>JARVLU010001354.1:21568830-21580425 GCA_031762415.1 Simpsonichthys santanae
TCACCTTTGGATTGTCCTCTACATGATTTTTAAACCTTGTAATCGTGGTTAAGATGGTTCAGTCTGTTCTTTAAAACATATTTAACTAATTAAAATTTCAAGGTGACAGTTTGACCCACAGCTCTGCCCTGTGCAGTCACGTCACTGAAGCTTTATGTTCATATTCGAGTTGAGATTTAATCAAAACAAATTGAGTTTTATTCTCAGACTATCAACCTCCCCATCAGGAAGATGCTAATTAACCTTTCCTTGTCATTAATTTAGTTGCACAAACAGCAGAGTTCGCCATGCCCTTCCAATACTGAATTACAATTCAGACTGTGTTCTGGCACTTTTAGGCGTCCTTTGATTTGAGGTCATGCAGATCAGGACGGCATGGGCGTAACAGCTTTCTAGCATCAGTAACTTAAAAGTAATAAAGTACCTCATTAAAGCACAAGCTATCATCCAAGTGTTGCCCTCCATCTGGGCAAATCTTGTCAAAAAGAGTTCAGTTTTGCAGGATTGGACACACTGTAAAAGTTCATTTTGTACCAGACCCAGAAGTGTGGTAGTTATGGTAGTTTTACGTCTGACTTTGCTTTCCAGGCTGCTGCAAAAGAGAGTACTTCAGAGGAACGCCTCACTCCGGTGGTCCTTGCCCAGCAGGCGGCGCAGCTCAAACAGCAGCTGGTGTCCGCTCATCTGGATTCACTGCTGGGGCCACAGGCTCACATCAACCTGGCTGATCCAGATGGGGCACTAGCCAGGTGAGCTGACACTGACAGGACAAGGTTTTCTTAGAGAACTGCCAAACATATTTCAAGTAATGTTTTCAACTTAGCAGAACTGGGAATTAAAATGAGGCATGTTTAGATGTACTGGTTTGAAGCAAATGTGGCCTTTTTTATTGTAATTTGTTGATTTATGGACTAGTTTACCTATGGCTATTATTAACAGATAAAAATAGATAACAAATTTTTAAAACAGTAGAATGAACATACAGGACAGAAATAGAGGGATGTCCTCTTAAGTGTTTTGTTTTATTGCTTCTCATTAGAGGATATTGACAGTTTCTTCACACCATGTGTTAATAAAGATTGTGATGCTTGCATTAAATCCTCAAATTTGTTTTTATCTAGATTTTTAATACTTGAAAACCACTGTTCACCCTTAATGTCAAAGCCCAGCTGACAGACGAGTAGAGCTGAATAATGATAAAATAATAAAAACATACCAAAAGGATTAAAGTGCAGTCCCGTTTTATTTTAAAGCAGCTCAAGCTCATCTTCGATTAAAAAATGTCAACAGTTCCTAAATAGATTAGGAGTAATAAAGCAACCAGACCCTAGAAGCACATGAGGCACATAACAGTTGAATGTGCTGTATAATTTTGTGTCTTCATCTCCCTCCTTCCTGCAGGCGTCTGCTCACCCAGCTGGAGGTGGCTAAGAGCAGCCGTGGCAGCTCTGCAGTAGATGCCAAACCCACTTCTTCGACAAAAGGTCCAGATGGAGTGGTGCTCTACGAGTTACACAGCAGACCAGAGCAGGAAAAATTCAACGAGTCTGCCAAGGTAACATGGAGACTGAGACAGCGTGGGGCAAATGTTATAATTTTGAGTTCTCTGATGTTTGTTTTCATTATTCTTATGGACAAATGTTAGAATATTTAAAGACAATAAACGTGATGAAGAATGTAGGAGAGGTGTTCTCACTGTTTGTTTCACCCCTGTAGATGGCAGAACTGGAGAAGCGTCTGGCTCAGTTGGAGATGGCTGTTGGCTCAGGATCAGACAAGCAGGTACACACCGAGCTACTCAGACGTTACACACACTCTCTCAAAATACAGTACTTTTATCTTTCCAACCTAGAAAAAGTAGATCTGTTTTTCCTCCTCTACTTTTTAACCATGATGGTTTAATTATTATTATTATTATTTTTTTTTTTACTGCTTCTATGTCACTAGGAGAACCTGAAAAAAAAATTAAAGCTTTTATGCAGAAGGCTTGTTTTATTCCTGCTCTCTCTTTATATTGTAGGGACCTTTGAATGCTGGTGTACAAGGAGCCAGTTTGATGGTGAGAAATGATTTTGTTTATGAAGCTGTTAGTCTGTTTTTGTGACTGGTAAGCTGCAGAGAACTGGGTCATTCTTTAGCAAAGTCACAAGTTCTTGTCAGTAGTAGAAACAAGAATACATTATTTTTAAGTTCAGGCAGACGTGTTAATGCGTGTCTTTTGCTCAGGACACCATCGAGCTTCTGCAGGCGAGAGTCAGTGCACTGGACTCTGCTACTCTGGATCAAGTGGAGGCAAGACTGCAGGTACCAACTCTCTATACACAGCCTAATTTAAGAAACTGCATTTTCACAGTGCCACAGGCTGAATGGCTTCATGTCACACCACACTGATGTAGTAATTCATGCAAAAGGGACCCCAGCCATGTATTGAATGCATATAATGTACAGTATGTGAGCATAGTTTTCAGTAGACTGACATTCCTGTCTAAAAATCATTTTTTTAATTAGTTTTTTTATATAACATTCTTGTTAAATGAATTTCATGTTTGCATTTGCTCACTTTAAGCCATACTCATTAAAATTAACAGGAGTAAACTCTTCAAATGGCTCTCCTTGTGTAATGAATCTGTACAAGTTTTACTCTTGAGCTGAATTACTAAAACCAGCCAGCTTCACAATGATCTAATTTACTGCAAAGTATTTTTGGAGGTAGTTTATTGCTCTGTAGTTATGAAGTGGAGGGAGTTGTTTTTATGCTGCAAAGATGAGACCAGCTGTGAGTCAAAGAACATCACACTTTTATTGTATCCACTCGTCATGTTACTGTGGCTCCATGCAGATCAGTTTGCCAACACTTCCATGTTGTTTGGCCGTCTGCAGTCTGACTCACTGGATGTCGACTGCTGGCAGAAGATTGCAGTGAATTCTGCGTAGCATTGTCCCATTCATTTATTGCAAACCCACTCTGCAGTGATAAAAACATTCAGTCTGCAACTTGCCCCCTGAAAATGACAAATTTTGTAATAATTTGGGTTGAACAAAAACGTAAGTTTATTTCTTTAAAGAGAATGTTTTTTGAGATGTACAGAGAATAATTACAACATATGCTGCCAACAGGGACATTATTAGTATTATTCATTAAAACAGCAGTCAGTTTACTTGTTTCTTTTCCTTCCTACCTCTCATAATTTATATTTATCGTCTAGAGTGTCCTTGGGAAGATGAATGAGATTGCAAAACACAAGTCAGCGATTGAAGATGCTGAAACACAAAACAAGGTTTGTAATCCCTGCGCATGCATCTGTGCTACATAACACCAGGGTATAGCTGGGTTACAAATTATTATGTAAATAAACACTGTCTACAGACTGATACTGAAAACTTTAGCAAAACAATCAGAATGATGGAAGCACATGAGCTGTTTGGATCCTGGCTTAAAGTCTTCAACTTTAAAGACTTCATCTGAACCTGGTGAAGCAGCCAAAACTTAAGCTGCTCTCAGGGTTTCCCTCCAACTCCGAGAAGGAAGACAACCACTAGATCTGTGACTGCTTTAACAGCAAAAGATCTGTGTTTTTAATCAGTCAAATGACTATTATTTAACCCCCCCCCCTTTTTTTTTTTATTTTTTTATATACATTTGGTGGCACAGTTTGTAGAGCTGTTGCCTCTCAGCCAGTTCAAATCCCGGCCTGGGACCTTTCTGGGTGGAGTTTGCATGTTCATCCCTAGGTGTGAGTGAGAGTGAATGGTTGTTTGTCTCGTTTGTCTCTGTGTGGACTTGTGATGGACTGGAGACCTGTCCAGGGTGTCCCCCGACTTTCGCACAGTGACAACTGGACATGGGCCCCAGTGACCCCCGCGACTCGAAAAGTAAGAAGCGAGTAAAGATGATGGATGGATGTTTTAAAGTGATTAAAGTTCCATTAAAGATCCAGTAGAGGGCAGCCTATGTTCATTGTATAAATATTTTAGGTACTGTAATTTATTCCTTAATGTTAATTGAACTGTGTACACACAATATATATATATTTATATTCATTCAGTCATCTATTGTGGATAAATGTAATTTTCTTTTCAAATAGAGTTATAGCTTCTTAAACAAGAGTTAAATAAATGCACAGGGATGTTTTAATGTGAGATTATAAGTCATTGTCTTCAGCCATAAAAATACAACAGCAAACTGTAATTTTATTATTAACCTTTATTTAACCAGGCAAATCCCACAGAGATCACAGATCTGTTTCGCAAGGGAGGCCTGGACCTGAAGGCAGGCTAACATGCATGTTTTGGTATGTGGGAAGAAACCGGAATACCTGGAGAAAACCCACACAAGCACGAGAACATGCAAACTCCACACAGAAAGAACCCAGGTCCAACCGGGAATTGAACCCAGGACCTTCTTGCTGTGAAGCAACAGTACTTACCATTGAGCTATCATGCTGCCAACGAATGTGACAACTGTTTCAAATTACGTGCGTTCTTTTTTCTTATCAGTTAAGCTGAATGAGCCGATTCTATGATCTGAATCTCCAGTCAGCATGAGCAGTTTGTTCAGCACTGAAATATTTAAATTAAATGTTTACTCGTAAAAAGTATAGTAACCCAAATGCTAAAACGTGTTTCAGAAGTGTAAGCTAAATAGATGTTAAGCAAATGGCAGAAACTAAATCTATCTGTATGCACTGTTAGTGTGTTAATAATTGATCAAGCATAGTGTTCCATAAAAATAAGAGGGGAAAAACTAGTCTAACATAAAAAAAAAAAAAAATTAGTCTTTCACTGATTTTTTTTTTTTTTTTTTTACCCTCAGCTTTCTTGTTCTGCTCTGACTTTGGAGCAGGGGATAAAAAGTGATCTCTGCTTAGCCTGATCAGACAAGTTTTACTCTAATAGTAACTTTTGTATATGTTCAGATGGCCAGGATGTGTTTTCACATATTGTGCATTATTAAGTCTGATTATTAATGTAACATTGTCATGCAGATGATGGAGCGTGGCAGCAAAATTACTACTCTGTATTTAGGTCAGACAAAAATATATAACTTAAGATCTGTAGCTGAGGTAACTATGAGTGACTCCTATAGAGGGAAAAATTGATCCCAAAGTAAAAAAAAAAAAAAAAGCTCTGTAGATGACGCTAAACAAAATAACCACCTCCTGTTCCCAACACTAATAGCAGATGGAGATGTGTGCATTTCTGTTCATCTGTACTCGTATCTGTCAGGTGTCGCAGCTGTACGACGTGGTGCAGAAGTGGGACGCTGTGTCCACCTCTGTACCTCAGGTGGTGCAGAGGCTCGTCGCTGTGAAGGAGCTGCATGAGCAAGGTGAGACGCAGGAAGTGATTGACAGGTCTGCAGTCAAACATCTGCTCTGTCCATTCACATACAGCAAGGCTCTAAAACAGTTTGTTAAATATTACAGGAGTATATTTAGTCTTGTAATATCAAATACACATGCTTCACATGGTTGGTTAACGTGTTCATTTATATTGTGAATATTGTAACTTTATTACTGCTGGGGGTATTTTTTTACTCTAATAAGGCCCAAAGCTGTGAACTTATTATTGCCTGCTGTTCTAATATTTCATGTGAGCAGAGAAAAACCTTGAAACCACACCCATGGGAATTCAAGGAGAGACTTATGTAGGTTAGTGGAGTACAGGAGCGTATCTCAGTGACTAAATATGCAAGAACTTGGTACAGATCAAAACAGGGTGTGAACGCTGTTCACGTTTCAGGCATCTGGGATGAAATGCTTGGTCTTAACGATTTGCAGACAAAAGATTAAAACTAAAAGAAAATGGGATTCATGCAAATAGAATGAGCCTAATCCATGTCTTTTTTTCAAATAACAGGCAGAATAATCTCTGAGAGGGGAATGTTGGCATTGTAACAAAATTTGGCCAAATCTTGCAACATTTAAATATGCTCTTTGGGAGATGAGTGTGTGTTATTATGTTTTCTTCTTTATTTGAGCAAATTAAATCAAAACTTTGGCATCAGATTTAATTGATAATGGTTCTCTGGAGCTAGAAAGGGTCATTTATTATCCTACTTCTCTTTGAATTAACGTCACAGTTTAAAACAGAAGTTTTCTTCACTCTGCTGGATTTAGACAAATCCTTTTTCCTTTTCCATTTTCACACAAGATTTACTCATCCCTTTCTTTATTCAACAGGACTTGACATTTTCTATTCTTACCCTTCTGTCTCGTTTATGTGGCAGCCATGCAGTTTGGCCAGCTGTTGACTCACCTGGACACAACTCAGCAGATGATCAACAACTCTCTGAAAGACAACACCACTCTGCTAACACAGGTACCAAGTTTACAGCGTGGTTTTTAAAAAGCACATCATACCAGCTTTATTTAGAGCACTTTAAACACCCCAAACAGACCAAATGCTGTACATGTAATAAAACAATCAGATAAGAAAGAATGATTCAAATAATTAAAAGTCAACATCTCAGATGGTGTCAAAGGTCAGGGAGAAGAGCTGGTTTTAAGAAGGGATTTAAAAACAGACAGGGAAGAGGCCTGTCTGATCAATGGAAGGTCATTCCATAGTTTAGGAGCTGCCACAGCAAAAGCACGGTCTCCTCTGAGCTTACGCTTGGTCTTCAGCACACTCAGGAGCAGCTGATCACATGACCTGAGGGATTGAGAGGGTGTGTATGGATGTAGCAACTTGGACAGATAGGGCAAGGCAAGTCCATTTAGAGCTTTAAAAACAAATAAAATAATTTTCAAATTAATCTTAAACTGTACAGGCAGCCAGTGCAGGGAGGATAAAACAGGAGAAACTTTTGTGTGCCAGTTAAAAGCCGTGCAGCAGCGTTCTGTACCCTCTGAAGCTGAGCGATACTGATTCCTGTGTAGAGTGCAGTAGTCCAGCCGAGCGGTCACAAAGGTGTGAACTACTGTTTCAAAATACCACTGAGAAAGAATCTGCTTTGCTTTAACCAGCTGCCTCAGATGAAGATAAAAAACAAACTAGATTGAACAACTGCTCTGACGTGATTTTCTAACTTTAGTCCAGCAAAGACTTTGACCCCTAGGTTTATAATAGTTGGCCTGATGTACTGGGCCAAGGAACCAACATCTACAGTATATTGGGAGTCTTAGTGGAGCTTCCAAAGACCATCACCTCAGTCTTTTCCTCCTTAAACATTAAGAAGTTCACAGCCATCCAGGCTTTGATGTCCTCCTGACATGAAAACAGAGTTCTCTGAGAGCTTTTTCTTTAGTGGGACATATAACTGTGTATCCTCTGCGTAACAATAAAAAGGGATCCCATATTTTCTAAAAATAGAGCCTAGAGGGAGCAGGCACAGCGTGAAGAGGATTGGGTCTATTTTTAAACAAATCCATGTCAAATCTATTTGGGATATTTCCTTTGGATTACAGGTTTTTGTTTATACCCTGAAGTGTGAAATGAACTCATTTAAATCATTTTCTATCATATTAACTATATGTAGGCATACAGACACTTGTAGACTGGTTCACTCCACTTGATGCATTGTAGTAAAATTCATTTTTACTCACCAGCAGCAACAAAAAAACATTAGCTCTTTGTACCCATATTGAGTTTGATATTGTAATGTTGTGACGAGCCTAATGTGTAGCCAGACATCTTAACTTGTTAAATCTAAACTCGAAAGTTTTCTGACTAATCCTTTTCATGCATTTATAACAAAGATTTCTTTCTTTCCTGCTTCTGCTGGTATTCTCTTCTGCACTTCTAATTCACCTGATCTAATCCTTCTTGTTGAACTTGTTTTTATTTTTTCCCCACCAGGTCCAGCAGACGATGAAGGAAAATCTGGTGGCTATTGAAGATAACTTTACAGCACTTGATCAGAGGATGAAGAACATTTCAAAGTAAATGTTTGCAGTTTGAATCAGTCCAGAAAAGACAGGAATACGGACATTAATATTTGGTTCGGGAGCACAGATGGAAGCGGTGTGGGGTGCAGCCTCGTCCTTTCTGGAAGTCCTTCTCTTGCTCTCGACTTCTGCCTCAGCCTTTTGTCACTAAGTGGGATGTTAAAAAGTTGAGAAGATGGAAAAACAAAAAGGAGACCAAATGTTTGTTAAAATGTCCAATTTCATTTCCTCTTCCTTTCACTTGCATCAAATTAATATTTAAAAATGTCTGTGATTCTCTACATGAATGACACTGATCGCTGTCCCTTGTTAGGCTCTGTCAAGTTTTAGATTGTACTCTTTTTAATTTTACAGACATAGGAAATTATGTCCTTCCTTTTGGAGATTTACACTAAAGGTGAATTTGTACTTTAACTTGGGCTGAATCAAACAAATCACATTTGGATTGCTAGACGATGCAAGAAAAGATGTCACCTCTTTAAAAAACTTGTAGTCCATTGTCCTTTACTGTATCAGGAGCGTGTTGAGGGTTTCAGACTAATGTGGAAGGAAAGCTTGTAAATATGCCTGTTCACCTTATTGTTTCTTCACCTCAGTCTCTTGTAACTATATTATTATTGACTGAGACCCAACGCCACAGGGAAACTTTTAAACTGCTTTTGTCGTTGCTTACAGCTACGCTGTTCATCTGTGGACACTCAAGCAGATCAATAAATAAAAGCGTGATGAGCTTGGCTCTGTTTTCTTTTCTACATGATTCTTCTTTGAAAGTCAACTAAAGTGAATAAAACTTAAACATTAATGAAACTGTCATTTTAAATGCTAGATAAGAATTGTGATGTTTATATTTACTAAACTGTTATGAGCGTTAAGCTTAAAGGTTAATGATGGTCTAAAGCATTTAATTTGAAAAGTTTACTGTAATATTTTAACAAACCGTTGTAGTGATGTCTGACCACTAGGTGGCAGCATAGTATTGACAAATTTATTAAAATCACGAAGTGTTTCATGATTAAAGAATATGTGTATCTGTGTAGCAATAAGACAGTTTTTAACCCCTTTCACTTATTTATGATGCTAAATAAATTTTTAAAACATGAATTAATTTTACAAAATAAATGTAAAAATCACTTTGCCTCTGCTTTTGAATCACATCAGTCCATTAGATTATGACAAATTGCTTATTGTGACTCATAATAAAGTCAAAATTATTTAAAAAATTGTTTTGACTATGAAGAACCCTCACCTGTTTACCACCAGGTCTTATGAAGCACTTGTACACAACTTGACTAGTTCTTACCTAACATAAAACACTTACATACAAATGAATAAAACAAAGCTGAAAATTCTAATAAAACATGTTTTCGATGTATCAGGAGTATTCTGATGTGTCTTTCTCACTAAATAGATCAAGCTCAAATCCTTCTGGCACTCATGGGTTTATGAAGAGCATTATAACAAAAAGCCGGCTCGTGTTTGAAGTCTGGTGATGGAGTTGGCAACGAAGGCTGACGGGACGAGGCAAGGATCGGGTGTTTGAGGCGAGCGGGTCAACCAGACTCTTCAGAACCTGCAGGTTCAGAAAGGCCACAACACGAGTGACATTTAATGAGATGGAGCAGAAGTTTGGGTTTTGATTCACTAAGACTTTCTACATTCTGGATTTAAGTACTTTGGACTAATTTAAGGGGGAACAAGTGTAGATTTTTTTTATTGGTGCCTAAATTTCTTGTTTTTAATCCAGAGAAGTTCTGATAGACTTCAGCTTTCTGGTTGGTGAAGCTGACCGTCCTGTTCACACCAGACAGATCAAGTTTGCCACACGGGGAACACGATCCAGCGCTCCAGCTTAGAAAGGAATGGCCCAGACGAGCCCAGAGACATTATTTTCAGTATATCGTGTTCTACTGCATTTGTCTTTCTATTCTGGGGAGCAGAAGTTTAAACCAACTGTCTCCTATAGAAGGTCTAATACTAGATGTGTGTGTAAGACACATATTTGAGAAGAAATACCTGCATGTATCACCTCCCTTTACTCGTCTGGACAAGAAAATAGCTTTAAAGTCCTCATAAAACAGATAATGAGCACAGATGACTCTAAAATGTGTTTGTGATGCTGATACTGGGAAAAACTATTAAAAAAAAGGGAGGAAAACACGCTGTAGGAACCCTGAGTGTGTTTCACTGCCAGCACCTGTTCGACAGATATTTAAAGTTTAATGACCTGCTGTTGTCTCGTTGTTTTTCTCAGGTTCTTACCACTGACATTTTTTTTTTTTTAAATGAAGAAATTGCAGCACAGACTGCGGTCCTGATTCTGGAGGAACTTCAAGCTTCCGAACTATGAAAATATCTCATGATCTAAATCCTTCAAAAAATTTCCAAATCATCCTTAAATCTAAAGCTCCGTTATTTTTTATGACCTGCTGGAAATAAAACAAGCGCGAGAAAGAAAAAAAAATAATAAAGTAACAGCTGATGTCAGAAAGGTGAAAGATTTTCCAGAGAAGAGAAATCACACAGAGGCGCTCTGCATCAATTAAGTCAGACAGACTTTCCTGAATGGGTGTAGACAGACAGGTGAGGAGCCTGTTGTGAGGCAGAAAGACGGGCAGGCGGACGCAGAGGAACACAGGGCGAGCAGCCCGGAGTCGCAGGGGCAGAATGAGGCTTGCGGCAAATGAAGAGGGGAAGATGGGGCAAAGATACACAACAGGCTAGGCGGTTTAGCAAATTAAACAGATTAACCACAAAGTCGTCTTAATGCTCCAAACACAAGAATGTCAACAAGTTAGCTGTTAGATCTGGTCAAGATGTGACTGATTGGATAAGGGAGAGGAAACAAATCTGCACTTTATGGCCCTCAAAGATGGTTGGCAAAATCCAACCAACCGTGTTGTTTTAAAGTGTTTTTAAAAAGCTCAGGACCACAAGTTTGAGGAATAAATACATTTAATTTTAAAAAAAGAGTCTGTGGATTTTTGAGTTTTGTGGCTGTCGAGAGGACACAGGCGAAGAGTTGAAACAAGCACGATGAAAAAGGGAAAGTTGGGATACCAAAAACATAACGGAGGATTTATTGTATCACTTACAGTAAGGAGAAGGACTCCGACAGCTGGTGTGTGTGTATGTGTGTGTGTGCATGTGTGTTGGGAGGAACTGGGCGTGGTGTGACCAAGGGCACTGCTGGACAGTCAGAGGGAAGCGTGTTGTGCTTGGTATCCCCCACCCCACTCTTTCTGCCTATAAAACAAATAATCAATAGTTAAGCTCTGATTCAAACATCTCCCACGTCTTCCTTTGTTTGAACACTGGTTACATTTCAAATCCACTACTGTATTCTGATTTTTCCCATCTTTATAAAATATTGTTCTCCCCTGGTGTTAACTCATGGACATACAGTAATATGATTTATTATTATTATTTTTTTAATTAGACTAAAATTAAAAAGCTGTTATTGATTAAAACCAACAGTCAAAGCACTAATTAGAGGGGGGTAAACAGTCAGTAAGACAATAAATGAAACTTTGGAGCACTGAAACAAAGAGCAGACTCCACTGAACATGTATCTGGTGTTTTGTTGTTTTGTTAACACAAAAGTTCATGAGTCCATGAAGGCAATCTAAACGTGCTGCTGTAAACAGTGATTTTGTTTAATGACACAAAGCAGACTGACAAAACAAACGGGGGGGGGGGGGGGGGGGAG
>JARVLU010001354.1:21591899-21607892 GCA_031762415.1 Simpsonichthys santanae
GTCGAACACTCCAACACGTACATGATAACTCTGGCCTCCCTCCCTTGTGAGAAGTGATTGATTACCTGTGGCGATTAGGTGGTTGACCAGAGTGTAGTTGTCCTGAGCTCCCAGTAGAGAGCAGGGAAATACCACGCTGTGGAACGGCACGTTGTCTTTGGCCATGAAGTTATACAGCTCTACCTGGTGGCAAAGACACAACACTGCACGGTGAAGATGACATCATATTAGATCATCATGAGATCATCCAGTTCAAAGAGGCTTTATCTGCTCGCCCCCCACCCCTGTTCTCTTTCACTCTGCAAATACAGAGCATGGCGCGCTCATAAGAGAGGCTCAATCCTGGGGTTTTACACGGAGAGGGCTGAGTGCACGTCAGGCTTCTGAGCACTCAGTTAAGTTCACATGTATATAACCATGTCGGATAATTAGCAGTTGATTCCTATTTGTTTGTAAATGAGGGAACTAGGAGCCATTTGCCTAAAATATCAAACTCAAGTGAAACGGTTCCACTTTTTAAGTTAAGATGAGATATAATTTTATATATGGAAAAAGGAAACTTTGAGCACAGGCTGGTTAGTTTAAATTATCTACATTGTGGCAGGTGCCAAAACTTTTTATATTTGATTCACATCTTTGTTATATAAAGCCCAATGAGAGAATTAAAAACATAAAAAATCTTAGCATAGACTGAGCATTAGTTCTTTGTAGGGCTCGTTAATTTAAAAATGTGTGCTCCCTGATACCTGATGAGGATTCTTCCACCACTTTTCCCATTCATCGGTGTAGTTGGCAGTAATGGACAGATAACCAATGGGGGCATCAAACCACACATAGAACACCTGTGGGGAAAAGAAGTCACACAATTTTCTTTTTGTCATTGAGTTTAACTAAAGATGGAATTACAAAGAGAGAAAAAAGAAAAAGAATCCTAAAGGGACATAATGACCTAAATATAAAGTCACATTTTAGAAAAGACAATTTTAGAGGAGTGTAATAAAGTTGTCAGAGTACAAATCCACCACTGTGTTAATTACCAGTGACTGCAAAAACTACCAGTAATAAAACATTAATTTAAACTTTTTTAGGAAACACAACCTTAATATTTTTAGTGTTTGTATGTAGAACAAGCAAATATACTTAAAATGCATCATTAAAGAGAGGACAGATAGTAATAATATTGATTTGAACTACAAGTGAGTAGAGCAGACCTTCTCTTTGAAGTCAGGGTGAGGTACTGGTGTTCCCCACTGCAGGTCCCTGGTGATGCAGCGAGGTTTGAGTCCATCTCTAATCCAGGAGCGAGTGATCTGTTTCGCGTTTGCCGTCCAATCTCCTGAACTCGTTGATTTCTCCAGCCACTGCTCCAACTGAGATTCAAGCTGTGTATAAAAAAAAAAAAAGATAGTCACAACTACATTTTAACTCCAAAGGACAGCTTTAGCACAAATGAAGCCATTTGGATGACAGCATTATCACATGGAAAACTTTCATCCAGAATGTAACTTTAACCACAATAAACTGAATATTCTGTCATTATCTCTAAGCAATTAAGCAGTGTACAGCAGGAGAACAGAATACTGTGAACAGTGTGTACCAGTGTCTTACCTTAGGGAGGTTCAGGAAAAGATGTTTGGAGGAGCGGATTACCGGTGTCTGTCTACAGACTTTGCACTGAGGTTCCTGGAAGACATTTAACATAATAATAAACATTTAATTATAGATTTGGACAAAATGTAAATACAATTTTCATCAGAATTTTCCATGTAATTATTTTAAAAAGGACTTTAAAAATATGACCTTTTATGGGAACACTATCTTGCAATATTTTAGTTCAATCATCTTCACACTGTTTCATCCATTTAAATTTGTACTTGTAAATATTCAACAATTTGGCCTTAACAGTTTTAATATACTTCATTAATTTTTTTTAGCATATTATAATAGCTGATTTGTCAATTAACATTTAGCTATGTGCATTATTATTGTATTAACATTGCTGATTTATAACCATAGCTTTTGAGTTGAGAGTAAAGTTTATATTACCAGACATCAAATAAAAGCAAGTACATTTGAAAATAAAATGTAGTTGTTTATTTGTTGTGACAACGGTAATTAAAATTTCCTGTCTCTACAATAGTCATTTATCATCAAATAACTAAAATACAGATCATGCGTTATAAAAGCGACACAGACGTAAAACATTCTCCGATGAACTCACCCTGAGCTCCACTGCGTTAATGAGGCGCCCACACTTATCACACTGATCACCGCGAGCTTCGGGATAGCTGCAGTGGGGACACATGCCTTCTACAAAGCGGTCAGCCAGGAAACGCTGACACGTCTCACACCGGAGCTGCTCCACTGTCTCTTCTACAAGGAACTGATGCTTGTGGAGTCGCCAAAAAATGTTCTGAGCTATTCTGAAATGAGAGAGAAGAGACCGTTTGGAAGATTTCTAGAAACTTGTGCTTGCAACAAAAGAAAAAGGCTTTGCTTATGTTTGAAAAAGTAAAACATGTCTACAAGAACTAAACATTTTGCCAACCAATTTATGGAACTTTTCCTATTAGAGTTATACAACTTTAGCTGTTTAACCAATTCTCGTTTACACTGATGGACTGGCCAACAGGCAATAGAAATGTTCTAGGTTAATAAAGAAAAAGAAAAAGCTGAAGTCAACAGAAAATCAAGGAAGTTCAAGTTATTGATTGAGAGGAAATCTAAATGGCAAAAACATAAGGTTGTGGGCTGATAAACCTAAAGTCTAGGACCTAAGGAATAACTGAAGTACAAGACCTTTAATCTGAAAACTGTTTTCATTTCTCTAAGAACAAAAACATCACTGTAATGCCACTTTAACTGGTGATAAACCACTTATCTGTGCTTCTGATTATTCATGCTGCTCATCTCATGCTGCTGTATTTAGTCATTCATACCTCTCTACTCACTACAGACTCATGTTCGGGTTGCTATTTAATATACCGTATTGTTTTACATTATTAGTGTTTATCGTATATTGTATCTTAGATCTTATATCGTATTGTTTGCATTCGTTTAGTGTATATCTTAGATTTTTTTTTCGGATTACTTGGCGTTTGTTTAGCATACATCTTAGATCTTTTATTGTATTGTTTGGCGTTTGTTTACCGTATATCTTAGATCTTTTATCGTATTATTTGGTGTTTGTTTAGCATACATCTTAGATCTTTTATCTCACACTCTATACCGGTACAATCTTTGAGGTTATGCTGAGCAAAAGTTTTGGGTGAAAATGGTCAGATGTTGTCACCAGCAAGATTATACTGATCCTAGATTCCTAGTTATGTAATTTTATAAGTGAACAATAATCCCATGGAAATATGTTGATCCTTCTACATCAGAACCAAACCAAGACAGGATCAGACCTCTAAAGTCTGGTTAAGATTATTATTGGAATTTTTCCTGTTAAAATTTACCTCTTTTTTTGCATGAAATAGAAAAACACCATCTTTCTGAAGCAACAGAAAACATTTTTTTTTTTTCTCAATTTTTAAAAAAATTTCCCCATTGATGTCTTTAAACAGACTAGCTTACTTACTCGGTCTGCTTCTCTGTGGTGGTTCTGCCGAAAAAGTCAAAGTCAATCTGGAACCATTTGTAGATGCTGGAGTGAACCGTGTGGTACTTGTCACAGATCTGTTGAGGTGTCAGGCCCTCTTCTCTGGCTTTGTTCTCTGTAGCTGTGCCGTACTCATCTGTGCCACACACAAACAGCATGTTCCAGCCTCGCAGACGGCCATACCTAGGAAAGGTAGCAGTGAAAACACATACAATGATGATTAAAAACATATATCAATTTTAAAAAATAAATAAATAAAACAGGCCAGCAGAAATATGCATTAGTGTTCCAAGTCAGTAAAAGGGGGAAAAAAACAGAATAATGTGATAAATTATGATAAGAGGGTGGATGATGCTTTGGTACAAAATGTGTTCATTTACAGAAAGTGACATGTTTTGGTTATGATTGTTATATTTTTTCTAATACTATACACAAAACAAAACAAATATTACAACCGTTTTTATTATTTTTTACCTGGAGAAGACATCAGCACTGAGAACACAGCCAATGATGTTTCCAAGGTGAGGGACATTGTTGACATATGGCAAAGCGCTGGTGACAAGGACGTTTCGCTTGCCCTCCTGTGGCAAACTGTTATGGGGCAAAAAGAAAATTTTGACATTGACTTAACATAACCTACCCTTTTTTTGTGTGTGTGTGTGGGGGGGGGGGGACTATTGGACAATAAACTTAACAAGCGTGTTTAACTTACCAGTAAATATAATTTTACCTTCAGCTAGTATATACAGTAAGCTTCAACGGGTAGCATAGTAAAAACAGTGATGTAGTCTATGTGATACTCAGGTATATGAAGTATACCATCAGTATACACAATTAAAAGTGTCCAATGATACATGACAAATCATTAGGCACATGTCATATGTTAAACAACAGTTAAACGCTTCCATAACAATCTATTGGTATGCAACACTCTGCTTTGATACTGTTTTATAAATTCTATAACGTTTTAATACAAAGACAACTGTTGTACAAAGTTTGTTGTTCATTTAATCAAATAAAAGCATCAGAGAAATTTGGAAATGTTCAATATGCTTAAAAATCTAAATAAATTGACAATTACATTGTACTAACCAGTGTACAGTACTTTGGTTTCTATGCCCACTACAAAAATGTAGACTACACCACTGAGTAAAAGTGTAGATGACACGATGCCATCAATAATTTTAATCTGCAATACTTTCAAGTAGAAAACTGTCAGGGGAATTATATAAAGGTCATGGATGGTATCACTTACCAATGTTAAATTGACAAGAGTCTTTTTGTCTACTCAGAGAGGAGCCTCATAACTGATAACTTCTGACACATTAAAAAACTGTGAGCTGTGAAGCAGAGGTCGTCTTGACCTCGCCTCTGTCTAATACAGTAACGGGTATTAAAGGGTGACCTAACTCTTTGTCCGTGCGTAGACTTTGCAACTGGAGCTTCAATGGAATATCTGTGTAACTGTATGTGAACTCTGACCCCATTGCAAGTAAAGCTGTGTTGAAAGATCTTGTTGCACCCTCTGAGTGGCTTATTTGGGTAATGAGTTGATGAAAGGGTAATTAATTTAACCAACAAATACATCTTCTACAAGTCTCTCTGTATTTCTGCTACATTTGGTAAAGGTGTTTTTAATACTTACATGGGGTGTTTGTTTGTTGTCAGTGAGGTGTTCAGACTTTTCCTCCAGGTGAGAACAGCTGCTTCCATCTCCTCCTCCGAAACATCCCGCTCACCCTCCTCACCCTAGCCAAATGCAGAGATGTATTAAAAAAAAGATTAATGGGATTCATACAGATATATGAAGTTATGTTTAATATGAAAATTTATTTTAACTGTGAGGCAATTTTTAAAAAAAATATAAGGAAATGGTGAAACACTGCCCCCTGTTCTCTATCTAAATGCACTTGATAATTGATGTTTTACAAGGATTAGGTTGAGACTCGCTTAGAAAATGCCTCTGCTTTACAAGAAAATAAAAATGTAAAAACATTTCCAAGCAGGGGAAACTCTACAGAGCACAAAGCCAGCAACTATGGTACGGTAAATGTTTAACAATACATGTATCCTTCAGGATGTTTTATTTAGATCATTTGACATATACAGTTTAAAAAAAATTGATTGTTTTCCCAGTAACCTCAGGTGAACGTTTTCCTTAAGGCATACAAACAAGTGTAGCTTTACATGCACAAGTGTAGCTTTACATGCACAAGTGTAGCGACCGTAAGCATTTAAATTCCTACAAATATACTGTTCAGTGAGAATGCTTGAAGTCTAGCAGTTTAAGTGATGATCTGGCAGATACCTCAGCAGGGCTGCTGTTGCATGGCTGTGTGTCTCTGCACTGGCTGCTCTGAGGCGCAGGTTGCTTCTGCATGTAGCTCTTCATGGCCTGCAGGCCTTTTCCCCGAAGCACTGTTTGAGCAGCAGACTGACAACCGTGCATAGCAGCCACACGGTCAAACCAAGCCCTAACAGACTTGTGCTCACCTGAAAGAGTTACAGAAAGAAAAAAGGGAGAACGAAGCAAGAAATGAACAAAAATACTGCAAGAAACTTGAAATGAATATGTGTAAAAGACGCAAACATAAAAAAAAACTGCAAAAAGAAGCAAAGTGAAGCACTTACTCAAAGCTAAAGAGGAGTCAGATAAAACGGGGTGTAGTGCCCCCCACAAAACAACGTCAGCGACAGAAACAACTTCCTAAAACACAGAATAAGTTGGTTAATATTAACTTCTACTGCTGGACGTTACAAAATAATTACAACAGCATGAACAGAAGATACTTGATACAGTACCCCAGTAAAATACGGCATGTTCCCCTTGCTCAAACTTTGATCCAAAAAGTTTAAGGGACTTTGAAGAACACTGGACGCCTCAGAACCTTTTCCCTGCAGCACTGCCATGTGAAGCGTCTGTAACAACGCAGGCTGTAAAACGAAAAGTAAATAAAGGTTTATTTAAACTGACTGAACAACATTAAACGCAACTGTAAACAAAAAAGGGAATGACGTTAAGCAATATTGCTTCAACACAGAATATGGTGTTTAAACTTTCTGTACAATAAGCTTTAACCATTCAGCAAATTTACTGCTTTGCCAACAAACTGAGACACAGTAGGAGGATTTTGCACATTGGCATTTGTCGAAAACAGTTCTGTTGTTTTGTGCAGACTGCCTGTAAAGTGGAAGGTCAGATAGTTCTTGAAGGGTTTACCTGAAGAACTGTGGTCTCCCATTCAAGCCACTGATTACAGAGGTTGTTGCATTCTTGTCCATTTGCTTCAAATAAGTATCTGTGATGGAAAACAGACGAAAGTGTCCAGTTAAAAGCTTGTTGCTCAAAGCTAAAAAAAAAAAAAAAACAATATAAACCAATGTATATTCCAAACATTATTACAGTCTAAGAAATAAAATTAAATCATAACAATTACAGTATATTATTTTGTGAAACTACTTCTTGTACTTTATCTTTCAAATTTACAAATATGTCAGAAAAAAATTCCTTGATTAAAAATACTTTTAAGATACCCAAACGTCTTACAGCAAAAGTAATCTAATGCATGCAATCTAATGTATGTAATATATAAGAACAGAGAAGAATGCTTTATGTAAATATTAAAGTATGTATTGACTTCTGACCTGCAAATGGCATTAGAGCTGAAAAGATGTTGCCCACTGGGCAGGAGCAGAGCTGGCAAGCATGGACGGCTAAGGAAAGGCACCACTTTCTCTGCAATTCAAGAGAATAATAGACCAAAGATTTTGTTAGATAATGCTGATATCAAATAGCATTCATTTAGTTTAATATCAACAAGGACAGGCTTTTCAATAGTTTTCATGTTTAAAAATATTAACTTCAACAAACGCTAAAGTACCTTCATCAAAAGTACATACAACCATGGATGAACAAACTCAAACTAAACATAAATGCTTAATATAAAGTGTCTAGCACAGTGCTGGAAGGACAACGAATTGAGCTTGTTTTGATGAAGAGTGTGCTAGATTTGTCCAGACTGAAGAAAAAGATACTGTCATGTAATTGACAACTAATAAAGGTGATTCTGTAAGTTAATGAGTCAGAAGGCTTCACTAACCCATAGGATATAATGAATCATGTGGTGTAATATGTCATATTTTATTGTGTTGTCTAAATTTATATTTAGCTTAATTCAAAATATGATGCAATTCAATTCAGTTTACAGGTAGTCCTCGATTTATGAACGAGTTCTGTACCTACAAACCGTTTGTAACCCGATTTTGCCGTAAGTCGGAACTCATTACACGTGGCGCCGCACCCGTTCGTAAGTCCGGATTTTTTTGCTGTAAGTCGAGGAAATACATGTAAAATGTATGCTA
The DNA here is from genome assembly GCA_031762415.1 of Simpsonichthys santanae. Taxonomy (NCBI): domain Eukaryota; kingdom Metazoa; phylum Chordata; class Actinopteri; order Cyprinodontiformes; family Rivulidae; genus Simpsonichthys; species Simpsonichthys santanae. The sequence continues at coordinate 21,599,863 of JARVLU010001354.1, forward strand.
ACTGCGCCGCACACCTGTTCGTAAGTCCGAAGTGCCGTAAGTCGGGGGGGTCGTAAGTCGAGGACTACCTGTAGATATATATATATATCTTGGTGGAGTTTGCATGTTCTCTCCGTGCATGCGTGGGTTTTGCCGGGTACTCCAGTTTCCTCCCACAGATCAAAAACATGCATGTTTGTGAACTCTAAGAGGCGTTGGCTGTGGCGGCCATCTTTCATTTGGTTGGCTCCAAAAGTTGACGCACATCCACCGTTTCATTCTGTGGTCCATGAGATCAACAGGCAGTCGCACAAACTTTAATCCTCATAAAAATGTAACAATTTATAATTGTTTGTCTTTTTGTGTTACTAAATTATATTTAGTTCTGTGGGCACAAAATAAAAGTAAATTATTGAGCATCTAAGTTCATGCTCAATAGTCCTGGTAAAAAAAAATCCAACAAAGTTAAGTCAGGCCCTCTGGACGGTTTCAGACACTTTGGCCATGGCTGCCTCAGAGGAGTTGACGGGGGAGAGGGCAGGCTCCAGAAACCATCTTATCACCATCAATCTGATCGGTCCACTAGTGCGCTGCTTGTGGGACTGAGTTTCTTGTGGCTCCTCAGACTGATTAAGTCCTTAGGATGAAATTTTTCAACAAAGAAGACCTGACTTAACTGCTAAATTATTGACTCATCAGAGCTTTTTAACCCTGATGAGGTTTAGTGGATTTTTTTAATTTTATTTAAAATAACTAACATCAATAAAATGTGATCGGTTGCAATTTTTTCTTTTCCACATTTCATGACATCCAACTGTTATTGTTGTAAATATTATTCTGCAGTTTATTATAAAGAAAAGTCTTGTGTGCTGGATGTCAGTGCTCCCAAAAATCTGAATAAACGTTAAAATACATTTGTTTATAATTAAAAATACTTCCTAAAATAAGAGCAGAAGTACAAAAATCAGTGAAACACTCAATTATATCAAGTTAATTATAGTTTGAAAACATGGTCTTACTAGTTTAAGTTGCATTAATTATTTTAAAGACCATAAACTGGACATGTTTTAGAACCAAGTTATTTAAATACATTTTTTTTGCCCATTTTCCCTGTGTGAATAAATCCAACTCCAGAATGTTAAGTTCCTCTTCAGTTTATTTAATCAGAAACTTCACAGAGAAACAAAAACCAGAAAATAAACCAAACTATTATTTACAATAAAAACATCATGTGTGTGTGTGCCGCTTTGTTTAAATCCAATCGGAAATATTTTACTCAAGATGAAGAATTCACAGCTGAACGAGTCTGAAACGCTGACGCAGAAGATGAAATCACTATGTTCAGATACTGGTCTTTATACTGGTTCTTTGCTCAGTTTGATGCAGCAACCAATCAGAGCACAGCGAGTGGAGACGTGAACCAATCGGATGGAGGTTTTGGTTTAATATAGACTTTCAGAAAATAAAACTTCAACCTTAAGAAAAACATTTGAGTATTTTAAACTACAGACTGGTCATAAAGATGAACGCTTCTATCAAGAAGCTGAAGTTTTTCCAGAAACCAGTGCCGCCGCCTTCTGTGGTTCCTGTTTGTGAGATTGTAACAGTGCGTCCGACCTGCTGATAGAAACCAGTGTCTGGTGAACCACAAGTCACAGAGTCAGCAGCAGACCATAATACTACACACTTCAGGTGGCGTGTGACATCAGCAGAACAAGCTTCAGCTACCGTTTCTGAAACGTTCCTTGTTTCAGTCCGTTCAGGTCCATTTGGTTCTTGATCTGTCCCAAGTTTTGTTTCTAGAGAAACTATTTCATCTTTCATAGATTTATCTATAAACTCTGAGCACTAAACTTTACTTCAATGTTTGTCTCCATCCAAACAGTTCTCGTGTGTGTTTGAGATTTAACAGGAAACAGAAGAACAGTCATAGATGAACTGAGAAGTTTATAGTCTTGTTTGAAAACAAGGTTAGTGTTGAAAACATCAAAACGCTCCAGTTCTTTGCCGGTTTATTTTCAGTCCTGGTTGATCTCAGTCCGAACTCCACGCCTGAATCGTTTGAACTCCGCCTGCGGCTCAAACTCCGCTGCAGGATTAAAAACTAGACGCGGTCCTCGCTCAGATGGATTCAATCTGCCGGCGGACCTTTTCCGAGGCGAGGCGATCCAGCCGGCGCTGACGGATGACCACCAGCACGGCGAAGAGCGCCGTCAGAGCCAACATCGCTGCCTCAAACTTCCAGAAGAGGTGTTCCTCCATCAGAGCAGAGCGGCAGCTGGGAGAACAGGAGAACAGTCAACACCTGATCAGCACTCACCGAACTTTCTGTGCGGTTTAAAATATCTCGCTCCACCCGTTTGCGCTTTGCTGTGAACCGTCTGACCTTTTGTACTCTTCCTTGTTGGACTTGGTGCAGTTCACTCTCTCGATGTATCCTGTCTGGCTGCAGGCCGACCGCGACTTCTGAAACAAGCATTCGCTTCATTAACCTTCTGAACCGTTTGGTCTCGAGCACGTGAAATATTTCACGGCAAATCTAAACTCGTATTAAAGCGTGAACTGTCGCTTACGGCGATGAAGTCGCTGCACGGGACGCACGCCTCCGACACCACAAAGTCCTCCGTTAGCCAGCAGGGGGCGACAGCAGGCTTCAAGGCTGCTACAGATGTTTGGAAATGAGAAAACAAAAGTTTGTTTACAGTTTTCAGCTCACAGAAAAGTTACGGAGGTGTTAAAAGATGGACGTACCTGTAGTTTTCTCGTCACTTCGCAGAGATGCTCCGTACACTCTAAAACAACAGCACAAAGCATCAAACGTCACGCTCAAGTTTTAAACTTTACTGATAAAACAATTTACTGTATATCACAACAGATTTTCTCAGTTTCCATGAATTTAAGAAAACAGAAACACCTGGGTGAGTAAGATGGCTGTACAGTAGTCCCTTGCTACTTTACGGTTCGACTTTCACGGACTCGCTCTTTCGCGGTTTTTCAGAAACAGATTGAACACACGGACAAAATTTAAAAAAAATTGCACGAAACATGATTGTCAACTTTAATATTACTCACGTGACTGGGACTGTATGGGAAACTGTACAGTAAAAAGTTAATGAAAAAAATAAAATATTTCAGACAGGCGCTGCCATTTTGTAGTTTTCTTTCAGTAAGCCTACATTGTATTGGAACTCAAAAGGACTACATTTCCCAGAAGCCAACAGAGCACTACCCAGAATTCCCAACGGTGCTTTCAGTCATTGCTTTCTGCTGAAATGGAGGGAAAGTTTTGATCCGAGCCAAAAAAGTTCAGTGCTTATTACAGTGACTTTGGCGCCCAGTGGATGCAGAGAGCCGCACGGAACCCACCGGGAACCGGACCCTCAGACCCATCGGCGAACCTGAGAGCTGCTAGCCTGCCCACGAGGACATCTGAGCAGGGGACGCGCTGCCGTGGATCCGACTTCTCTCTGGACACCACCGCCACTACCCCAAGCCAGAGAGCCGACCAGAACAGTCAGGGTAGGTCCACCCAAACGGAACCAAGTCGGAACAGGACCGAGCTGCTGCTGTTCTGCTGAGTAAAATTTAGTATCTACAGATACAGTACCGTATGTATGTTGTTAACATGATGCAAATTTAAGAATTTAGAACATTGCAAGAGTGTGGGAAGGTTTTCTAAAGGCTTAAAATATAAATACTGTACGAAAATAAATATAATGTTGCTACTTTGCAGATTTTCACTTATTGCGGGGGGGTGGGGGGGTGTCCAAAACGTAACCCCTGCAATTCATTCATTCAACCTTTATTTAGACAGGTTAACTGAATTGAGCCTTGAGGACTCATTTACAAGAGAGACCTGGATTCTTAACAAAGAGTGACGACAGCAACGGACAACGACAACAACAACAGACAATTATAAAATAGGCATACAAATGTAAGTTTCTCTCTTTTTTTAAATAAACGAGGGACTACTGTAATGTGATGCAGGAACATCCAGTGCCACAGAATCGTATGTCAGTTTACTCACTTAAAAAAAAAAATTTTTTACTACCTTTATTGTCTTCGTTTCCATAATCTTGTTTAAATGGAAACCATTTTATGCTGCAGCGTACTGCACATCATTTAGCTTCTTTTAAGCCAAGAGATTTTATCCTAAGATTTTATGCTGATTTAGTTTGACATGTGATTATGGACACATCAACATGCACCAGTCATTTTATCTTGCATCACAGTCCTCTGAATCATAGGTGCCTAAAAACACCCGACCCACTACAGAGTGTATCAGCTGTATTTGAGATAAAACTAAACGATAAACTGAGCATGAAATGAAGTTCACGGTCTGATTTTATAGTCAGACTATTTATTCTTCTGTAGATGCTAAAGTGGCACGTGTGTGCACAAGCAGGTAAATTGCTGAGAAATTATTGATGAATTCTATCACTTCTGATAAGCAAAAACCTCATCAAGTTCTGAAAGACTGGCCTGACCTCTGACCTCAACTTACCCAAGAGAGACGAGGACCCAGAACAGAGCATGGAGGAGGAGGACTCGAGGCCGACAACAAGTAACTGGGATCCGACAGTCACTCTCCATTCTCCAACAGGAAGGCAATGCCACGGCCACCCTGTGTCTCTACTGCAGGTAGACTTGTTCCCAACTGGTTCTGGACCTGACTGAACCCGGTGCCTCAGATAGTTTCCCGTCTGTCTGCTTACATGATGCTCCGATGGAAGAAAGGGGTTTAAGGCAACAAACGGATTAATCCTGAAAGGTAAAACAAACCAGTCAATTGTTCTAAACACTTAAAAAAAGTCACACTACGCCTCATTTATATATTACAGAATACAATCTAATATTTAAAAAGATATTAAGAATTTGTTTATATTGGATTTATCTTATATTTTTTTTATACATTTCTTCTATCCAGCCATTTTCAAATAGATTTTTTACTGGTGATATTGTTAAGTTGTTTAACACTCACGAATATTTTATATTTGTCCATTTATACTTTGTCAAACTATCACATTTCAGATTTAAAAAATAAAAGTACAACTAAAGAAATGGGGACAAAACATTTCTTTGAGACAAACCTCTCTAGCAGCAAATTGTGAACTAGTCCTTTGTCCAGTTGTTATATTACATATTAGACACAACAGACTCATCAGGTGTAATTTTATCATTTAGTTTAACAGGGTCGTGTAAAGAAACAAAAACGGTAAAATAATAATAATAATAATAATAATAATAATCAAAGACCACATTAATCACAAGAAAAACTTGGGACATAGTGATATATTTTATCTTTCTCTGTATTTTGTTTTTAAATATTTTTATCAAATACAGTAAATAGTTTACAATTAACTGAAGATTAATAAGGACAAAATGGACAAACACACATAACTAACAGGTACAAACATCCTTATCTGAAGCCATTGTCAGCATCGTCACCAACAGATAATGAACTTTGCACTTTTAATTATCAGCTGATTGTACATAGTTAAAGAAAGAACCAAAACAAAAAGGTACCGGGCGTAAGTCAAGCTAACCAGCTAACATGTAGCCAACCTGCTAAAGAGATTAAACACCTTTAACCAGACCGAGCTCGGTTTATATCGGAGAGATCTAACACCGTAAACACACAGACACTATGAGTCATATGATGTTACATTTAACACGGCCTGCGTTTACAAAGAGGAGCTAACATTACCTGCTAGCTAAAGTCCAAACGCTCGCCGTGATCCGCTGAAGAAACCGCCATTTCAGATCCAACAAAAGACAATTAAAAAGAGGAACTGGTTTATGACGAAATATGACACGAACACTTAATTAAATCCAGAATATATTCGACGGAGAGCAGATTAAATCCACCGACTGACACCGGGCTGCCTCACTCACACACCAACACAAACAAGTGGAGATTAGCAACTGCGCGAACCACTTTCCGGTTTAGTATCTTCACAATAAAAGCAGAACAACAACATTCAAAATGAGGAAAAAACAAACATACAAAAACAAACAAACAAAGATTAATTTAATTGTAAATCATACTCAAGCATAATTAAGTAATTGCATGTAATTTACACAGGGTCCAGCAGTCAAAAGAATACTGTCAGAGCAGGTATTTCTCTTTCAAGTTTGTATGTTTACCCTGATGCAGGCTCAATAATCCAGGTAGAAAAATCTAAAAAAATTAAGTCTAGTCCTCTGGACATTCTGGACATTGTTTTGTTTTGAATGTCCAGAGGACCAGACTTAACTTTGCAAGTTTACATTTAATATAAATAAATAAATAAATCCATTCGAACTTTATTTAGACAAGTTAATTCCAATGAGCCTCGAGGACTCATTTACAAGAGAGACCTGATTTGAACAGAGTGATGACAACAGTGGACGCAATAAACTATCATAAAAGAGGCATACAGATTTTATTTTATTGTTACTTATTATGTGTTGATAACAATATTTAATAGTAAAGTATTTGTCATTGAGACGTGCTCGGGAGAGAATTCCGTCCCCATATTCATGAATAATAAGAAAACTTGAGTTTATATTAGTTGAAGTAGCTGTGGACAGTTGTTGAAACACTTATTTTGAAAGTAAATAACAGGCATTTCCTTCAGTTTCCTCAGCCTGTTGGAAACGTAGATGTTGGCGGAAGTCGGAGAAAAGGTCATCAATGTGGCTGCACTGCCATCTAGTGGTAATTATAGAACATTACAACCTCAACTGTTATCTAAAAAGACTGAAACTAAGTTCAGATTTTTGTGCTGAAAACATAAAATTTTATCATTAGAAATGAAATAATGTTTGTGTTTTTTATAGCCAAAATATTTCTGAATCAATTCACATACATTTTAAACACCAATACAAAAACTGACATCCATAAAGAAATTCACATGATCTAAGAAACACTTAAAATAAAACAAAACATTATTAATACAAACCTTTTATTACTTTTTTAATCAGTTTTCAAACATACATACAAGCTAAATAATACACATTGATGTAAAAAAAAATTGTTTGCAGCAACAACAAAAAAAAAGTTTGTCTTTATATTTATTCAGAGACTGTGAATAAAGAAATGCGAACACCTGGAACTTCGAGGGCAGTGACACACCTGACCATGGGGGATTTTCTGACTCCTCCACCAACCCCTGCCCCAACAGAACTTATCCATGTTACACTGAAAGAGGAGGAAAAAGAGGTGAAATTGCTGACCCCACCATTACTACAAAGCTAAAAGTCTTACTTAAGTAAATATCACAGGACTGTAAAGGTGAACCATTCTGAATGAACGAATAAATGAATAAATAAAAAAGTTGTGTGGCTAAACAGTGAACAACAACAAATAGATCATCGTTGTGGTGATGCACAGCAATGTTTATGTGAAAGGGGCTTAATATTTACCAGAATGGTAATTCTGCGTCTCTTCAGGCGTCGACAGACTCCAGGAAGTCGCATGAAGTCATTCTTCTTCAAAGATGTGACAATGTTTGACTCAGAGTTTACTGAAACCCTTTCCTGTAAAACAAACAGCTAATCAGCTGATAAGCCATTAGAGCAACATATAATCTAAAAGTGACAGAATCACCGCTTCAAGTTGTGTTAATTCTGATTATATTTCCCTCCGTCACACCTGTCCTACCTGCAGTAGTGCTGCTGCAGGTGTAAAGTCTGGCAGACTGCAGTCGAGCCTCTGCAGACAACAAATCAGCAGCAGAAACACTGCACACACATTCAGCTTCATCTGTCAGTCATCTATGGATAAGCTGCCGATCATCAATCAATCAGTCAATTAACTGTCCACAAACTTCTGCTTCTTCTTGAACAACAAGCTGCAGCTAAATAAGAAAACAGACAATAAAAATGACAGAAGGAACAACACAATAATCCTCTTAAGGCTGGTTTAAGAGTCACATGACCACGTGATGACGTCACACTGGTTCCCTTCAGTGTGGGAGGTATTAAATCATAAACACAGCATCACCATCTCGGGCTCCACTTCCGCCTCTCATGGGGGGGGGGGGGGGGGGGGGGGGGGGGGGGGGGGG
>JARVLU010001354.1:21631990-21647881 GCA_031762415.1 Simpsonichthys santanae
TAAGATTTCTTCTTCTTTCTGCTCCTTTCATTTTATCCTATTTGTATTCTTGTATCTGATTAAACTGTTTTTTTATTATTCTTTTAAAATGAATAAATAAACATCAAATCAAATCAAATCCACTGGCGTGGTGCCAAAAACATTAAAACATGCTGCTGTTCAACCTCTCCTGAAAAAAAAACAAACCTTGACCCCTCAGTAGTATCCAACTTCAGGCTTGTCTCCATACTCCCATTTGTTTCTAAACTTCTGGAAAAACTAATCGAGTCCCAGTTGAAGTGCTTCCTGGAGGATCACGCTATCCTTGAGTTATTTCAGTCTGGCTTTAAACCTCTCCACAGCACAGAAACTGCCCTACTGAAGGTTTTTAATTACATCGTTTTATCCACCGACACTGGTGATTCTGTGCTGCTTGTCCTATTGGACCTTACATCCGCTTTCGATACCATTGACCATGAGATCCTCATTGCTAGGTTAGAGCAGTGGGTGGGCATCACAGGGTCAGCCCTCAATTGGTTCAGATCCCACCTCACTGACAGATCCTTGTGTGTTTACATCAACAATTTTAGTTCTGCAGTGGCAGCACTTAAATGGGGTGGGTGGGGGGGGGGGTTCCGCAGGGGTCCATCCTGGGTCCTCTCCTATTCTACTTATACCTGCTGCCACTTGGTGCTATTTTCCGGAAACACAACGTACCTTTCCACTTCTACACCGATGACTGTCAAATGTACTTCCCCCTAAGACACAATGGTACATGCTCTATCCAACCTCTGCGCGACTGCCTGGCTGACATCAGGGACTGGATGGCTTTAAATTTCTTAAGTTTCAATGAAAAGAAGTCTGAAACCATGTTGTTCCCTCCCAACGACACAATCACGAACCACTGCATTGACCTTTCTGCTCTAGCCTTGTCAGAAAAACAAAAAGTCACAAATCTGGGAGTGATAATGGATCCTTCCATGAAACTCGTCATGTAAACTTGATTGTTAAATCCTGCTTTTTCCAGCTGAGGCGACTGTCTAAGCCGAAGCCCATATTATCCAAAAATAACCTGGAGACAGTAATACACACATTTATTACATCTAGGCTTGAATACTGCAATTCACTCCTGTTTGGTGTCAGTCAGACCACCACTGCACAATTACAACTGATCCAGAACGCAGCAGCCCGATTTTTAACCAGCACAGGCAAAAGACAGCACATTACACCAGTCTTGGCCTCCCTGCCCTGGCTACCAGTTCACCTTCAAATCCAGTTCAAAATTCTCCTATATGTCTACAAATCGCTGAACAGTCTTACCCCCGCCTATCTCTCTTATTTGCTACAGCCTTATGTCCCACCACGTTCTCTGAGGTCAGCGGACCAGTTACTTCTCACAATTCCAGGATCTCGTCTTAAACGCAGAGGTGACAGGACCTTCTCTGTAGCAGGCCCAAGACTAACCTCTGCTCGTCAGACAGGCCCCCTCCCTCGGTTTTCAAATCCCGTTTAAAGACCCACTACTATTCCATTGCTTTCAACACCAGATGATCTGTGTTTGGTTGTTGTATTTATTATCTGTGACGATTTTATGTTTATATTCTGTTTTTTACTTCATTTTGTATGTTGCCTATGTGTTGCCTGTTGTTTGTTTGTTTGTTTGTACAGCACTTTGGTTGGCCTTGTCACTGTTTTAAGTGCTCTATAAGTAAAATGGTATGTATGGTAATATCGTGCATCCCTACAACAGGTAGAGCTGATAACATCAGAAACTTTGTTTCTGTATATTTGCACCTATCTCCACTTATATGATGTTCATTTATTCTAAAAAAAACTAAATATTTAAAGTTTTAATTAAGAATATTCTATACGATTGTGAATATATATATTTTGCTCAAGATAAGTAAACAAGTCTGTCATGTATCAGACTGAGAAAAATGGTGCCAGTCCTGTATTTGTTTTGTCAATATGAAGTCGTAAGGGGACAGGAAAGGTAAAAATGACATGGTGTTAGTGGTTTTAATGATGATAATGATTGTGCCTTTGTTGTTGTATGTTATGCTTCAGGACATGGCTAAGTGCAAAGTTTTCACTGTTTTTTGTCTTTAGTCAAGCCTCAGCTGACCATGAAAAACTAAACCTTTAGTAAAAATGATTTATTAAACTCAGGCAACATTAAGAACACAAATAATTATACAATCACACAAAACTGAGGTTAATAAGACACAGTGAAAGAAACCACTCACCCCCACTAAGAATAATTACAGCCAGAAAGAGTGCCATGTCACTGTCATCCAGCTCCAGCAGGTTAAACCTGACAGAAAATTCAAACTTTGGTTCCATCATTTGACAAAAAGGTTTTCGGAGACTCTTGAGGAACTCTCGAGTCATAAAAATCTGTCCATAAGAGATCAGGGTGCCGTCTTTGTTCATCAGAGGCGACATCATGATGATTAAGACTTCGATCACGCCGTACTTCAGCAATGTTACCTGAAAAAAAAAAAATGCATTAATGGAAATATCAGAAGAAATATTCATTTTAGTTTAATAGACGTGATAGAGATGTATTTGTAAACAACTGAAACTGTGAATTATTTATATTTAACTACAAAACTTTATCCAGTTTGTGGTCTTGTGCATCTAAAGTTTAATTTAGCTGGATTCAAATGCCTCTCAACAGATTTCCTCACTTGATCGTTGAGGTCCAGCTCGATGAAACCTGGAATACTCTTTGCAAACTCTGTCACTTCTCTCACTGCTTCTGCCGAGCGAGACTGACAGCTGTGGAAGAAACGCAGCTCAACCATGTCTGGTGTTTGTCCAAAGAAGTTTGTTTCCAAAGCTCCGCAATCTGACCCCAAGTGAGCTTCTGGGATTCCTGAAACTGTGGGAAAGAGGTATAACAGATAGAAAAAGAGGTTAAAAAACAAAACAAAAAAAAAAATCTTTCATCTTTGTTAACGAAGTTTAAATGACCAGATCAAATATTTTAAAATCTGCAGTTTCATGACTAAAGCCAGAGAAAATTTAAGTTTAAGTTTGTTTTAAAAAACCATGATTTTGTAAAGCTCTCTTTCTAAATCCTTTATAAATTTTAATTTCTGTACATGATTTCCACTTTTTTCTTTGACCAACAGTCACAACAGTATGTAAATGAATCTGTTCCCATGCAGGTAATAGCTTGACAGTTAAGAGCTATAAATTGTGAGATTCGGTGATGCAGAAAAACCTCGAGACAGCCATAATTTCTTTATGTTTTATTTCAAATGAGCAAGATTTTCTCGTAATTTCTAAAAATGCTCAACATCAACAGTTTTCCTGGTTTTAGGAAGGTCTTTAAAGGTTTTTTTTTAAGACTTTGGCTGTTTTTTAGCTTAGTGTCTGACCCTCACAGCAGATTGTGAAGCCTGTGCCCTAAAATGAGCAAAGTGAACAAGTGAAGGACAAAAAAAAAAAAAAAAAAATAGATATTAATATTTTAAAACATGTTGGAAGTGATGTGTGGCAATTTAAGGGGAAGCTTTTATGCAAAGTACAGAATTGGAAATAAACAAGTACAGTATGAGGTCAACTACTTGATTAGGAAGTAACAAAATAAAACTACAATAAAAACATTTTATTTTGCAAGTCGATGCAAAGTGAGTTTGCACACGTAGTGTGTGATATTAGTGAATAACATCATTTGCATCACCGTGTTTCTTCATTAATTGATCTCCTCCCAATGAAAAGGCTGCTGTAATGTGACAGTACCTACCTCCGTGCCCGGCTGTAAGTGTGGATATCTGCTGCTGGTGATCTGGGGCAGGTATCTGCCTGCAGTTAATAAACTGCTCTCCTTCCATTAAAGACTTCATGTCGTGAATGACAAATGGCTGCAGGAAGAGAACATGTTCAGAATTTCTAAGGAGTGAGCAGAAAATATAAACAAGACATAAAATGACATTTTCCAGATCATTGAGCCACAGGTAAATCTAAACACTTCCTGTTTGTACACTTTGGTCATGGCACAGGACTGCCTGCAGGAGCAGACGTCACACATCTCGTATAGGAGAAAGCATCTCTGCTGTAGGCCGTGGCAGACTAAAACACAACATTTCAATAAATGGAGCTTCACTTAGCTTATCTTTAAGGAAAACACAGGACCAGTACCATCCTGAAAGAAGAATGTTGCAGTTGATACACTAAAATTGTTCTTCAAAAAAGAAAAACTATTTGAGAAATCACAGGAAGTCCAGCTATGTGGACTTTATGCATGTGATGCGATTGTTTTGGGCTTCATTTAGAACTTGCACCTATTTCTGAGACAGCTCATCTGTAGCCGTGTAAGAAAATCTAGGATGTTCTGCAGAAAATTTGGTTCATGGTTTTTTTTTTTTTTTTTTTTTTTTAACTGTTGCTGCTCAGGAATGGATTTACCAACAGGAAAATGTTTGTAGATGTGCTCTCACATCTGGAATGATGAGGGCGGGAGCACTATGAAGCATAGCAGGACATAATGTAAAACGTATGTTGCTGCTTCTTTTGTTACAGGTCAGTAAAAGTGGATGAGGCTCCTTAATGATGTGTTTTTGTGGTATTGTGAGATTTAAAATGCAAAATCTCCCTCACATTAAATGTAGAAGATATGCTGCTATTTTCACACATTGTTTCACCTGGTGATCTTCTAGTAATTTGACTTGAAAATGTAGTACCTGTTTTAATGTTTGAAGTCTAATGGATCTGTAAAAACAGCTCATGCATTTAAACAATATTTCCTTTACTTTCATAAATTAAAATTTATCTTCATAAATATTCAAACAAAACAGTATAAAATAGAAAAACTGAAAAACCAGTATCCTCTGTTGCTCCCCAAAACACTGCAGTCATCTACTTTTACCAAATAATTTAGTAAATGTTACAGTGTTCAGAGGGGGAAAAGCTCTTCCCTTCTTTTCTTCTCTGTAGTAAACTATTACTACACATCAACTCATATCAAGACATAGCTTGTAAAAAAAAAAAAAAAGGCAAAAATTCTGCAAAGAAAACAACAACAACAATAATTTACTCCCACTTTGTTTCAGGAGGTACACTGTGATTTAGTAAATAACCATTGAGTGCCTCAAACAAAGAGCTGATTCTGTGTCATTTGGCTCCTATCTCTGATTTGAACAGTCAAAACAAGCAGACCCAGGAGATGAAGAGCAACCTTGAGCTGGTCAGACTTTAGAGAAACAACACACACATGCATACGCACACACACACACATGCAAGCGCACATGCACACACAAACATTAAACTTTAATACTGACTGGGTTGACACTCACTTTGAGGCAGAATATTCAAATTTGAGTTCTTGTGCCAAATTAGGTAGAACAGAATAGAATAGAACAAAACAGAATAGAATAGAATAGAATCTGCCTTTATTGTCCCACAAATGGGAAATTCAAGTGTAACAGCAGCAACAGATAAAAAGATTCACACAAAAAGTTCCTAAAATGTTAAAAACAATATATAAAGAAATAAGATAAACAATATCAATAATAATGTTCAATATATATTGGAACATTGAGAATGGCAAACATGCTTTAGTTGTGATCCCCTCCATCAGGCCGTGACTTCAATTTTAAGATATTTTTTAGTGCTTAGGTGTTTTATGAAATTTATTTTCCAGCAAACAAAAAATATCAACAGGCCTGTCCTTTTACCACAACCAGAGTGAAATTTACTGCCAGCCTCTGTTCAGACTGTCCTCATTTCTGTGTCTATGATGAATGAGCTGCCAAATACTATTAAGCCAAGTCTCCTCTGTTTTAAAGAATCTTTTAAGACTCATTTGTCTGTAAACACTTCCTTTCCTAACTCCTCAAACACAAAAACATGCTCAACTTTTACTTAATCATTCAGTCTACTTGGGTTTTCAGACAGACATATACCATTTTGGTATATTTCTACACTGACAACATGAATATTGCCTCTCACTCTGAAATTGATTTGGATGGGAAAGGTTTGGACAAAAGTCTTGAAGTTGACTATCTGAAATATTTGGTAATCAGTTAAACACATTTAGAGATTGCCACATATATAATTATAAATTTGTATTGTCTCTATAAATATAGTAGATATGTTTTCCTAAACGATTGAGTATGGATGGTTAAGGAACACAAAGGCCTCAATATTTTGCAGGACTGGAAAGAGTAAAAAGAAAAGCTGTAAAAAAAAATAAAAAATTCTAATATAGCAGAGGCATCTGAGAACAATGGGATATATTTTCCTAACTATACAATCCCAGTGCATTTCAGCCTCTCTACACAAACACATAGCACAACACAGAAAAGCTGGCTTCTCAGATCAAGAGTCGCTGTCCACTTACATCTCTAAGATTAGGGCACTCCTGTGAGAAAGTAGCAAGCATCATTTAGGACATAGCAGCCAAATTGTGTGAGATGGAAGTGATGGAAACACTTTACATAAGAAGCTTAGAATAATCAGAGGATGTATCCCAAAGATCCATCTATCCAGCACATGCAATACTCACTTGGCTTTACGCCCCAGAGTTTCCAAACCATTTACACCTTGAAACATGTGACAGAAAATATTTTCTTGTGTTGGCCTTGTTGGAAAACAACTCACAAGTGACAAGAACCAAAATGACTAACAGTATACTGGTAGATCATGGGTCAGTCACTCGAGTGGCTCCAGCAACCCTTTTTAATCCGAATCAAAGAAGCCTTTCAGAGAAGAAGTCAAAATATCTCCATGAAACAAAAAAATGAAGTTCATTGGGCTGCAACTGTTGGTGACTAGTTGGTGAATGGTATTTATGAGGGAGTCTCTCAAATGTCTTGCGATGTTGGCAGGAGTTCTCAGAATCCTTGCTCGACTTGCAGAGGCTTGCAGTCTTGTCACTTGAATTTTGAACATGTTCAAATTTGTGTGACAAATTTTTTTCCTCAAAATTGTCAGAATCACTGCGGGTGTAAACCTTCCTTGATTTTGTTGTGGGTATTTCCAAACCACTGCTAGAGCTGTTTTTTGACATCTACAGAGAAGTGCACGTAGATAGAAGTCATCGTTTTCAAAGGTTGGTCACTTGAAACATGGCCATATTGCTGCTGCCTAAGTAGAACTAGTTTGTGAAAGAAAAAGCATCAAAGCACTCAGAGATCTGTTCTTTTACAGGTACGGAGGATTGGAGCATCCAGTAAAACAAAGCCATTGTATGTCCCAGCCACATATGTGACAGAAGTACCTATCACACCCATGCCATCGCCCCAGCGCCTGGTTTCATCGATCTCACTGAACTCCAACTTCAGGGTACTATCCCGGGTCTCTCCGTCTCCCAGCCTCACAGGAACTGCCAATAATGAGCACCGCCAAGGTAAAGTAATGAACGCCAAGAGCCAAGAAAACCAGTGGGATGTTGTTTTATAAGTGGAGAAGCAACTTCGAAACAAGTTCAAAACCGAGTATTTTCCCTTCCCACAGTGAACAGACCCATCTATCACTCCATGGAAAACCTCAACTCCAACAGTGCCTTCCAAAGGTCTGACAAGAAAACCAGCATGGGCGTAAATCGTTTCCCCACGCTCCCCCTCTCTGGATTCACCTTTACTTCAAATTCTTCCACCTCCCAGTCAAGCCACCTCACGGTCCCTGGGTCCCCTTCAGCCTCCGTGGCCCAAACAGCATCGTCAAATCCCAGAGTAGTCCCTACGATTACCCGGAGCCAGAGCTCCAGCAACCTGCCTGAAAACCTGACGGAGAACCCTTATGATGAGGTGGGGGGTGGCCTTGGAAGCCACATCAACTACAAGACCCCTAAGAAGTCTTGTAGCCAGTGGGACATGGTGGGGGCTTCGTGCAAGAACAATCGTCTGCAGGTAAGGGAAGTAAAGATCTGATGAGAAAATCACATAAATGGTGTCAAAAGATCTAATTATACTGGATAAGTAGCAGTCTAGTAATCTAATGAAACACTAGGAGCAATAATAATCTGTGTGAGGGTTCATGTGTCTTATTGAGCTGAAAGAGGAACAGAATAAACATGAGTCTGTTGTCTTTGTGTTTTGTGGCTTTAGGCCTTAAAAAAATCAGTTATTTTTGCTGAAGAAACAAACATTCAGACTTTCCTGTGATTCAGTAGTTCTGATTCTCAAATTTCGGTTAAAGACAAATAATTTTTCAAACATTTACATGAGAAAAAATGCAATGAAGTGTATCAATAATTGTATCATATTGGTAAGACTGCTCATTTTAAACTGCAGCCGTTCCTAAAACGAAAAAAAAATCAATGTGCAGAATAGACTGAGATGACAACAAGTGATAGCAAAGAAACCAACAAAGTCCATGCTCAATAATCCAGGTATGCAATCCAACAATTTTTAGTCATCTGGACAGTTTATTTAAAAAAAAAAAAAAATTCCTCTGAAACGTTTCACCTTTCATCCAGTCAGTCAAGGAAACACACAACACACAAGTGATTCTTACCCCCAACAGCTTATTCCAAAGTAGAACAAACCAGTTATGTTGGTGCTAAAATGGTCTCTTTGGCACGCCCCCTCCTCCGGTGCCAGCCCTCTCCCTCGTCGACAGTCATGTCAAACTGGTTCAAAACCAAAGAAACATACAAAGTACCTTGACCAAAGAAATATAATTCTGACCCTAAAAGGACAATAAAATTGTGAGGGTTTGCACATTGGTTCAGTTCAACAAAATACAGAAACTTTCACATTCGCCCTCATTTCTGACAAACTACAGTAAAAAAAATAAAAATTAAAAACTAACTGCAGAAATACCAAATATAAACTGTTTTTATATGAAAAAAGTAACGCCAAAATAACCTATTTGACAGTTTAACTTAATGATTATAGGAAGTGACGTTTCTCTTTACAAATAAAACAATACTTTTATTACTTCAAGAAATTCTTTGTAAGCAAATATATTGATCAAAAATCCAGCTTAAAGCATGTAAACATGTTACAAACAACAGTAATTTCAGCATGTAAGTTTTTACTAGATGGTTAGTTTCATTTTTATTCATGGTTAAAGGAACCCTAGTCCTTTACTCCATAGCTGGCATCAAAACGGTGACGTTAGATTGCAGAAACTGGGTCAAACAAATCCGTCACATGCAGTTTGACGCTGAAGGAAAATGTGGGATTAGATTAGTTTTGACTTCCTGTCACTGACAATCTCTAATCTGCAGGATTAACACGTCATAACTACAAAACTGTAATAACCCAGTGTGTGGATTTTACCAACAATACACGTAATAGTAATCCTAAAAAAAAATAGATAAACAAAAAAACATGATGAAGCTGTAATTTCTGCTAATGCTGAGGTTATCTGAAGTTTGCTGCTGGTTGGAACTTCAGATTTTTGTGAAATCGTTTTTCGTTCTCAGCATTGTGTGAATGAACATGACTGTTTTTATAGAAACAGAATTTCAGTAATTCATTCCTATAAATAGAAATAGAACATAAATCTGGTGTGTTTGGGTTTAATTCTGCACAAGGACTGAGCTCAGAGCTGCAGAAGGAAGAGGAATTTGATTTACACTTGCAGTTGTCTTTATTAATCCTCCTACAGCAACAATCAAGTTAGCATGGTCGTGACGCCAGATCTTCCTTACATTACATCAGAGGGGATTACATAAGGCCTTACTGGGAGAAATACTGAAGGTTATCCTTCTTTCGACTGAGGGGAACTCCCACCACTAAGTATCCAAACTGACTCTCCAAATAGACTTTTGTTTCCACGGAACTGTGTGTGCCTTTAATGTGATTTCTGTGGAAGTGCCAGTCCTACTTTTTATCATTCGTCTTCCTTTTTCTCTTGTGCTTTTTGTCTTGGTTTCGAGAACTGTCTTTATTTTTATACCAGGAAGCTGGAATATTTGAGCTAAATTAGTAAACCAAACAGAAAACTCTCTGAACACATGTCCAGTGACTGCAACAAGATTATACAGGTGCTTAGGTTATGAATTTAAAATAGTAGTAGTGACTTTAAGATAATATATTCTATTGAATATAAGGAAATGAAAGGAACTGATCTGCAGTTTTTTTTTTAATAAACAAGATCAACCTTTTGTTTGTTTTATTGTTATTGCTGCATCTTGCAGCACCTTAACATAAGAATGTGTGTTGCTCATCTCATGCCAAACTTCAAATATCTGACCTCTCTGAGGAATTGTCCTCAATTTTTGAACTACAGAGATTTGATTTCTGACAAAAGTGGTCGTTTCGCTGTGAAATTCGCCTTAAAAGTAGTGCTTAATGTTGACATGAGGGCTCAGTGCATGCAATTTGTGGCCTTAAACGCAAACCATTTGAACATATCTCACAAATTATTTAAATAATATAATTTTACCACTGATGATTTTACAA
This sequence comes from Simpsonichthys santanae, assembly GCA_031762415.1. Classification (NCBI taxonomy): domain Eukaryota; kingdom Metazoa; phylum Chordata; class Actinopteri; order Cyprinodontiformes; family Rivulidae; genus Simpsonichthys; species Simpsonichthys santanae. Next base: position 21,642,334 of record JARVLU010001354.1, read on the forward strand.
CGCAAAGCTTGAAAATAGAGAAGCCAACAAAAAAGTATCATAAAAGCATGAAAAATGCTTAAAATAAACTTGATTTGTTTACACTGGTTTTACATCTGTAGCAGTAAAATCCATCCGGTCACAGAAAATCTACAGTTTGCATCAGACTGAGCCAGTAGTTGAAACACACCTGCAGCATCTAATGCTTGAACTAATTTCTTCACAGAAACAGAGGATTTTCAATCTTAACTTGCATGAATCACAAACTGAGTTTTCAAAAGTCATCCACAGTTGCCTTCTTTGGTAGGGCTGTACTTTTTTTTTTTTTTTTTTTTTTTTTTTAACAACGCAAGAAAATGTTAGATATAACCTTTTAGATTAGACCAGTTATTTAGTTCAGTCTGCTGTGGCATTTCATGTTTATGGTAAATATCCTTCCTCTAGTTTAACTGATTCTTTGTAATGAGTCCCAGACCAAACAAATGGATGCTCACTCATAGTTTAGATAAAACTGATAACATAAAATCTGAAGACGATCTAATTATTGCTGGTGGTAATTTATGAATGTGTTACTGTGAATGTGCCATAATCAGTATTTTCATATCAATGATTATAAACTATTGATTGATTGTTTGATTGAGGTATGCTTGGAAATAATCCTAAAGTCTAGTAGAGTTGGAAATCTTTTGAAAATCCTCAATATTTATTTGTGTTATGTTCAAACATTAACAAAAAGTGCAAAATCAAAATGCCATTAAGAGCTGATGAATAAAATTACAACTAAGAGCAACAAAGTGTGTTTTGTAAGCAACATTATCAGCTGTGTGTCTGTAAAAATATATGGCTTCATACCTGATTAATAATAGATAAACTGTTGTGATCGGACCGGTCAGACAAAGCTCAAAGTAAAATCATAACATACAATAGTAAAGTATTATTCATTTTGTATTTCAGAATACAGAATGCTGTCTGCACTTTACACAATGTTCTGATTTGTTAGGTAAAATGCCAAAAAATGGGTAATGGCACAAAAACAAATGTCAGTGCTTCATTTTAATCAGTCCATTTTTGAACAAACAGCCAGATTTGGATGCAAATGCTGCAGGGAGCAGAAGAAAACTGTTGATCAGGAATCATCAGGTGATTCAAAAATGCAGCACTGCCATCTGGAGTAAACATCTGTCACATCATTCTTTTATTTGAGCAGCTTTATCTGCTAATCACCTGCCAATATAAAGACCGGTGGTTCAACCCCCCCAGCCACATTTTATGTTGAAGTGTCCTTAGGCAGCACTACAGCCCTCACAGGCTAATCTATAATTGATTGAAGAGGAGAAAACAACACTATACATAACTAGAGAAAATATATTTCCTGTGTAAATGCAATGTGAGTGCTTATTGCTAAAGAACTTGATGAAAAACAGCTGAAATTAGCTAAAAACATGCTGAAATACTGTATAGCTGAAATGCTAAGTTAACAGAAGAAAGCAAAAATAATGCATATTTCCTGAATTTAGTTTAAAAAAGCCTAAATGAACACAAAATTAGTACATTTGCTAAAAAAAAGCTGAAATTAGCAACAACAACAACAACAACAACAACAAAAACACTGAATAGTAGCTAAAAGGCACAAAGAAGCTTAAATTACCAAAAGAAAGTGGATAGATCAAAAATGTGCTTAATCAGGCTGAATAAGCATAAATGAGCAAGAAAAAGTTGAAAATATTTGAAAAAGCAGAAATTGGCAAAAAAAAAAAAAAAGAAAAAACATGCTGAAAAGTAGCAGAAAGAAGCTTAAATTAGAAAGAGCTCAATTGTGCCCAATTAGGCTGAAAGAAGCAGAAGTGAGGAAAAAAAAAGTGGAATACAGTATATCTATATAAAGCCTAACTTAGCATAAACAGCTGAAAAGTAGCTTAAACAGGCAGAAATAAGCTTTACTTACCTGTATGAAGTGGAGAAAGCACAATTGGGCCCAATTACGCTGAAAGAAGCAGAAATTAGTTAAAAAAAAAAAAAAAAGCAGGCTATCTAAAAAAAATTAAAATAAAATTAAAATAAAAACAGGAGGAAAAAAAAAAAGGCAGAAATTAAAAATAAAAAACCCCCAGCTGAATAGCAGCTGAGTAGCATCTAAAAGGCAGAAATAAGCTTAAATTACCAAAAGGAAGTGGAGAGAGTACAGCTGTGCTTAATTAGGCTGAAAGAAGCAGGAATGAGCTCAAAAAAGAGGAAACCATCTGAAAACCCCCCAGAAATTAGCACAAAAAACCCAGCTGGAGTATAATATAAAGTTAAGTAGAATGTGATTGTCTGTGTGTGATCAGGTAAATTTAATTAAACCTACTTAGAAAGGCTCTATAGAGCAGTTATTTATATCTTAAAGGCTGCATTATGCCACAGTGATCAAGCAACAAGCTGTTCATTGTTTGGACCTATAGATCTTGTCTTGGAGCTGTGTGAGCATCAGAGATCTCTGTCCGGATGAGTGTGTGTTTCTGTAAGCGCAGCTGTGTCTTAATCTACAATCTGCTGGGTTCTTGTACAACAGGAGACTATAGGGCTTGTTCATGCTTCATCATGGTCTGTGATGACTGTACAGTATGTCTCTGCTTCAAATACGACGACTTCCTTTGTTCGAGTTACTGCAATTTGCTTTTTGCTTCTGATCTGCTCAGTTATCTTTGTACAATGTTTGGGACAGAACAAAGTACAGTACTTTATGAATTTGATAAGATTACATTTTGTTTCTCTAAACTGCCTTTCCTTCCCTTTTCTGTTTCTAACTTTTCTCTTGGTTCTTCTCCCAAGGTCCCGACAGAAGCCTATTTGTCCCAGCTGTCATGGCAGGACTCCCCCATTTACACTGAAATGCAGCTGGAGAAGCGTCAGTCCCAGCCAGAGCCGCCAAGCCCAGCTCCGGGTCAGCAGCCTCTTCAGATCTTGGATCTGTGGGAGCAGTACTCTGATTCGGCCACTGGTAGATGCTATTACGTCAACAGCATCACCAAAGAGAGGTCATGGAAGCCCCCTCGACGGGGCCGCGCTCAAAAGAGCAACAGGATAAATCATTCAACACAGCAGGTATTAATTCGCTGCTTCTCCTGAACCCATGTGCACCTCTCCTGCCACTGAAACGGATAAATAAAATGAGAGCTGGTTGGTGGGTAGAGAGCTGGATGACAGCATCCTCTCAGACGAGAGGTCAGGCAGGGGCAGGGTGCAGAATAAAAAACGAGGCTCACTGACACTGAGACTGAGGATTTTGGGACACACAGAGCTCAGAGCTGCTCTAATTTATGAGGCAGACTCCAAAAAAATGTTTGAACAGTAAAAATGCTGTATTCCTAATTTAGCATTAGTTTAAGGGCTTTTTGAAGCGTTTTAAATGAATGACAAAGCAGTGAAATAAATTGGATGTGTCTTTGATCTCAAAATTTTAGCCAAATTTATCTCAATATATAAAAAAAAAAGGCATGAAACATTTTAGGTTCTGTTTGTTAAAGGTTTGTCTGCTTCATGTATAGCTATTAACAAAACAACCAGCAGCTGCTTAGCTTTTTACAGAATAGTAAAACTTACTGACACTAACATGTTGACCTTTATGTGTCTAAAACTTGGATCCGTTTTAGTCGGTTACTTCCTTCATGATAATGATTCATGCAAACTGTGAAGACGGTAGAGCGTTGGTATTTTTTCAAATTTATGAAACTACGAGAAGTTAATAACCTTACTCTGTATGGAGAGAACAAAACACACCACTGATGAGGATACAACAGTTTTTGGGGGGAAATTCCACTCTGATCATAGAGAAAAATGGTATTTTAACCAGGAAGTCTCTTCTTTTTTTAAATTCATTCAACCTTTATTTATACAGATTAATCCTGGGAAATATCAGAATCTAATTGCTACATCCAAATGTTTAACTTTTTAATAATGATAGCTCATGATTTTTGAAAACCTTTAATGTCTTTTTTCTATGTATATGTTTTGTGCAGGCCGGTTCAGTACACAGTCAGACATTACCCCGGGACACCAGCCATCTATCCCTGCCTCTGACTGGAAACACACAAACGGTAATTTGCCACATTAAAGAGCCATTTTTAACTTTACTGATCCGGTTGTATGCAGTTTCAGTTTTAAATTACCCTGAATAATTATAAAAGCAAATTCCTGGAAAAGGGTATTTTTGGAGTTAAGTGAAAAGGTGGGATGAAGTGAGTGACTGCAATTGTTCTAATAAAAGGTGATAAACAAGAGAAAAACATTTCTTAACAATTTAATATTTAATAACAACAACAACATTAATATTAATTATAATCTTCCCAAGTGCCGTTTCGGTTTTTCGTTTTTAACCTATTTGCTGTGAGTCTCAAGCCCCCAGTATAGCTCTGCGTACGGCTGTACGCCGCACTACGTCGTACATATGCGCGTATGTACGGCGTAGCCCCGCAGGGCATGTACGCGCAAAGCTCAAATTTTACGAGCGCGTACGCAAACGCGGTGTCGGCACAATAAACTTCCCGGCGCCGGACTGTTTTGTATGTGACACCAATGTATTAAATTCTTCTTCTTCATCCCTGATCTGGACTTTTTTTAGTTTTTTTTTAACCAAAAGGCAGTGATCTCTTCCTCCTCCATTGACTCCATGACTGAAATGATGAGAAATGAATGAATTTGTCACAAGCTAATTAAACTCAGGTCCAGCGTGGCTGCAGGAGGTTCTGGACATTTCCTGGTGTGCTGGTCTGTGTGGGCTGCAGGACCAGCGCTCCCTATTTTTTATTGTTTAGAACTTTTTATTAACACAGAACAACGCTGCTCCTGGGCTGCCATCTGCCTCTACCCAGAGCTCCCAGTAGCTCGTTTTTTTTTGTTTGTTTGTTTGTTTTTGGGTGGGGGAGGTTGCGACCTGTCAATCAATCCAGTGCGCAGGTCAGCAAATGACCAATCAGCGACCTCAATTTGTCCCGAAGGGTAAATGCTCCTTGCCTGCAGAGGATGTACTCTCAAGAATGAAGTCTCAACTGTCTGCGGACAGAGCACGCAGAGTCCGTGCAGCTCACGGAGTACACACAGTACACCTGAGAATGTGGGAGCCTTTAGACTGCTGGAGGACAAATTGACCTAATTTCATCAAATGAATAGTTTGCATTTGGAATCATTTCTATCAACGTGATTTTTGTCTTTCCTCCTGAACAAAGACCTGCTCACCTCCATTGTGGACCTGCCATTGTGTAGCTGTTCCTCCTTCCCCTCCTCTCAAACCCAGCCGGTCGACGCAGATGGCTGTTTGTCCTCAGCCCATTTCTGCTGGAGATTTCTTCCTCAGGAGGGAGTTTTTCCTTCCACTGTCGCCTTCATGCTTGCTCAAAATGAGAGTTCTGTGTTGGAGTTCAACTCAAAGCAGTCTGCTCCATTATGAACTGATTTAAAATGTATGAGTGTTTCTGTTCAATGCCCTGAGATGACTTGTTGTGAATTGATGCTATATAAATACAGGTCAACCTCGGTTTACGTTCGAATTCCGTTCCTACGGGCTGAACGTAAACCGATTTGAACGTAAACC
>JARVLU010001354.1:21653056-21666355 GCA_031762415.1 Simpsonichthys santanae
ATGCTGTCTCACTTGTGGAGGCTTGTTCCAGGTTCCTAGCTGCAGTGTGGGATCCTCTGCACTCTTGTGCATGAAGGTCAGCCGTTTTCATTTCAAAGTTTTTGTCTATTCATTGCTCCGTAAGACTTAATCATGCTAATGGGGCTAACACAATGTCCAAATGTCTGTGGTAAAACTCACCCAACAAGTTGTGCTATCAGCTGTTAGCGTCTCAATGATGTCAGAAATGACGGCTTGTAACTTGAGTAACATTATGTCAGAAAAATATCTTTGATTAGGGATGATGTAGCGAAGCTCAGCGTAGTCCATAAATCTTCAGAATCTGACATCCTCACCAACGAAAAATAAAACTTCCACACAGCCGACATTTTGAATTTTCCTCTCTGCCGTGAGATCGGGTAGGTGCACGTGACGTCATCACGTTGTGCTGCCACTGCAGGCAAAAACATCGCCTTTTATATCAGCAATTATTTAATGGAATGTCCCATGTCCGATATTGAACTTTAATGCTAATATCAGCCGATACGATACCATGCCGACAATATCGTGAATCCCTAGTAAATTACACAATCATCAGCATAAAAGTGGTAGGAGGCATTTTGCAAATTTTCACACAGTGCAATAAATTGTAAATAAGATGGGCCCCAAGACAGAGCCCTGGGGTACGCCCTTTTTTTACTTTAAGAAAACTTGAGCTTACTCCAGCCATCTGTACAAATTGTGTCCTATTTGCCAAATCTACAAACCAGTAAGATGTTTCTTTGGAGATGCCCAGTTTGAGAAGAATACTTACCAAGATGCTGTGACCCACCGTATCAACTGTCTTGGATAAATCAATAAATAGAGCAGAGCAAACCTTGTTAGAGTCCAGAGCCTCAAACACCATCATTTAAAACTTTTAGAGCAGCAGTTGCAGTGCTGCTTCCTAAAACCTGACTGAAAAGGATGTAATAGATTATTTGCTTCTAAAAAGTATTTCAGTTTATTATCACAGACCAACTTTTCAAGCCCTTTTGCTAAAATACGTAATTTAGAGATGGGTCTATAATTGTTCACGATTGACGGCTCACCTCCTTTTAATAATGGAAAAACGAATGCAGATATCCAGACTTCAGGAACTTTGTTTGTGATGAGGCTTAAATTAAAAATACAAGTTAAAGGCTCATCAATCAAATTAGCAGCTAATTTTATTTTTTGAAAATTGATAAAGCACATGTATATCTTTGTGTAGATATAGTTGTATGTTGTATGAATGGGTAAATGAGGACATAGATTATAGTGTAAAGCACTTTAAGTATCTTGATAAGATAGAAAGGTGCAGTCCATTACATTTACATTCTTGCATCGAGTACATTTCTTGCAAACAAAAATAGTTGGCCAGTGGTTGATGTTGTAATACTTGCCAAGTGTGAATGATTCATAATAGTGCACACTTCCCTGACATGCTGCTGTATGAGACCGACTGCATGGGTTGATAAAGACAGCTTCCCTCTAGAATAGGGAAGTAGACAGGGGCTGTAAACTGGCAGAGACACATGATTTTTACAGTTTTGCAGTCAGACTAAAGTGTGCACCGCGGCATGAAACCACAGGAGGCTGATGGGTTAACAAGCTCAAGTTAGCCTGAACTTTATAACAGCATTAACGGTCATGATGAGCACCTTCACTGTAAGTTCATTTTGGTTTCCTTCGTTATTATTTACTTACCTGTGATGCTTTTTTTTAACTCTGCGGTTATTGGTTTTAGATTGAGCTTGTTGTTCATTTGCTTTTTCTGCCTGGCGTGTTAATAGCCTCTCGTATTGTCTTATTTATAACTGGAAGTATTAGTGGTGGTGTTGGTTTAGTGCCACAAAACGCGACCTGTTAAATGGCCTAAATATACGGTTGGGTCAAACTAAAGTTTTGCTCATACAGAGCAGCATCGTCCTCTCTTTACCTTCAGATGAACACGCACATGTGATACTCTGAGCTGTGGACGTGTCAAAGCTGACAGGATGTTAAAGGGCGAAAAACTAGTTTCAGTGCTGTTCAGAGTTTTAGCCCCAAACCTCATATCTAATTTGACATATGTGTCAACATCCTGTTTTTTTCACACGGCTCCGAAATATGTCCACATTTTTGCCATGAGAGGTACTATTGAACAAATGTTCATCTTTCACACAATCTGGCTAAAGAAACTAAAACCACTCACAATTTAAATAAAGTTTTATAGACAAAAAAAATGGGTTTGTCTTCATTTTGAATAGATTTAAAGGATCTGCTGATCGGTGTTTCCCTCTTCTTTTCCTTGTCTCTAGGTGTCACCTGACTTTTTCTTCGGGAGTCACCCGAGAAATTCTGACAGCGGCTGGCAGATGACCCAGGTAAAACCTTTCTCCTTTTGATGCACTCTTTTGTTGCCAGAAGGCAGCTAATGCGTTTCACCTTGACTCTCACTTTGTCAAAAATGTCAAAGACAAAACTCTCTTTTTTCCAGTTTTACATATTCTCCCTGTACAGCAGAATATATTCACTTAACAGAATGTGACATCACAGAACTTTGGTGACTTTGCTTGCCAGCTCGACTTTGTCACTACATCAGATGAAATCCTGCCTTACGTTACTCCTGCACAAAGATTAAAAAAAGAAACCTTTTGTTGACAATCCCTTGCATTATTTTTTCCGTTTGCACTCTTGGCTGAGCAGCGAATCCTATGACTTTTGTTGCTGCGCAAAAGGCTTTTGATAAAATGCATTTGCTCCATGAAAATAAAAAATAAAAAACTCAAGTATTTCAGTTTTGCAAAAGCTGCATATTCACTGTATTACTGTAGAATACATTAATGTAGTGCCAGCTTTGCTCATTAGACTCTCAGCCATCAGCATTTATGCATATGAAGGCGGTGAAACAGCAACTCGTGGTGTATAGAGAAAAGGCTGTTACCCAAGCAGTTCTTACTGAACATGTTGCGTCACAGTAGGGTGTGGGTACACTTGGTTTAAAGCCTTTTTAAAGGCCTGCTCTGTGTGCATAAGAAGAAGAAGAAAAAATAAAAAAAAACAGTAGATTTGGCTCTCAGAGCTAATCCTCCTTTGCATGAAGAGATGCAAGCTTTAGTAAGGATCTTTAGTCTGATTGTTAAAACCAGGATACAGGGACTAGGAGCCTCATTATGGCTCATGATGCATAAAAAGTTGAAGTTGGTTAAGTTTCTGCATGTGTGTGCAATCTTATACAATTGCTTGTACCGGCTTGGAACTGGAAGCGTAAAAAGCTATAGCAAAGTGTGGATATGCTGTGCATCAGTGTGTGTCTGAATCTCTACACTGTACCTCCTCTGCAAACCAGCTTGTCTCCATCTGTCGTTGTAAAGAGTTCAGTCTAGACACATCTGCATTACCGTTCTTCCTCAGAAACAAATTATTTTTGAAAATGTTCAACCTCTTTTAGGCCTAATCTGACTGAGCAGATGGTTTCATAATGGCTGCGGCAATGCAGAGCATACCAAACTGGGTGATAAAACTGCTTGGGTGAACAGCATTGAGCTTTGTAGGAGATAAAGCAGAATTGAGTTTTAATCCAGTTCATTACACAGTTTTCAACAAAAGTCTTCTCAGGGCATTTTACTGAGGAAGTAAACAAGGGCAAGAAAATACAATTCAACAGATCCATTCAAGCTATTTATAATGGATTTCAGTCCCGTTTGATTAAGTCCGATACAAATTGGTGTTCTGAGGTATTCACAGGATGGAGACTGGAGAGGATGACACTTTTAAAGGTATTTTAAAGACGTTGTTGGAGAAGATCTCTTTCACTAACGTTGTTTACCCAAAAGAACTACACTCAATGACAAGAGAAGATTTTAACTGGTATTTATACTTCCAAGGTCAGTTTCAGGAGAGGTTACATAAATATACGTACATCACATACATTGATGTAAACGCATAAAAACCAGTCACAGAAAAAAGCCACGAGCCGCATTATCTGCTCATTTTTATACTCCTATCAACTCAGCCAAGTTCACAGAGTTCAGGAGGTGTTTACCCAAACATATGGTTCATGGGCAGAAACAAGAGCAAAGCATAGCGTCTTGGGAGACAGTTTTGACTTTTTGGGGGCTTCTTGTTCTCAGTGCGGAGGGGAAGAATATTCTTAGCCATAGACCCAAAAACCTAAAAACCATAACCTTTGACCAATAATTCCCCAGCACTTATTAAAAACTAGACCCTTGTTGAAGGTTTTTAAAAGTCTCCAGCTGAATTTAACCCAAGGATGTGGACATTTGCCTTGGCTTGTCTTGATTCTACAAGAAAAGAGCCTGACAACTGAATTCTTTCTCTTCTACTCCACTTTTTAAAACTTTAGTAAACACAAGTAAAGCTGATGTTTAAGAGTGATGTAACTGTGCAATCTTTAATATACAATAGAGCTCATCTATAGTTTTATATGTAAGTAAAAAAAATAGTATTGCATTCTAGATTGGAGGATTATGATTCTGCTTGCTAATTCCCATGAAACTCTCCCTGCAGCATTTTAGATCAGCTAGAGGGTTTTTAGAGACTCGCTACTGTCTAACAGAGAAATAAAGGTATAAAGTGGTTTTTGAGCATCCCTCTGGGGCAGGATGTCCTTGAAACCGACTTCGTATGGAAGTTTGAGATCTTTTGAAAATTATGTGTTCTGATGATGTTCAAGTTAAAAGTAAAAAAAAATGTATTATTTTTTTCCGTTTCAGCACAGTTCTTTTCAACTGTAAGACAGATGGTTATGGTCTAACTTGTTTTGGTTTCATCAGACTTCATGGTAAAGAGAAATGTCATCTGCATGGCACTGAAAACTGTCCTGGTCTCTGAGCGCCACAAACCTGCATGTTTTACTTGTTTCTCTGTTCCAGGCAGCACACCTGATTCAATGGTTAAATTATCTCTTCATGTTCTGCAGAAGCCTGTTAAGCACCCATTCATTCAAATCAAGCATGTTGGAGCAGAGTACCTTCTAAAAAATATGGACACCCTGCTTACAGTATTTAAAATAAAGTTAAAAAAATTTGGTCCAAACATAGAACCGTGCAGAACTCCATAGCTACAGTATACTGCAGTCAGCATGCCAATTGTACACTCCCCCAGAAATTGTGGCATTGTGCCCTGTGGGATAAAACTGCACATTTTAGAGTGGCCTTATATTGTGGCTAGTCTAAGGCACACCTATACTTCGTATAATCATGCTGTCTAATCAGCAGCCACACCTGAGAGGCGGATGGATCGTCTCGGCAATGGAGACGTGCTCACTAAAACAGATTTACACAAATTTATGAACAATATTTGACATAATAAGGCCTATTGTGTACGTACATGCAAAGTTTTAGATCTTGATCTGGCAGCAAAAACAAAAAGTGTTGCGTTTATATTTTTGTTCGGTGTAAGTGTGGCAAGTTGCTTATACAAATAAATTTGAGTCTATCAGATAAAAATGACAAACAAGGTTGGTAGGGTTTTGTACAAGTTAAATGTCTAAGGCTGTAAGGAGATTGTTGGAAACTTTTAATAGAGCTGTTTCTGTGCTTCTTACCCTGCTGGTGGTATTGATTATCACATTAACTTCAAGTGACAGGAGCGTTATAACATTTAAATTTGTGACATATATAATATTCACTATGAAAGCTTTACCAGCTTCTTGGTTTGCAGATACTCCAGAGCAAACAGATCTCCATATTGTGCTTTTAAAGCTACATCAGAAATGTGAAATACCTCATACTAAAACATACTAAATTTTGAGAAGAGCATTTATTTCCTCTTTCTGCTGTTTCATACTATAAAATGTTCAAACTCCTATAAAGTTTTTTTTTCTACAGTTAATTTTTGAAGTAATTCAGAATGATGCAAACATTGTTTTCTCAGTCTTTGAGCATAATTTAGTGACTCTAAATGCTATAAAACTGTATCATATTTTCATGTCTCAAAAACAAAATAGTTCTTTATTATTTGCTTTGTCTTTTCCTTTTTCTTCTTAAAGAGCATGCAGCGTGCCGCCTCCTCTGAGACCCTGAATACGATGGTGTTCACTAAAGCAGAAGCCACGTGCCACGACTTGTCACCCCTGCGTGACAACAAGCTGCAGCTCAGTCACTCATGCTCCATGATGGAGAATGGCCAGGTATTTGCTTAAAGGCACACCCAAACGTAATGGTGCAATGTGGAAGAGGAAATTTCACCAAAATCACGCAATGCCATGTATGTTTTGCAGCTGGTTCAGCAGCGCAGAGAGCACTCCTGCAATGTGACCAACATCGTCGTTGAGCCGCCGTCTCCAGCGAGCTCACCCGACAGTGAAGACTGTACACCGGTGAGAAGGATGCTACTTTAAAAAAAAAATGCACAGAGGAATTTTTCCACAGATCTTGCGTTTTTTATTTTATTTTATTTAACAAAACAAAACAAAACGGTTGTGAATACTAGTCATCATGACAGAGCAGTAGTTAGTGAAGGTTGCAGGTTCAACATCAGGCAGCAACCTGTCTGTGTGAAGTTGCCAATCGTGCGTGCAATCATCATCACTGGGCACTCTTTCTTCCACAGACCAAAAACATGCACATTAGGTTAACTGGTATGGATATTTATGAGATTTATGAAAACTAATTTAAAATTAGAGTTTTTTATGAGATATGTTAAAATTTGATGCCTTTTGTGGAAAAATGTTTGATATGTTTAAGCATCCGCTCTCTTTGTGCTCTCATGATGGATAAAAATGCTGAGGAAAGTGATATATATTTTTTATTCAACCTTTATTAATGCAGGCTAGCCTCAATGAGCCACGGGGACTCATTTGCACCAGGGACCTGTTTCAGACAGAACATATAAAGTAGAGACAACAATAACAGTAGACAATGACAACAATAAACTACAGTACAGTAAAAACGCAGTTGAAATAAGAGGAGTGTACAAAACAATAAGGGCCGTAAAACAGGGCGAAATACTAAAAACGAACATATTTGCTTTGATTTTCTATTGGCATTATCAAATGTTTGAAACCCTCAAGGTGGACAACTTCAGTTCCTGTTGCAAGGTGTTCCAGGTTGCAGGAGCTGAGTAGGAAAAGGCCTTTTCGCCAAGTTCAGTCCGCATTAATTTAACTAAGACTTAGCAGCACTTTTCACCGTCATCCCTTCTGCTAATTTCCCGTAGTTGCTCAAGTAATTTAAATTGAATGTCCAAAAAGCTGTTACAGGTAGGAGTTGTACTTTTTAACTTTCCACCATTTAAAGTAAAATAAATCAAGATTTAGCCCTCAGATGTGTCAGACTATCTAAACAAAGACAAATCTTTGAAGTTGGATATTTCACATGTTTCCCTTGGATTGTTCCTTTTTGCTTTTGTTTACTGTAACACATACAGTATAGCTTCAAAGTGAGTAATAAATGTTTCGCACCTTAAACCGGGCCATGCCACAGTGGGAGATTTCAGAGCCGTTCCTCTCCTGCTAGGTTTTTTTTTTTTTTTTTTTTTTTTTTTGGAATGATGCAACTGTCAAGTTAAACGGCTTTACACGGGATGCAGTATATTTCTCTGAGGAAAAGCCCTAAATTATAATATTTAACCATGTCCTTACAGCGCCACGTTTTTTGAAGTCATTGCATTCATGTGATAATATAAATATTGGTTGGTACTGAGTGTTATTTTGTTGTTCCAGGAGCTGGAAAAAGCAGGCCTCTTGAACAAGACAAAGATTGCAGAAGGAGGCAGAAAACTGAGGTGAAGCTGCAATCGTGACCTACAAAGAACTTCAGTTTGAATAAATTGTCACTCTTTGGGCTGAATACTAACAGGACTTGTGTTTTTGTTGTGTTGCAGGAAAAACTGGAGTCCATCCTGGGTGGTTTTAGTCGGGAACAGTCTGGTCTTCTTTAAGGATCCAAAATCACAAACACCTTCCAGTTGGGTAAGAGTACAGACAAACTCTATGTTCACTGATTTTACTCCAGGAGGTACATAACGTCACATATTCTGTTTTTATCAGCCATTATAAATGGAATAATTGCATTTTATTATACAAAAGAAAATGTCTTGGTTTTCAAATGATTGGCAACCTGTTTTGGGTGATGCTTTAATACGAAATAGTAAGTTATTTCCAGGTTGAACTTGTTTTTTTGGAGCATAACCAAAAAATACACTTGCGATTTTCATTTCATAAGGATCAGTAGACTGTATTAAACAAATTTAAATAGAAGCAAAACCCACACATCTTCACATTTCTTGCCCATCACTTTATTATTTCTAGTCTTTCAGAGAAGTCATCCTCATCAGCTCATTGCTCATAGAACTGGTGACACATCAGCTGTTCGTGTCGTGTTGAAAAGATACTGAACTGTGTAGTCATCAATCAAATGGGGCAAAATGGTGCTCCAAATAAACGTGTTTTTATTGAATGCATCTACTTTTAGGTACATATGTGGGACAAGTATGTCAGTGGAGCAGCGAGAAAATAACAAATGGTGTTTTGTGCGCATATTGGTCAAACACAGAAACCAGGAAACAGTCGTCCAGAGAGTAGCGTGGATTTAAGAGGAGCGCACCTGAACTGGGCCAACGAGCTGTCCAGCAAAAAAAACGTCTTCAAGGTAAGAAACAAAAACATAAAACATTACTGTAGTCCCTCACTTATCGCTGGGGTTATGTTCCAGACACCCCTGCAATAGGTGAAAATCCATGAAGTAGGGACGTTATATTTATTTTAGTACGGGATTTTAAGGCTTTAAAAACCCTTCACACTCTTGCAATGTTCTAAACTCTCTAAAGGCTCTAAAAGAGCACAGCGAAAGAGAGCAGACAGACATGCTACCGTTACTGAGCCAGTCAGCGCCCAGAGGTGGACTGGCCATCAGGAGCACTGGGACACATCCTGGTGGCCTGGCCCGCTCAGGGATCGCCGAGGGGGACTAAAGGCTCGGTTTGAGTCGTGTTTGATTATTTTAAATAAACAATCCATGCCACTCATTCTGGTATCCGCCTTACTGAAGCTCCCACAGTAGCAGTGGGGAAGGAGAGACCTCACCCCCTGCCCCCTCCTTTCTCTTTCTGAGGCTCTTTTACAGCAGAGCAGTGACACACAACAGGTCTCTGCTTTCTGACAGACAGCCTCAGAAAGAGAAAGGAGGGGCCCCCTCTGCAATCACTGAGTGGGCCAGGCCACCGGGAAATGTCCCGGTCCTCCCAATGGCCAGTCTGCCTCTCAGCACAAGGCTCTGGTTGGTCGCCTTCCATCAATCAGCCAATCGTTTGTCGTGTACAATCTTACGTTGAAAACCCTCAAAAGAATGAGTTTGCGTGAGTTGAACCACAGAGTATCGAGGGACTACTGTAATGGCCTGGGGTTTGTTGAAGGGATGCGTATAACCCACTGCCTTTCATTTTAGTGTTTTAGACCAAGAGATACATTGCTGAGAAATTGTTCAGTTATAGTTGTTTTGGTACAATCTTGAAATTAACATTAAGCCAAAGTTATGCATAATTGCAATATTTTGCATGATCTGCAAGTGCTTGGAGTATGTGTTGTAAAGGACTGTCAGCTACTACTATACCAAATTTTAGCTCAAAATTTGTAAAAGTCACTAAGTTGATTAGATGTGGAGGCCATCTTGGATTTGGTAGAGTCCAAAAGTTACTGGTAATCAGTTGTGGTTCTTCAACCAGTGATTGAAAACTAAAATCTGTTCAATGTTTTATGACATATTTTGCTCATGAAACAGAGAACCACACACTCACACACACACACACACACACACACATGTCACCACTACACACACTCATCAAACATTAAAGGTTATTGCCACTTTGTGGTCAGTGCTGGGCAGCAATCACACAAATAAAAATTAATTTGTGGTATGAAAATATCAAAGCATTTTACGATATTTTTATCACAAACCAAATGTACGACAAATGTAAATTCAAGCATCTTTTTAATTTGGTTTGAGTATTTATTGTTAGTTTGTTTGGTGTAGAAGATAAGTCTGTAACTTCTATAATATAATGTTTTTTTTTATCAGTGAGGGAGGTGCCAGTCTCCGCACCTTTCCTCAGTGAAGTAATTTAAATGTGGTTTTCCAGAGACATATATGTGTGTTTTAAAATCCAAAACAGTCTGTGACCTAAAAACTTTTTTCCTGCCAATCCCCTGGGATTAATAAAGTGTGTCTGTCTGTCTATTTATCTATCCATCTATTCATCCATCCATCTAATTTTTTTTTTTTTTTTTAGCTGAGGACTGTCACTGGCAATGAGTTCCTGCTGCAGTCAGATACAGACTCTATCATCAGAGAGTGGTACAACACCATCAGGAATGTCATAGACAGGCTGGTGAGACAAACACACACACACATTCATAGAAACATGAACTAACAGCTCGCTACTTCTCTATAAGTGCTTACATTGGGTTCCCCTTTAGATTAACGTGGTACTTTCAGTATCTAAAATTTTCAACATGCAGATTGTTATCATCTGCTGCTTTTCTTTTTAATTTTTTGTGTTTTTATGTAAAGTATTACAGGATTATTTGAAGAACTAAACCTTAATAAGCTGAACATTTTATTATGAAGGGTGATGTCAGGCTGCTTTTATTTTGTGAACTCTTGGTGTCCAGGACAAATGAGCTTTAACCTAATTTTCATCCTTTATTTGTGTTTAAGACATATTTAGAAATCTGTTTGGATCCGTTTTCTTTCATTAATCTACCTTCAGTATGCCACAATCACTAAGCTACAGCCACCATGCACATTTTACAGACATGGGGGAACCATTCCTACAGTGGTTATGTTTTTGAATTTGTAGTGTGCATACATTTCTAAAACTATTTTTTTGAAAATAAGCACCTGAACGATATTTTTATATGCAGATATGTTTCCTTAGATCTGTTCTATCACACACTCCAGTCTCATGGATCCGTTCTGTTCTATTGATCTTACAACCTTTTAAAAACTTTTTTACGCATTTTACTGAAATATTGTATTGTTTTAGGAGTGTCCTTGGTTGTGTTTAGTAAACCCACCTACAGGTGCAGATAGACGTCATTCAGGAAGAAATGAACTGAATCTTAAGATCAAACATGTAAAAGTTTTTAAGGTTAAAAAAAAGGAGTGTCTGAATCTGCTTTACGTGTTTTGTAGGACCGTGAAAACCCATTAGACAATGTGCTTCAGTACTCTCTGAGGAGAGCCGGCAGCGTGGAGATGTTGGACCAGAGCGGTGACGAGGATGAGAGGAGAAACTCTCGTAAGTCATCGTCACTTTGTCACAATCTCCTTCCTGCCTCACCTGCTCACATCTTCCATCTGCATTATTGTTGTTGTTAGTTTTTTTTTTACAAATTTGCACTCAGGCTGCTTGCATACCTCCATCCTGTCCTCCATCGTCTCCTCCACCCATCCCACTTATCTTAGCTCCAGATCCCACCGTCGGTCTGTTCTCACCTCCGCTCGGCCCTGCTGCTTTTCATCTTCACCACCATTTCCACTCATCTCCTCTTCCTTGTCTTCTCTTTCCAACACCTCCTCTTGTCTCCCTCTGCAGTCCCTCGCTCCGCATCCAACCTGGAAAACACAGAAAGGAAGCGAGTGAAGACCCGGCTGAAGAAGCTGATCCTGAAGAGACCTCCTCTGCAGGCCCTGCAGGAGAAAGGCCTCATTAAAGGTAAGAGACCTCATTTGTTCACCTGTAGAGGTGGTGAATCCTGGCTGCAGCACAGTCCTCCTGCAGGATGAACTAGTCACAAAAACTGTATGTATTATTTAAACAAATTGTGCTATTTAAGTGAAATAGATTAAAGTTACAAAGGCAGGCAGGAAATGTCAGCATTTATCCTGCAGTGATGCGACACTCCCCGGAGAATAGGTGACGCAATCCTCCTCACTTGTTTAGTAAGTAACGTTTTCTTTCCACACTACCAATAAAACATCATTTATTCATCAATTTTTTAAGCTAGAGTGGGCACTAATAGTTTTCATCATTTAGCAAAGAATCTTTAATAATCATTTTACAAACTATACCTCAAGTCGTGTCAGAGGAGACTAAACTCCTGCTTTTGGCTTCGTTTTCAGATTTTGGACAGTTTACACCCTAAAGAGAGACGTTTGTCAATTACGTGTCTGCTTGGAAAAAAAAGGAAAAAGAAAAAGAAAGCTCATTTGGCCTCTTTTACAAGTGCACATGATAAAATGATGGAACCTCCAGCAGTTGTTCTTTAAAAACAGATGGACAAACAGAGAATGCATTAACCATCAGAGTGACAGCTACTGCTGTAATGAGACATGAATCTTTATATTTCAAGCTTGTCTTTCTGCACTCGAGTTTTTCAGTCCATCAGTTTTGTATTAAATGTGTGTTTTTTTTAGACATTTAAAGCAAGAGTCCACAATGAGTGATGTAATAACAGTTTGGTCATCACAAGCTTGTTATAATTTATTTAAGTGTACAGTAGTCCCTCGTTTATTGCAGGGGATCCATACCCTGAAGTCCCGCGATAAGTGAAAAACCGCGAAGTAGGTACAGGTAGTAGTTTATTTTATTTTATATATATATATATACACTGTATGTATAAAGACGTTTTAAACCCTTCCCACACTTTTTGCAATATTCAAAACAATGTTTCTAGACTCTAAACGCTCTATAAGAGCTCAGAATGTCATGATCTCAGCTCTTGGCCACGCCCACTTCTCTGCTGCAGAACGGAGATCAACAGAGGAGGAGGGAGGAGCAGTAGGAGGAAGTTTCTGCTGCAGGTGCTAAATATTTTTAAATAATTCATTTTAAATAAAAATTCAATGCTGATTGTGCAGCTCATCCATCAATCAGCCAGTTGTGTGCCACGTCCAATCTTATTTTGAAAAACCGCGATATCTAAAGTCTGCGAAAAACGAACGACAAAGTAACGAGGGACTACTGTTACGAGCCTGGAAATGAGGTACTATGTATGAATTGTTTATTTGTTTATCTATATTTTAAACAAATAAAAGTCACTCTTTTTTTTCTATTTTACAAAATCCTGATTAACTAAATAACTATCGTACCAGTTAGAAATCACTCTCATTATTAATAAAATCATGTAAATATCTGATATAAAATAATAATTTTTTCTTAGTTTGTTTCACTTAGTCTGCATTTTTGCAAATCCCTCCACACCTGGTTCTAATTTATTATTTACTCCAGCCTGAACGTGTCACTCATCATCTGTCTTCAGTGATACTCAGATTCTTGTGTGTGTGCGTGCGTGCGTGCGTGCGTGCGTGCGTGCGTGCGTGCGTGCGTGCGTGCGTGCGTGCGTGCGTGCGT
>JARVLU010001354.1:21708555-21723700 GCA_031762415.1 Simpsonichthys santanae
CCCCCAAACAGATGAGTGCCGTGCCAAGTGCTATGTGAAGGTGCTGCTTACAAGACTGAGTTTGTTGCAGCTGCTCAGACTGACGTCTTTTAGACAAAAGACAAAATGGTCCAACAAAAAGAAACCATCCAGAGGACCTGTCTTAACTTTGTTATATTTTTAGTACTTTCTATATAAATATATATTAAAAAGGACTGTCAGTAATGTGTTTTTAAAATTAATTTTTGTGTTGTAAAATAAAAACAGCATTTTTTAAATGAAGATGGATTCTTCTCTCATAGTAAGGAATCACCATGTTGTCACCTCTCATCTTGTTGGCCATTTTGAAACGTATGTGATAAAAAGAAAAACGAGGGTAAAACTGCACTGGGGATAAAACTCCAGGTCAAAAACCCAATCTGATTACTGCAGCTGTTACTGTACACTGGGAAAAGCCTTCTGACGTCCTCCCTGCTTTGCTCTTGTTTGATATTGAAGCGGTGCTCTTTTTTTTTAATTCTCACAGGTTGTGATGAAGATTATTAAGCACTACCAGGAGGAGGGTCAGGGCAGCGAGGTGGTTCAGGGCGTCCTGCTGGGCCTGGTTGTCGACGACCGGCTGGAGATCACCAACTGCTTCCCCTTCCCTCAGCACACCGAGGATGACGCTGACTTTGATGAAGGTAACTAAGACTGTCCCTCTGTGCTATTGATCAAAACCATGGACTGATGCACAGAACATTAAAGGAGCTTGAAGTGAAGCAGTAAAACGATTCAGTTTGTAGTGACGGGGGTCGATGAAGCCACATCATCATATCTGAATGCTTCAGCAGCATTTCTTGTTGCTTTCATTACTGATAAGAGCTTTGTTGTCAGTAAAATTTGTGTGCTTTTTATGAACTGTAAATGGGGATGATTAGGTTTTTAACTAGCTCCATCTTCTTAGGATTTACAGATGGAGCTAGAAATATTAATTTGAAGCATATTTGGTTTTATTTTTGGCTCTCAGACACTTGGTGTTGCTTTATCCGATCACGCCCAGTGAAAGGCTATTGTCTTGAGGATTTAAGTCTCAAAGCTGGTTCCTAAAAATATAGCAGAACTGGATCAAAACGAAGCGTTTTGAGCAAATCGAGTGTTCGTTCCATCAGATGTGGGTTTGAGAGAGAGGTTGGGATTTAAAGATGGCTTTTTTTGTTTGTTTTTGGCATGTGCAGTATGTTTGTTCATCAGCACAATTTTAAGGTCACTGCAGAGCTCTAATGGAGCCCACCAGACATCCTATGCTGTCACTACCAGGGTTGATGTGCGAGGTCAGCAGGACAGGGTGGAATACTCCGGCTTTGGGTGGTGGTGGGGTGGGTGTTACAGGTGGATGGAGTGAACGTGCCCAGGGTTTCATTTAGTCTTCATCTGCAAACATCACACCTCCTGTCAAAGGCCACCAAGTCCTCAGACCTCTGCCCCTTGCATATCGAGCCCTGTTCTTACCCACTCCCCGTTAAGTGCAACAGAACCTGCAGTGAGCTGGACTGGGGGACCGTGGCGGGGGGAGAGTTGAGCCGATGCAGGGAAAGGTGGACAGGGAGAAAACTCCGGTTTAACAGGTCTTCACTACTAATGAGCAACCGTCAAAAAAACTGAGCAGAATGCCCGAGCAGTGATGGCTAAAGGTCATTAGTGTGAGAAGCAGTGGCTCGGTGTGTGTTGTGTTGTGGTGAATGCCACAGCTGGTTGTGATGTTGACTTCTGATGGGCCAGATTTTCCATCTGTCACTCTTTTTAAGTTAACAAGGGCTTCAGTGAGTTGTGGCTTGCTGTGAAGCGGGGCATATTTACAGAGCTCCAACAGAATTCCTGAGCAGGGATTCGATCCAGCTGCAGAAGGTGATGGGCTTCAGGTCACCTGACAGTATGGATATATTCCAGATTTATATACATGTCAAGTTTTGCTCTCGATTAGTAGATAGCCTTATAGCAGGCAGATGTGCATCTTCTAAAACAGTACAGTATTTGAGCTCCAAAATTTTACCCACCGACTCTAAGCTAAATTGTTGATTGGCCATGACATGGAGAATTGATTTTATGTCTGTACATAGGGTCATTTTGTTCCTGTGTTCCTGTACGCCTGCCTGAATTACCTACCCACGCACACAGCTGCCCAGCTGGGCCAGTCAACTGTCTGCTCCACAGCAGCTAATTGTTGGCACTTCATGTGTGCTGATGTTAGAGTGGGCTGCCTCGACCCGCTGCAGACCTTCTGCACCGAAGTGATTTTGCTTTCGCACAAATCTGGCTTCAAAACATTTGTTTGAAAATGAAGGATGTTAGTAGGTTGCACAGTCTAATTTCATGTCAGAGTTTTCAAATGATAATGTAGACTGCTTACGGTCCTTAGCGGATAACAACACGGCTAACGCTTTAGTAGCCATCTTGTTAGCCGCTAAGGACCGTATCTTTAGCAATATGATAAACTACTGCTTTAATAATGTTGCGCTTCCTCTCTGTGTTCCTCTAAAAGGCACACAGTATGGCTAAATGAGCTCTGAACCATTTCAAATAAGAATACGGGTCTGTCGTCTAGCTGTTGCTTCAAGGTTCAAAGTGGAGTGTCACTTTACAGCAGCTCACACAGACTGACTAACGTGAAGGCTGCGCAGCTGAATGGACTGTACTTATAAAGCTCCTTTCTATCTTATCAATACACTCAAAGCTCTTTACAACACAATATGTGCCTCATTTACCCATTCATGCCCTCTACTAGATCCCTACAAAGAATAATCAGAGCTTTTATCACATTCATACACTGATGGGACACACCAGAGGCAATGAGAGGTTTAATGTCTTGCCCAAGTACACTACAGCATGTGACTGCTGGTGGAATCAAACCCCCAACTCTCCCATTGGAGGATGACTGCTCTAGCCTCTCAGCCACAGCTGCCCCCAGCTGACAAGAATTACTATTTAATACACCCATATCTAAATAAATGTCTAAAAAATAAACTATTTTGTATATGTAAATAGTTTATTTTTTAGACATTTATTTTGTAGAGTTACAGCTCTTTACTATAATGTGCCTTTGTGACAACTGGGACAAAGCTTTGACTCAGAAATATATTTTTGTTATGGAAAGGGAAAAGTATTGAGTTATATATCATATATTGTGATTTATCTTAAAATATTGAGACATTAATTTAGGTCCATATCGCCCAGCCCTGGTAAACAGAGAGCTTTGCCTTACAGCTCAGCTTCCTCTTCACCATAATGAACTGTTACAGAGTCTGCGATGCTGTAGACACTGCACCAATCCATTTGTCAATCTCATGCTCCATTGTTTCCTCACATGTGAACAAAACCACAAGAAACTTGAACTCCTCTTATTGAGGACAATGATCCAATATTACATATTTGTGAGTGGCAAAAGTATGTGAACATCTGGAATTAGCTGTTAATTTGAAGGTGAAATTAGAGTCAGGTGTTTTCAATGGCCATCTTGAATGGAGTCAACTCCAACTGTTGTCATCACTCTTTGTTAAAATCAGGTCTCTCTTGTAAATGAGTCCTCGAGGCTCAATGGGATTAACTGTCTAAACAAAGGTTGAATGAATGCATGAAAAAAGTTAATCAGTTATAGATGTCAAACTAATTACTTAAGGAAAGTTTCACTAAAACTAATTTGATACATCATGAGAAATTTTGCGAACAAACAGACACTCTGTTCAGAAATCACAACGATAATAACGACTTACAGGCTCTGGTGTTCCCATCGTTGCTGTCCTTATTACAAGTTTAAACTAGCACGAAGCAGTGAAGTCAAAATTAAAACATGACACACTGGCAGCATCGTTCTGGACTTCCCTACAAGCAGAACTGTTCAAAGTGAGTCACTCAGCCTGTTGCCGTGACTCACCATTGGAGGCAAAAAACCCAAAAAACTGCAAACACGCTGCGCTTGCATGCATGAATAACACTGTGTTTGTGTGGCGTCAGTGCCATCGCACTGTGTGCATCTGCTGCCGTGAAAGCAGGGCGAGCATTTGCAAAAAAGGTTAACTCGGTTACAGGAGTGCATTATTTGGAGCTGGCCCTCATCCTGCGGGCCCATGCATCGAGGGATCCGTGCTGCTGGAATGCAGTAACGGTCACAGAGGGACGCACGCTCACCACATTGTGAATCAAAACCCAAAACCTCTGTTTCATTAGGCTCCTGTCATTGCAGACTCTCACACTACTCTATAAATATGCTTGTCTCCCCCCTTCAAATTTGTTTTCCCTCTGTGTGTTTTTTTTTTCTTACACATGAAAATGCTCAGGATCTGTTCCAACCTTCTGATGTGGCTCTTTATTTTGTACGTTGGCGCAACAAACCACACAATAGTGGCTCCTCTTGAATATTAAAACATTCTCTGTCAGAGTACAAAGGTCCTGAAGGGTTTTTTAAACTGGGTTACAAGCTACATAAAACTTCTCTTTGAGCCCAGCCGTTAAAGCAATGTGGGATTCGGTTGGTTAAGTTCGAGCTGGGACTTTAGGTTAGTCACTGCACATCAGATGTGAGGCTGAAACAAATCGGGCATCCTGCTGGCTTTGTCTATTTTAAACTTTGTCATATAAAGAGGTGCTTTGATTGGAGAAAGTGTGCTGCATTGAAACCTCAAATGTCTAATTAGTCAAAGCAAATCAAACCTAAAAAAAATAATTTCCGAGGGAACAACGTGAGGCTGTAAAGGTTCTGAGTGGATCACATAAAAGATAAAACTGCAACACATTGCAAAGTTGGAAATATGCTGTATTTTCCGACATATAAGTCGCAGTTTTTTTGCATAGATTTGTCAGTCCTGTGACTTATACGCTGAAGCAACTTATATACATTTGTTTTTCCATATTCATAACACAATTTTTGACTGATGCTTTAAATTTTGAAGAACCGCAACAGCGAGTCCTCCCGTGTGTGCTCGCCTCACTCAGCTGGTGCAGGTGGAGGAACACTGGAGAGCTGCGGCTCCAGCCATGATGGAAGGTGCCATGCCGCCCAGGCAAAATGAAGCTGTTTTCACCATTAAATAAATGCATAATAAACACAACGGGTCAGCGGTGAAGCATAATAAATACAACTTATATGCCCAAGCGACTTATGTTTTTTCTATTCATGATGATTTTTTAACTGATGTGACTAATACACTGGAAAATATGGTACATAGAAAATTATATAAGTAAATTAAATGGTGAAGCTTAAAGTTTAGTTTTTCATGTATGTTGAATGCAATTGTAAAATGTGGGTCACACTCAACATAAACAAAGCATTTAGTTGAATTTGCAAACATGGAAGCTGAAGTTACATCTGACCTACATTGTGCTAGGGTAGGTCATTTATTATTTCAGTCAACTATTTTCTGTCATTTTGGCTGTTTTCATAGGATAACAAACTCACGTGATCATAGTCATAAATTTTGCTTATGTATTTTCAATTTAAGGACACGTTAACCATCAATATAGGAAAAACTGTGTGGGTTTTGTTTCTCACTTTCTTTTTTCCTGCATGCGAGTATCTAAAAGGTGCAGAAACACATAAAAGTTTTGTTTTTTTTCTGCTGACCCTGGCATCCAGCCCAACATTTAACCACTGAAAAAAAGAACAACAAAAGAAAGAGATGAGATGTATCAAGTGGTCAAATACATACTTTGCTTTCTCAGGACAAATTTAGAAAAAAAATTTTTTTTAAACCACAGTCTCACTGTTGCTGCCTAGTTAACATACAGATGTGGCGCCATCCTCTGGCCCACACTTACATCACAGTCCCCAACATGAGGATCCACCAAAACATTTTGGGACTAATGACCTTGAAAGGTCTGAAACATAGAAAAGATGTGTCACTTTGCTTTTATTATCTTTATACTCCTTTCAAACGTTCCTCAAATGCCATCCCACCCAGCCTGCTCGCCTCTCCGCTCTCTTTTGTCACTTTCTCTGTCCTTGAACGGACCCATAAACTTATGCAGGCAACGACAAGAAAAAAGAATGAACACACATGTTCAAAGACGTGTTTGTGGTGGCGAAGCTCTTATTTAGCAGTCGAGCTGAGCGCATAGTATTTACACACGTCTGTATCGTAGCTTCGGCTTGATGTACTTGAGTGTGTCATCATGTGAAGGCCCAAATCCATGCCTTGAAGGAAATAAAACTGGTTAAAGTCATGAAGAAAGATGCAAAGACAGCAGAGCTGCATGTCATTACCGACCTCGCCCATGTTAGAGGGGGGAGAAAAAAAGTGGTGACAAGAAGAAAGAGAGAAAGAAAGCAAGTGTTAAACCTCGGCAGGCGAAATGAAGAAAAGGCTCAACAAGAAAAACTTTTAAAACTCAAACTTGGGGAGTTTAAGAGGATCTTTGATGTGCATCAGAAGAGGAAAGCAGCCTTGTGACTGGGACGACAGTAATTTTAAGTCAAAGCAGAAGGCTGGCTGAATGGCTGCCTTACTGGCTGCCTGGCTGACTGCCTGGCTGACTGACTGTGGTCTTTGATGGCGCTGCTCGTTTGAAGTGGTTTTTGGGGGATGGGAGCAGAGTTTGGTGTCAGTGGGACAGGGGAGGCGCTCGTGGAGTAACGAGAGGGAGGTGCATGATGGCAATCGTACATTTGCTGGGGTAGTCCAGAATATGAGGAATATATATATATACAGTATATAAAAAAAGAGGGGAGTGAATGTGTGAAGAAGTGAAAGATTTTAGATAGATGGTGATAAGGATGGCTTCAAGGGGGAGAACCACAACTGTGAGAGGCCGACGCACACAAAAAGGAGTAAAAAGCTTAACTGAGGAAGCAAAAAGAAAAGAAGTACAATCCATATCTTCATTTTTCAGATCTCTGTACCAGCATCGGGGCGAAACACATTCACACCTGCATGTTATTTGTATCATTTGGATGACGTTTCATCCATGTGCACTGTGCGGCCTTATAAACTTTCCTTGAGGTCTGTTAATTACACAGCCGCAGTGTTGGAAAGAAAGCGGTGTTCCTTTTTGTTACTGAGCTTTTTAATTAAAAAAAAAAAAAAAAAAAAAAAACCTCCTCCCCAAAGCTTTGACATTTTGCAATACCTAAACCTGTCATGTGTCATGAGAAACTCTCAAACTCTCAGCTGAGATAAGGCTATCTGCAAGATTGTTACAGTGATAAATGACAAAGTGGACCAGGGGATGCTGTGCTGCTTCCGTTCTAGCAAATAGATATATTTATTTATATATTTCCGGTGTGGGGATCCTGTTCTTTATGATACCTGTACTAGTTTTCTTGTTGAAGTGTGATCAGAGCGTTTTACTTATGTAGGGGGGAAATATGCTTCATTTAAAGACAACTGCAAAAATGATAGACCCTTTGTCTCCAAAAAAGTACCTTTTTAAAAAATCTCACTATCTGTGATACATTTTCATCTATTGCTCATTTATTCCTGGTTGACTAAATGAATAGCTGATTATTGCAATGAATATTTGTGTGGGAAACCTCTTCAGAGGCAGCTCGTTCATCGGCTCCTAAATAGACTGAAACTGCCAACGCATACAGTAGATGTTCTTCATCAGGGTATAGTCATCCAAAGAAACACAGACGGGGAGAAAAGGGAGTCGGACTGATATAAATGGTTTCAACACTTCAAGTTTCCACCGCTACAGGTGGACCAAAAGAAAAAACATGCACTCTTCTTGATGGAATGTGTTTACTCCCTACTACGAACATGTATATTATCTCTTTGTGGGAGGAGCGGTGCAAACTAAAGGTCAGATGAAGGTGGTACCAGGTGATCACAGGTACAGAAGGAGATATAGAGGGGGAGTTGCTGACGTCTCTTGACATGTCCAAGTTCAACATTTCCTCGTTCTTGTTTTGCAGGGATGTCTGGTATTGAGTGTGCTGAGCATGCCCAGTGGCTTTGAAGATGTTTAGTTTAAGGTAATCATTTGTCTTTGGTTTTCTTTTCAGTAATTCAGTTTGTGCTGGACATTAATTGCAAAAGTGCCTTATCTATATTTACGGATTGGTAAAGCTCCATTCCATATGAACTTGGAAGTTTTGAGTTTCCGAGTTCCAAGTTGTAAAAATCCCTGAGTCTAAATTTTAACTTGGAAAGTCTGAGACTCCTGAACAGCTCCGACCTCAAAATCCAACATGGCTGACTTGTGCATGAAAAGTTGCGATCGCTGCGGCAGCGATGACGTTTTGATCAGTTGCAAACTCAGCTCCTGTCAGCTTTGTCAACTTTTATAATTTTGCAGTCACATGTTCCCCACCCATCATTACTTCATGTTGGAGTGCAGAGACATCATCGTTATCAGCTTGTATTGCTAATAGCAGTTAGCCTGGTCAAGTCCTGCTGGTTTTAAACTTGCAACTGGAACACCTTTATGTGTTTTCAGACAACATTCCCACAGTGGAACACAAAGCAACTCATCAGTTTGTATAAAGCTTTTCTTCATTCAAGCATAATTTATAAAGCATGTACATCACATTTAGCAGCTTGAAACTGTTTTTCATTCTACTTTTGGACCATTCTTTTGGCCTTAGCACATGCTGGTGTAGATTTTCAGTCACCAGCAGAACGTCTTCACCAACAGAATAAAAGTCCAGTTTTTAAAAATATCTTAGCACTGTTTAACGTATTTGCACGTTTTAGGTAATAATGAATTTTTATTCTATGTTTCAAAACAAAGTTCGTGTTGAAATCAAAAACATGTTTTCTTCCAGGGACTCTTCAAAGCTGTGATGGTAAAGTAGATGTTAATAAAAAAAATTATTGGAAATGTTTCAGGTCAACAAAGATTTTATAAATCAGAACATTATAGTCCCTGGCTACTTCGCGGTTCGACTTTCGTGGACTCGCGCTTTCACGGTTTTTCAACGATTGTGAAATTTAATATTACTCATGTGATTGGGACTGTACAGATGAAAAGTTAACAGAAAATAAATACAACGGACCGGTGCTGCCATTTTGTAGTTTTCTTTCAATAAGACTAGACTGTATCGCCAATCCAAAAGAACTGCACTACCCACAAGGCAAGTGCACTTCCCAGAGTTCAACAGTGCTCCCAGTCGCTGCTTTCTGACAAAATGGAGGGAAAGTTTTGAACCAATTTGAACTAAAAAAAAATAAAAAATAAAAATAAGTCCTTATTCATAGTGACTTCGGTACTCAGTGGATGGAGAGACGATCAGAACCGGACCAGAACTACTTCCATCGGTCAATCTGAGTGCTGTTTGCTGGCTCAGAGAGCCTTTCAAGCAAGGAGTTGCTTGGAGGTCCAGTGTCTTCTCCGGAACTCACCCGGACTTTTTGAATCCCTCTGGATTTTTTGGACTCTATTGGGACCATTGTGTGTTTTTGTGCTGGCTCTCCGAAGGTCCGGCTCTCTTCAAAAGTGTCTGGTGCTCAACGGCTGCAGAGAGCCGATCAGAACCTGACCAAGGCTGGTGAGTCCCCATATAAAATTTTCCAGTAGTGACTGTGCAGTGTGGAACCGCGATAAGTGAGTACTGTATTTTTTATTTACTGTATAAGTACTGTATTTGTTTTTGAGGCTTTTGTTATTTCTGGTTGTGTTTATTTTCTGTTTTCTTTGTGTTCAGCTTGTTTTTCTGTGTTTCCTGCTAATTTCTGATTTTCAGCCTCTGCTCTTTCCACTCACACCTGTTCTCTGTTGTCATTTTGCTCATCTGTCTCCACTCGGCTCAGCAGTCACAAGACATTTATTCTCTCTGTCTTCGTTCACTGGCAGTACCGGACCATGTTCTGAGTAATTTTTGTTAACCCTTTTAGCTTGAACTGGTAATTCCTTCATACAAGGATCTTAAACTAAAGACATAAATCAAAGGTGTATCAACAGACATGTTGCCAAAGAACCAATTATGAGTTTGGGACACTTTGATTCTTGCAGTTTGTCATGATGAGACATTTCCTCCTGTTTCTTTAGTCAAATCTACTAAGAAAAATGCCTACGATGCTACAATTTGACACATGAAATAAGATTTTAGCACCAATAAAATAATTCCAAAGAGCTATTGATTGAAATATTGACATGATGTAGATGTTCAGCTGAAGGATGACACAGCTCTTAGGTCTATGGTCTATGCTGGACCTTTTTCCTCTTTTTTTGACAGACTTTCAGCTTCTCTGATCACCTGCTGTGCATAATTGTTTTTTTTTGTTTGTTTGTTTTTTTAGGCCTGACATGTCATCTTTTGTCCTACAGTCAAACAGTTTACTTATATTTTAAGCACACATTGAATTTTGGCTGTTTTCACTCATTTTCTGTCATGATCAGCTCAGTGACCCGGACAGAAAAAGAGTGAAAACAGTCAAAATTCAATGGAAAACTTTAAAATACTCTCTGAAAGCTCAAAGGACAAATGATCAAGATCAATTTAAAATATAAGAAAGCAAAATGCAAATGAAGAGATGAAGGATGATGCAAGACTCTTACACAGTACTGTAACACTCCATATAAAAATACATAACATGCAAAAAATAAAAACTAGAGGAATTGCATTTTCTGCAAAAATGCTGTGTGAATGCTTGTTGCTGAAAAACTTGCTGAAAAACAGCTGAAGTTAGCTAAAAACATGCTGAATGTAGCTGAAATGGGAAAAACAAGTCTAAATTGGCATAATAAAGCATAAAGAACACATATTTGCTGAATGTGGCTTAAATAAGTAGAAATGAACACAAAAATTAGTAAATTAGCTAAAAAACAAACGAAAAAACTGAAAAGCAGCTGAAAGGGCAGGAAGAAGCTTAAATTACCAGAAGGAAACGGAAAGAGCACAACTGTGCCCATTTAGACTGAAAGAAGCAGAAATGAGCACAAAAAGTGGAATTTATAAAATAAAATAAAAAAGTGAAGCAATAACAACTGAAGAGTAGCTAAAAAGGCAGAAAGAGGCTTAAATTTAAAAGAAGGAAGTAGAGAGCACATTTTTGCTAAATCAAGCTGAAAAAAGTTGAAATGTGTGCCAAAATGCATAGCAAAAACAAACAAACAAACAAACAAAACAGCTAAATAGTAGCTGAAATAGCAGTAATAGCTGAAACTTTCAGAAATAAGCTGAAAGAAGCATAACATACTGGAATTAGCAGAAATAATTTAGAAGAGGCACAAAAATGTTTTTAGTTAGAGAAATAATCTGAAAGATCAAAAAACAGCTGAATAAATCACTGAAACTAGCTGAAAAAAGTTTACACTTGCACAAGGAAGCTGAAAGAAGCTGAAGCAGAACAAAATGTGAAAGGAGCAGTGAACGGTTGTAAACAGATCAAAAGATTTGAAGGATGCAAAATGAGCTCTATTCAATTTCTATGAGAATAAAATGTCAGGAAAGGATAAATATTTCAAAAAGCTAAAGTTGCACCAATACCAAAACTCAGAGCGCCCTTCTCCTGAAAGAGCTGAAACTGAGGAACGAGAAAGATGCTGAAAAACGTACTGAAGAAAAACGGATCACAATAGTGTGAACACTTCATAAACATTCACACAATAATGAAGCCGCTTATGATTCATCCTCAAACTGACAATTTATTTAATCGCACGCCAACATGAGATCTAACAAATTCACACTTCTAATGGTATGGGGAACAAACACACAAAGAAGTCATGTCACACACTCGGAGGTATCTCAGAGACAGAAACAAAAAATAGCAGAAACGAAAGAGCTGCAAATCAGGTAAAATGCACAAAGTGTTAAACTGGTGAACCAGCAGCTACTTCCTCATGCTACGTGTGATGTTCTCTTGCCTTTCAAAGGTGATCAAGGCAGAGGCTGCAAATGCTGATAAACACCACCACGTGTCAAACTTCCTCAAACCTGCATCAACCTGCTACACTGTGCTGCAGTTCTCTGGTGAAGGCTGGCACACTCACAGCCGGAGCTGAATGAGCCTCTTCCAGGCTGCTTGCTCCTTCCCTGTCCACTTTCTTAACCCTCCGCTCTTTCTCTGCCACCCATCTGGGCCTTGTAATACATGACAGCTGAAGCGGGGTTTCCAAATTTAATTTGAGGTGCGATCAAAAAAAGCACATATCTATAAATTGTGCGCAGCAAGCCTTTCTTTCTGGATGGTTTTATCATTGTTCATCTGTCAAGCACGTGCAGCAGATCAAACACACGGTCCCAGTCTGGGTGCAATAAAGGAAAGGCCACAAATAGACTTGACGCTGAGAGCTGTTACCAAAGCAATACATAAATGAAACTGCAAATCAGAACACGCTAAGAATCTAAATGATTCATTAGCAGTGCAATATATTGTATACCCTTCAGTGTTTAAGACTTTTCTTTAGGTTTGTTGAAGGGAAAAAGGAAGTGCTTTATTAACACGAAGCTACAAAAAACTAGGTGTTGAGCGTGTGATACGATAGTCAGACACCTTAAACACACACACATGCACATGTAAGCTCTTTGGTAAAAAGTTTTATCTCACAGTTTCAAGGTGTGATATAAGTGCAACAATCAAGTTTCTGCTGAACTCATAATTTATTATAAATCATTTTACATTGAATTCACTGGATCATCATCATTATCCTCAGGTAAATAATGCCATTAAATGACTTTTTATGTGAATGTTTCTGTGCAGTCATCAAAGTTCGTGCTCAACAATCCAGGTAGAAAATCCAACAAAGTTCAATCAGGTCATCTGAATGTTTTTTTTTTTTTTATTATTGAGATATTTTGTCCTTCATCCAAAGGACTTCATCAGTCCGAGGAGCCACAACAAACTCAGTCCCCTGTGAAGTGCTCTAAGGAAGCCATAACCAAAGTGGTTCAGAAAATCAAAGTTCATGCTCAATAAGCCATCTGAACGGTTTCTTTCTTTTTTTTTATTGAGATGTTTCATCCTTCATCCAAAGGACTTTGTCAGTCTGAGGAGCCACAAATAATCTCAGTCCCACAAGCAGCACACTCCCATAGTGGACCAACTAGTTTGCTGTTGATAACCATCTAACCATTTAAACCATCTTAACACCAGCAAACTGGTTGGTCCACAATGGCAGTGTGCTGCTTGTGGGACTGTTTGTTTGTGGCTCCTCGGATTGATGAAGTCCATTGGCTGAACGATGGAACGTCTCACCAACATAAAAAGAAAGAAAGTGTCTAGATATGACTGGACTGAATGTTTCTGTTCAGTGCCCTGAGATGACTGGGGCTATACAAATAAACTGAATTGAATCAACCATTATTCCACTCTCCTTAGGGAGTATGATGTTTGAATTAGCTCTTAATGTTAACGTTTGTAAATCTGTTTGACACTTTTTTAATTTAATTTTTAATAACAAAAATGGTTAAATCTTGTCATCTGGACCAGTTTCTTTAAGTAAAGAAATGTTTCATCCCCCATCCAGAGGACTTCATCAGTCTGTGGCCTGCCAACCAGATCTGTCCCATAGGCAGCCTTCACTGCTGTGTTTCAAGCCAACCTCCTGTTGGACTCTCAACAGTAGACTTTTAACATGTGCAAAATACACCCATCCAAAACCATCTATCATCATCAACAGCAATCAAATGTTTTAGGCCAGGTGCCCAACTTGCTATTCACAGAAGCCTGAGGACAACCAAGGCCAAAGTGGTTCAGAAAAAGTTTGTAAGCTCAATCATCCAATCATCTTGTTTCTAAAACAAACTGGTCCTGAGGACATGATTTAACCATTTTTGCTGTTATCTACCTGGATGATTGAGCTTACAAACCTTTTTCTGAACCACTTTGGCCTTGGTTGTCCACAGGCTATTTCTGTGATAGCAAGTTGGCCACCTGACCTAAAATATTTGATTGCTGTTGATGATGATTGATGGTTTTGGATGGGTGTGCTCTGTTTGCACATGATAAAAGCCGGCTTCTGAGAGTCCAACAGGAGGTTGGCTTGAAACACAACAGTGAAGGCTGCCTATGGAACAGATCTGGTTGGCAGGCGGCAGACTGACGAAGTCCTCTGGATGGGGGACAAAACATTTCTTCATTTAAAGAAACTGGTTCAGATGACATGATTTAATCATTTTTGTAGTTTTACCTGGATGATTGAGCTTACAAACCTTTATTATTATTATCCAAATTAACGGCCTTGCATTTCTCCAACCGCAGCTTTCTTTCATGCCAGAGTTTTCAACAAAGATCATTTTATAAGAGATAAAAAGGATTTATAGCCGTTTTGGTCTATTCTTGAAATCTATGCTGCGTCATCACACTCCACGGACTCTTGCTCAATCTATTAGCACTCATTGTAAGTGTTGGAAAGGACTCTCAGCTACTACTACAGCAAATTTTAGCTCAACGTCTGTAAAAGTGGCCGACTTTTAGCCACGTTTATATTTTCTAAAATCAGTTAGCTGTGAAGCCATCTTGAGTGGGATTTACTCAAAAGTTTAATCAGTTTCAGACGTATATGTCATGAGTAATTTCAGAATTTTTTTTTCTTATTAAAATCTGTTTAGTGGTTCAGGAGATATTTTGCTAACAGACAATGTTAACTTGAACAGTTAATGCCAACATTTTGAAACATAGATCTCAAGCAATCTGTTATCACATTTATTGGGGAGCACTTTCAGCCACTACCACACCAAAGTTTAGCTCATTATCTGTAAAATTAACCCAGTTATCAACATGTTTGTGCTGGCGACTGTGTCGGCCATCTTGTAGTAGGGGCGACTCCAAATTTTAATCGATGTACCTCCTGTTTATGAAAGTTTCATTAAAGTCTGTTCAGTAGTTCATGAGATTTTTGCTAACAGACATGAGCAAACACACAGGCTTGTCTTTCGTCTTCCAGCGATGATAATTCCCACAGTAAAGTATCATCAGAGTGGCAGAACCGCCTCGGCTGCATCTGAAGCATCAGAACGAGCGTTAATTAAATAAACGTGTGATTTTGCACAAAACTCAATCAAGGGGACTCCTCGTTGCCGCTGCACGGCCTTAAACACACGCAGACCCACGCTGGGAGAAATCTGTGGGAACAAGTGAGGAGAAGTCAGCGATTATCCCACGTTGTGTCACACGGCTCTGCCCTCACAGATCCCTCAAGCCCCCAAATCCACTGTTTTCACTCCCTGGCTCTGTCAACTCCATCATCCTCCTCTGGTCTCATGTCCCCCCACCCGCTGGTTCTGACGCCTGAAGAGTCCTGGTAATAAACG
>JARVLU010001354.1:21973556-21990041 GCA_031762415.1 Simpsonichthys santanae
CCACTCTGGGCCCCTGAGCAAGGCCCTTAACCCCCACCATCTGCTCCCTAACAGGTCTCCCTTGAAAATGAGTTCTCGTGGCTCAATGAGACTAACCTGGATAAATAAAGGTTAAATGAAAATGAAAAAAATAAAATAAAATGTGTAGACATTTTTTTAAATTATATTTAAAGATAAGTATGCTTCATTTGTCAATATGTTTTTCCAATCTTTTTGTTTTGCATCATTATACAAGGTGTCATTTAAGAAACATGATCTATGATTTAGGCCTTCTCACAACAGAAACCACAACTGAAAACTTGTGTTTAACACTTAGAAGCAGACTCACACATAAAAATCACACATGAGACAAAATACCAAAGCGTGAGTTAGAGAGCTGCAAACGAAGGAAGCCAGTGAGTCAGAGAGGTGAGTTCGGTGAGAAGGAGAATAAGACGTCCTGTGTCTGCAGGACCTGGAGAGAACAGGTGGTGTTATGATTTCAGCACATTGCTTTAGAGGTTGCTTTGCACAAATGTTCATCTAAGCGTCCAGTTAGCGGTTACCTCAGCAGATGCTTGCAGAGAAGAGCCTCTCAGCAGGACGCCTGAGATCATCAATAACAAAATAAACCTGTGCACCTTCTGCACCTTGGAGACCAGCAGACAGTTTATGAGACGGCTGGTTGTAGATCAGCTGGATACCTCTGAATATATACAAATAACCATTCTTCATCATCAGCTTTTCATTAATATAAGTTAATAAAATATATGACAGATGTAGATATGTAGACATATAGATGTCAATTATTTCCAATTTAATCTAGATGTTTTTTTGTTTTTTTTTTTTGGTTTGTTTGTTTCATGACCCCTAACTCTCACATGCATTTTATTTATTTATTTGAAATTGAAATGTACAATTTGGATGTTAGTTTTTGTACTGAACCCTCCTGCTGGCCATTGGTCAAAGTGACCCACGATTCCTGAGTTGTAAAACTGAAACTGGTGTCTATAAACATTTTGGAGTTTGACATTTTAAAATATATTTTCATGATGAATAGCTTTGTTTCATACTCTTTGCTTCACAACACACAGCTGTCTGGTAATTTGCATCAACAATTTATCTCGTTATTCAGACAGTGATCAATAAATGCAATTTGAATTAGCACCATTAATTATTCACAATAGCAGTAAATGTTGTCAAGGGTAATGTAGCTTTGACAGATTTTACTAACACTTACAGCTTCACGTTGGCAACAAATCAGTGACTGTAGTTCATATTCATTACAGAGTGACTTCCAAAATGCCAGACGAGGTGGGAAAAACACCACCAATGATCCTGTATGGAAATAAAATGGATTGAGATGATTGGATATGTGCAGGTTTTAGTGGATTTAAAAGTAGGTAAGTATACCTTCAGATGATAAAGAATACATTATATTTCAAACCATGTTATCCTAAGCTAAGAAAATTTGCGGAAGCAGTCCGTGGAAAATATTAGCATGTTCAGTAGTGTTAGAGACATTTTAATCACCAGTAACTTGAATTAATTGTTCTTTTTGTAAACTCATCAGTCAGACTTTATGGTAGAAGAACTTTATATAAATGTTATCACACTGTTGCTTAAACATTTTTAGGTTTGTGAGCATTTCTTCATGTCAACCTCTCTTATTGTCCCATTTAGTGGGGCTGTGGGTTGGACTTTGACTGAACCATAGCTCTGTTCTAGAATCCAGTGGATCATTGTCTCTTTGCACTTGGATGTTCAGAGGGATTTTTGTTTAGCTTGATTATTGCAAAGTCCTCAGGTCTTGTGGCTGGACAACAAACCAAAATCACCACTCTCCCTCCATCGTGCTTCACAGCACGTGTTGACATGTTTAGGTGTCTTCACTCACGATGCTGTGTGAATCACCCCCACCCTGGACTTGTCTGTTCAAAGTGTTAGAAATTGTTCCAATGTAACAATGTAAATCTAAGCTATAAATATATATTGTTTTTTAGTATAAAGAGGTTTTCTCTTGGCAAAAAATAAATAAATAAATAAAATTGACCTGTTAAAAAATGTTAAGGTTTGTTTAATTTGAAAAGCAGTGTTTTTTTCCAATTCATACTCAACAATTTCTGGCATTGACAGTTAGAAATATGCCTGAAAAAAAAATCTGGAAAGATTAGTTCATCCACAATACAAAGGGTTTCAGCTGCTCTTTGCTTTTGGGCACACATAAAGCAACCATCGATCATAACACTGCTCCCACAAATGCACTGTTACAGTAATTTCTACATATATTCTGAATCCTGCACAGCTACAACAAATATCACATAAATAGTAAAAATGTACATCTAGGCATTATAATAATAATCAGAGTGCACTTTAATAAACTGTTGAAAGCTCTAATCTTGGTAAGCAAAACAGCATATTCATTATTTGAACATTTGGTCTACTCTAAATTCATGGACAAATTATCTGGTTCCATCATCCCCACTTTCACAGCTTTGGCAGAAACACGCAATTGCTTCTCACTGTCATAACGATCCATAAACTGTGCTGCCCCCATCATATGTCCTGTTAGCAAAAAACGAAAAAAGCCCCAAATTTATTAAAATAAAATGTTAGATTTTTTTTTTTTTTTTTTCCATCCAAAGTGATAGTGTAAGAATGTGGTGCACGAACCAGTTGAACTTCACAATCCAGTTTCCAGGAATCGCTGTTAAATTGTTATTTTTAAATAAACCTCTACTTACGCTGATATACTTTTAATTAGCATGTGGAAGAAGTCGCCACACAAAGCTCGAGTTCTATCTTTAAGATAATAATAAAGGAAATGGGGAAAATTAAAAAGGATTAAAGCAGAATAAGACGTCAAAAACTGTTAAATTGCAACGAGCAGCTGCAGACGGCTAACTGAAAACTGCAGGACAGAAAGGACATGAAGAGATGGGGAAACAAAAAAACGTTGGAGAAGGGAAAGGTTAATTGTAACTAAGAATACTTATGACTCTTTGCATTTATCATTTGCCAGGACCCCTCTTAAAGTTCTCTGACCTTTTGTTTGGCGCTGAATAAAACCTATGAAATAAATCACAGAGTGGCACACCTCGTCCGTCTCTCCTGCTCTTTCTTGTGTATTTACTTGTGTATCTATTGACACTGGAAGTCCACGTGGCATCGCTCTTTCTCTTTAGCTCCTCCACTTCTATCGTTTTAGGCACCAGTGTTTCTTTCTCTCTTTTATGAACCCCGGGCCTGCATTAATAACACTGACACTCCATAAGAGTGTGAGATAAAGGAAAATGAAGATGGGAACCAGTGTCTCTCAATGCGCGCACTTCATCATACACCAGACAGCTGCTGGAACGAGGGGGAGGAAGGAGGAGAAGAGACGGAAGGAGGCGATAGAAGAAGATGGCTGAGGTCAACATTCGGGCGGCTGCACATAAGAGAGGAAAGGGGAGAAGAAACCTGGATTATAGTTGGAAACGACCATCCGAAAGGTTTTCTGTGAAATGTGGAAAAGGAGCCGAGAACGTTGGCAGCATATTTTCACGTCACCTGAAAATGTTAAAGAAAAAGGATAAGATTCAAAGAAAACGTGCTCCAAATATAAGAAAAGCTCCTTTTCTTAACTGAGCAAATCTCAAAGTCCAATTATTTATCTTCATCACTTTATCATGACATCAGCGACTTCTGTACCACTGGCATCGTTTTCGTGCCATCAACAGATGGTGGTGATGATTAATGACGGGGTCCTGCTAACAGATTTAAAAATAAACTTCCAGATTTGATGTTTTTTGCTAGGAAGTGACTACGTCTGTTAACTTTCAGATACTGTCGCAATATAAAATACAAACTTTGTGCACTTTCATGGGAACGAGGTCTGAAATGGTTTACATTGTATCACGTCACTGGGGCTGTCAGTTTTGTGTTTTCATGTGAGCTTTCTATAGTTGTGGACAAATATGGGCCAAAACGTCTGGATGTTTAAGAAAACTAAACATTAATGAAAATGTTTGGATAAAATATTACAATATTCCATCATTGTGAGTTATATAAAGTAAAATTATTGTATTAGCAGGTACTCACACAGGATGTCTGTTTGTTTTCAGTGCTTTTGTGGATTCATCAGCAGATCAGCAACGCTTATTCAGCCATGTTGTTGGATATGGATTCCCATCATACGCAACTTCTTTATTTTTCTATTTTTATTTTTGTAAACACCACCGGCCCTCCACCTTTTACTAATCATTCTCCATCACCTCAACAGTACCGTAGTTACTTTAATTGTCACTCTATAACTGCTCTCATCCAAACTGCACATCTGTATGTTTATTTTAAAACATTAATACTTAATATCACTCCATTTAATTTTGCATTCCTGTTTAATCTCCAGGTCTTCTAGCTAATTATCATAGATTTGGTTTGCTCATTGAGTTTGTAGCATGAAGATGCGCTCCTCTGACTCTGACCTCTGACCCTTGGGTTGACTTCCAGACTCACCATGAACTGTTTTCTTTGAAGTTGCTCTAAACTTGAATGATGTCTGCTGTTTTCACACTTTCACTGTCTTTGGACTCAGTCAACTACAGCCTGACTCATGTTCGCGCTTTTCCTTTATGCTTAAAAAAATAATCTAAATCATTAATTAAGTTTGTTTTATTTGATTATGACAGGTGTGAACATGAGTTATGTTGATTATTGTTTGCAATCATTATAAGGACATCATATGAAATATTATAATGTGTTTTAACATCCTCTCTATTCTGTTTTTCGGGGGGGGGTGGGGGTGGGGGGGATACCTTTTCCTTGAGATTCACCTGTGTTTCAGTGTTTTGGAGTCAGAATCTGTTTACTTCAGAGGGGAGTCATAATGTTCCAGAGTTGGCCGAAACACTTCTGAGAGCTGAGAATTCAAATAAAGTTTATTTGTGTGACACGTTGCAGTTTGTTTTTTTCCCCCATTCTGATGTGTTTTTCTTTTGCCCAACTTGTTTATTTCTGGGTAAAGAAAATAAGAAGTTTGCTCAGGAACAACTTTTGATAGAAGCAAAGTAGAGTTCCAGTAACTACAGAAGACAAAACCTTGTTTTTCTCACGTTTTTAGCTTAAAGTGTAAGCCGGCTGAAGGTTGTTGCTCACTTGTAGACCTTCTCATCAGCTGAGATGTTGACTCCTGAAGGAGTCACAGTGACTTTCAGCCACCTTGGGCTGTGCCTGGCTTGTCTTCTTCTCGTGGTGTATCCTGGTCTGATCTACCAGTAAAACCCCAGAAGGATGAGTGAACTCGAGCCCTCAAACTGACCCTGTACGGAGCAGAAACCTGCTGACATGATGCAGCCTGGAGTCTGGTTATGCCACTTTTAGCTGAGGCAACTTGATCAATCATTTCCTGGCTTGCATTGATAGCAAATGATGATCTGGTCTCAAACAAATTCCAAAGTAAACTATTTATCAAACAGCAAAGGAGATTTGGCGAGTTATTATTTTTTTATGGTTACCACCTCCTCAACTCTGCCTTTTCCTAACAAGTGTGGTACAATTTAAAGAGAAATAAGAAGGCTTTCCTAAAATTAATGGTTGATTGCTAAGGAGTGTTATTACCACAAAAATATATTCAACCAAACAAAATTGTCCTTACTTTTTGTGCTATGCTTCCATCCATCCATCCATCCATCCATCCATCCATCCATCATCTGTCACTTGTCCTGGAGTCGGGGCAGCAGCTTGAGCAGGGATGCCCAGATATCTTTCTACATCCACCTCTTCCAGCTCAATTTCAAGGCGTTCCCAGCCCAGTGAAGACACAGTCGCTCTATTTGCTTTACTTAAATAATGCCACTGTTGTTTTAATTGTTTTAATTTTTCCATCATAAATATCTCCTAAAGTTTTACTTTTACTCTAGAGACTTTTAAAAAATGTTATTGCTTTGGGTTATTATCACAAACTGCAAGACCTTTCATTTGAACAGACCATAATGGCGTCAGTGGACTACCTAACATTACACAAAAGGTTTCCGGTTCACTCAGGAAAGTGTCAAACTGATACAGTGTCAAAGTATTGCGCAATAGTAAGTTGTTTCATAAATCTGTAATTCAGAATTTTAAATGGAGTGATTTCCCTGTACATTGACGCCAAGAAGAAAGTTTATTCTCTGCAATGGGTTTGATAATTTATATTAAAAAAAACTGTTTTTGATGTGATTTGTTCAACCTCATTCAACCGTTTTCATTAAAACAACTAGATTGTATTATTTATTAACTCTCATTTGAGTTAATAAAACTTTGAAAACAAAAACAAGGAAATATTCTTATGTTGGGAATAAAAAAGGTGGAGAGCGCATCATCACAATCATCACCTCTCAGTTGCAACGCCTTTTAATAGGAGTGAGAAAGTTGGCTATTTTTTCCCAAACATTTGTAATTTTCTGCCTTTTTTTCCTCTCTGCACCCATAATAAGTGTGCCTTCTGCAAATTTTAGTGTTTCATTATTTATTTTTAAACATCGCAGGCACTTTGTTTTCAAAAGCAGATTGTTAAAAACTCCAGCTGTAATTAACAAGCAGGGAGACATGGGGAGAGGGAGAGGTAAACAGAAAGACAGATTCTCTGTGCCTTTAATTGGAACAACATCTCACATTATACAGACGTGTCGTTCCCAACCCGTCAACAGCAGAACCTCTGATTCTCTTTGTGCCTTTGTGTGCTTTCCTTTCCTTTTTCACAGCGTTTTCTTGCCTTCAGTTAGTGCTGGCCAATCAGTTTACCAATTAGGCATTTTTGTGACTTCCACCTTTCTCTTTTCAAGCCAATGAACCTTCATCAATCTCCTAATTAATGGGATATTAATTAGAAAAAAAGACGGTGTGGAGCTAAGGGGAGTTTTTTTTAACACCTTTTTAGGCATCTGTCTTTGGTGAGACATCATAATACAGAAATTGGCCAAACAAGTTTTTTTTTTTTTTTTTTTTTTTTTTTTGAAACACCAGATTTCTGATATCTCCTAACCAGGTCTAGTTGAACCTGCCCTTTTCTTGCAGCTGCCGTTCTCAGCTCAGAGAACCAAACAGAAGAGGAGCAATGAGTCAAAGCGGCCATGCATGGCTCTTGTGCGCAGCTCTGTGAGCTTTGTTTGAGCTCGAGGATGCTCAATGAGACACAAAGTGTGTCATTTCTCAGGCCCGTCCCACGGGCGCACCGAGAGGGCGGAGAGGGGAAAATAGAAGTGTTACAAACAGACTGTTCAATTAGGGGCAGAATGGTGTGAAATTGCCTCAGACTGGTAAGCTTCCATTATAGTCATGGCTGCATGCTTGCCTGATAGGTGAGGATTGTTTATTTCTACTTTTTTTGTGTGATGTATATGTGACTGTATCTTTTTGACAAAATAAACATTAAATAATTTGCACTCTGTGGGAAGTCCCATGACAACAAGCTTACACGAAGAACGATGCACATGGGCAGAAACTTGTGCCATTAGAAACTGAATTTGAATTGCTCAGACTAAATCTGCATTCAAGTAATTTGACATTAACTCCATTGGTTTGAAAATGAATTTCACTAAACTGAAAATGAATTTAATGGTTTGAAACTGTGTTTCGTTGTATTGAAAATTCAGCCCGACTGCTTTCATTTTCAGTTCTGTAATTCAGTTTTAATTCCAAATTTAAATTTTTTTTGTGTCACACATCCGGGTCCTTGAGAAAGCCACAGAGTACTCGAACACAGACTGACAGATTTCCATTTCACATCACTTTACAGAAATGTAGGTTGGGGTTCAGTCTCAAGGAGGCGGTAATGCAGCAGCGTGGATGCAATCCTCCATAAAACACCAAAGAAGACAAAAAGTTCCTGAACTTGGTAAGTCTTTATGATATCTAATGTGTTTGGATTTAGCATCACACAGTGAGCTCAGCTTATAGTTTATCTAAACAGAAAATGAGCTGCAAGGACAGTTTCTGTTGCAATTTTTCATTACATCAAATGTTTGTTCATTATATAAATATCATCCACCACTAAATATGAAGTATTTTTTGTCCCACATTTGTGTTTGTTTGTCTTTAGCATTAGCAAAATATCTCCTGAACCGCTAAATGAACTTTAATGACACATTTAGTAAAATATTTCCTAGATATCCATTGACTGATTAGTTACCTTTTAGAGTCAACCCAGTTAAAGATGGCTGCCACGGCTAATAGATCTTAGCCAGCACTAAAATGACTTTAACTTGTACTTCACACTCAGCGATTTTGAACTACGTTCAGGTGTAGTTGTAGCTAAGCATTAACATTGGTGAAAGTCTTTGCTTAAAAAGTTGTCTTTACTTGTTTGTGTCAATCCTGTCAGTCCTGTAAACTCTTAGAAAGTGTAAGTACTGGTTGCACGTCTACAACTAAAGAACATTTGGTGCCACCCCATTTCAAGATGGCCACTGCAGATAATGGACATTAGCCAACTCCAAAATAACTTTAGCCAGTCAGTTTGACAGACAATGAGCTAAATAATGTGAGGTAGTAGCTGAGGGCCATCTCCAATATTATTATTTCAAACACTAAAAGATCACAGTAACACATGAGACTGTGCACAACTTCATTAATAATGTTTGACCAAAACAGTACAGCTGTTATTTCTCATCAGATGATTTCAAACTCTGGCATGAAAGGCTGTGGGTGATATGTGCTCGCTCCTTCCAGGAATGCTAAGCTTTTTTATTTATTATTATTTTTTTTTTCATTTAATGATTTCCTCTTGGATCAGTTGGTAGAGCTGTTGCCTGTCAGCGAGAAGGGCGACAGTTCAAATTCCAGCCGGGGACCTTTCTGGGTGAAGTTTGCTTGTTCTCTCTGTGCATGCGTGGGTTTTCTCTGGGTGCTCCGGTTTCCTCCCACAGACCAAAAACATCCATGATAGTCTGATTGGTAACTCTAAATTGTCCCTATAGGTGAGAGTGAGAGAGTGAATGTTTGTCTCGTTTGTCTCTATGTGTCCCTGTGATGGACAGGAGACCTGCCCAGGGTGTCCCTCACCTCTCGCACAGCTGGATATGGGCACCAGTGCAACCTGAAAAAAAAAAAAAAGATATGGTAAAGATAATGGATGGATTTCCTCTTTAAAACATCTGTGATTTTTTTCCAAAGTTTACCAATTTTTAAAATTTCAACTAATACAAAAACAAAATAAGAGGAAAATAAAAAAAAAATAAAATAAAATGTGTAACAGAAATAAGAGAAACTCTTCAGAGCAGAGAAGCCAGATAAGTTGAGAGAGGAGTTTTTAATTATTTAAAGCCAATTAGAACGATAACAGTCCTGTTTATGGCTTCTTTGCACCCCCTCTGTGATGTCCCTGACTTCTCTCTGACATTATGGATGCACAGGCCTACAGCCACTCCTCCAAGCTCATATATCATTGAGTAAAGGTTACTGAACAAAACTCTCTTCAGACAATAGCCCAGGAAAGGGCATGTGTAAGTTATTGTTCAGTTTTCTTTTTTTTTTCCTCCTCACGATGAAGAAGAAAACTTCAAGTAGTGAAACTTTGCAGAGAATAACTCACAGAGCATCAGCCTCTGTGCTTCAGATTGATTTGGGAACCCAATGGCTGCAAATCAAAAAGGAACCACCAGGATACTTAAACTGGTTTCTCTTTGACCCTGTGC
Source organism: Simpsonichthys santanae (assembly GCA_031762415.1). NCBI lineage: Eukaryota > Metazoa > Chordata > Actinopteri > Cyprinodontiformes > Rivulidae > Simpsonichthys > Simpsonichthys santanae. Next base: position 21,983,189 of record JARVLU010001354.1, read on the forward strand.
CCACAAACAGACCAGAACTCTGGGACAAAAAGGACTTTGGATTAGCAAGAAGTTATGAACTGGCTTTTAATCATGTTCAGAGCTAAACGTTGTTTAGTATTATCCATCCATCCATCCATCCATCCATCCATCCACACCAAGTGACAATTGCGTTAACAATCAACCCAATGTGCATATTTTTGGTCTGTGTGAGGAAACCGGACCTGGAGAAAACCCACACATGCACGGAGAGAACATTCAAACTCTATCCAGAAAGGTCCTCCATCGAGGTTTGAACCGGCAACCTTCTTGCTGAGAGGCAGCAGCTCTACTGCGCTACCTCATGACTACTGTCAAGTTTTTTGTCAGCAAATGGCAGCTGAGAAATGTAAGTATTTAATGCCTGCAGTCATCTCTAACTTTTAATACACATCTTATATGACAACAATATTACCGCCATAAAGTATGATAAATTCTTCATTTATGAGTTTTGGTATCTTAATGTAACAAAGTATCTTAACAACTGACGTGCATTCAGTGGTGGTTGTTGTTGCTTGGGTTTAACTTGGGTCTTATCTGCTAATGTAATGAGGTCAACATGCCATTTCCCCAGTCAGTTAAAGCCCAATGGGGACTTCACTGCCCACCTCTATAGCTGAGCATCCGTTACCAGAAAAAAGAATGATTACATTTTTAAGGATGGCTTTATCAAGCAGCTAAAGAGGCTTTCTCACTAACAATACCATGCAGGTGTGATGTTAAAATCCCAATCCTGCTGAAATCAGCAGAGCATACCAATTCTTGACAATGAAAAATGTCTATACAGTATACTCAAGTTCACACTGTGGTGCTTGTGTGGCTGGTGTGTGTGGTTTAAGTATGAAAAAGGAACATCCAAATAGCTTCAGCGGAGTGGCAGCAGCAGATAAAAATCCTCCCAGTGTGTGCATGAGTTTATAACCATCCTGAATAAACTGTGTACAGCTGCTTTTGGTAAAATCCTGCAAAATGTTCAGTTAGTGAGCTTTCTGCTTCTGTTATACGTGATCAGTGGTGGAATGGGTCCCTGCTCGTTGTGCTCATTACCCGACCAGCTGGCACTTCCAGCCCCCACCACAGACAGTAAAAAAGAATCTGGACTTGCATGTATTCATCTCTTTGCACTCAGACACGCGCTGCCGTGCGCACCTGTCCTCCCGCACACACTAACTTTTAAAAGATTGAGAGGAAAAGGTAACTCTCCACGAGCTGTTGTGCAATTGTTCAATTTGGGAAGAAGTTTCATGATTTATGGCTGACAGGTTCTGAGTAAGTCTGCATTCCCTCGCTATTTTTCTCCTCTTTGTCTTTCTCTCCCCGCCATATTTTTTTTGTTGATTATGCTGATGTAAGCTTAAAAAAAAAAAAAAAAAAACTCACAGAGGCTTTCAGGTCTCTCTCACTGCTCTGTTCTGTTGGTGACCTGATTCAAGCCTCCTCCATGAGGAGCAGGTGACCTCCACAGAGAGAAGTACGCAGGACGCTTCAGAGTAATGATGTGCTTAATTCTGATGGAGAGATAAAAGGGCGGTGGTAGCTTTAGAAGGAGGCACAAGGCTGATTATTTCAGGTTGATGATTACCTGCTTGATTCATCTACCCACCATCTCCGCCCAGCGCTGCCAGCTACAGCAGGTGTTCGTACACATGATGAGCTTTAAAGAGCAGCATGTTACTGTGAGAGAAACACGAGTCAATTAAAAACGACAGAGACTTGGATTAAAGACACGATGCAGAGATGTATAAATGTCAGCTCGTTCATACTTTTATAATTGTGCAGATGGTTGGAGAATTCTGCAAGGTCCAGCAACCTTCTTTAGAGAATAAAACTTGAATTTTTTTTCTTCATAAATGACGGATCTTCATTGTGTGTGTGTTTAAAATTTGACTGTATCTACCAACAACTATTTCATGATTTTTGTGTCAGATATGACTCAAATAAGTGTTTCTGAAGCAATTTAAAGGACAACCTTTTCAAATTGAGCTTTGAGGATTCTCCTGAGGCTCGAGGTGTGTTGACAACGTATCATCCGGGAATAAAAGTTAGAAAATGTGATTTTAAAAACAGCTTGAAAGCTCTAAGTTTTGGGCTTCAGTATTATAAATAGTATATAACTTCTAGTCACATTTGGACACGAAAAAAATCGGACCCGACCCACCCCTAGCTCGTAGCCAAACTCCACCCGACCTGATGAATTAACAGTAATTACAGGTCCTGACTCAAAAATCCCCGACATTTTTTAATTAAGCTTTGACTGCTTATAGTTATTAATGGTCGGTGGATGCGTAGCTAAGGGGGCAGAAGATCGGAGCTGAGGGCGGTGTTTGTCCTTTCAAGGCCATCAATGTGCATTAAATCCCTGCTTCTGCCTGCATTCTGCAACATTCAGACACGGACCCTGCTCTGATGTCTGCGAGGATATTTTGGGAAGTCACCTGTTTGGGTTAACGACGTGCGTCCGTTGAACGCAGCAGCTGAATGAACGTCCATTTGGGTTCTGATGGATTGCTGCCTGGCAGTCCCAGCCCCAGTCCTGAAGCTTAACTATTAACTTTTTCAAGGCCGGTCAGCACACGGTCAAATGACCGTGTGCAACTGGTGATAGTATGGCAAGCTGTGCTGCAATATAATTGGATCATCAGCCGCGCATGTCTGCTGATGCAATCAAAAGCCCAACACTGACATGACCTGCCCAGCCAGCGCATTATTATGGCCCGGCTCGAATTAGTGTCAGGCCGGGCCGGGCTTCAGGCCCGGATTAGAAATTACAGCTCTAATACTGTAACTTCTGAATTTGGTTTTAAGTTGTATGTCTTTTCCTGTGCACCATTTGCAGCTCAGGTGAGGAAGCAGCTAGCTGGCTCTGCATGAGGTTACAAGCAACAGATTAGCTGGGGCATGAGCCAAGTGCTCACTTACATCCAGTAGCTAAGCCAGATAAACCACATGACTAATATAAATAAAACAGTTGTTTTATTACCAAGAATCAAATGGATTCATAGTCAGTGAATGAGCTAAATGTAATGAGCAAATGGTTAATGTATTAACTTTTATTTAACCAGGCAAATCCCACTGAGATCACAGATCTCTTTTGCAAGGGAGACCAGGGCCTGAAGGCAGTCTAACATGCATGTTTTTGATCTGTGGGCGGAAACAGAATGCATGCATGCATGCATGCATGCATGATGTATGTATGTATGCATGTACGTACATACATACATACATGCATGTGCGTGCACGTGTGCGCTCCTCGTGTGATTTGCATGTATGTATGTATGTGCCATATGTGTGTATGTATTTATTTATTGTTGATCATCACCAATTTTTCTGCATGAGTAACCATGGAAACAATGTGTTTTAAATATTAGCTAGCGGTGCAACTTCACAATAGCCAGCTGATAAATCACCTACAGAAGTGCAATCAGATTGTTCATCTCAAGAGCTGTCTTCCACAGTAATCTGCCCATTAGACTGATTCCACTCCGCACTGCTGTTGCTCTTGATTGACATTATCACTGTTAAGACTTTTTCTGAGTGGCACAAACACCTCAGAATACTGATCTGATTGCACAGAAGTGACCATACTGAAATACATATGTAAGAATCTAATGACAATCACATTTCAGATCAGCTTCAAAAGAAGAAAAATGCTGTGTTTGGCCAGACAGGCTAAGGATTGCATCAAGATAAACAAAAAAAAAAACCCTGCATGACTACAGAGAAACTACGTGATTTAAGCACAATGCATCATTTGTACTTGTGTTTACTCTCTTTGACTCACCCCTATGAATCCCATCGCTGCTGAGACATTTCAGTTTTCATGTTATAATGATACTCTTTTAATGTTATCTGTGCAGTAAATTCTTGAAATTGAATGGAGAAAAGTTTTCCAAGTGTAACGCAGACTTTGGATTACTTCAGGTTCTTTTCACCTGAAGGAAAAGAGCAAACCTAGATTTTACTGCAGAGATACTGAGAAGCTAATCAGACACATCACAATTGTTCAGTAATAAATGCAATTCTCCAAACTTTCATTACCAGGATGACAAGGGTGACTCAAGGGCAGCAAAATGAGGCAGTAGATGATGATGATATGAGCCATAAATTGGAATATAGGTCCTATATTTTAGTCTAGTGCTGATGATATGACAGTACACCCCCCACTTCCCCTTTAGAAGATGTAAAATACAAAAATGACTGTCCAATCCTGTTCGCCGGGGTCCACGCTTTTTCATTCACCTTCCAGATCTTTGAACTGCTTTGCCTCTTGGGCTTTAATTATGCCTCCAGCACTACTCTGCAGTAGCTTCCTGAGCATAAAACCGTGCAACAGGAAACATAAACACACAGACAGGTGGACAGAGAAAACAAATAATGCATTTTACACAGAATGAGGTGTAGCACGTAGCGCATTAACCCAAATTATTTGAACATAGCGCAGAATCTGCAACTGTTCCTCAATGCATCCACTCAGTCATGTGTGGTCTGCACTCCACCAGCACTGAATGTAAAGCATATTGGTGCTGCTGAGTGTTATGAGCTCCGCATCAGGGCTTGCATACACATATTGTATGTACAGACCATTAATCAGGAACAGGGGTAGGAATACAATTTGATGTGGATTGTACAGGGAGCACAAATCCAACACAGGCAGTCAGCACTGAACAATAAATTTTAGATAGCATGCATGGTGCCCGAACAGCCCTGTCACTGACAGGCAGAGGAAGGAATGTTCCAAGACTACATTATAACCCTCCATCAGACGCCGCCGGTGTTTCCAGCACCTTCAGACTCCGTCATTACCTATTCAGAGCCTATTCCCCCGGACTGCCATGGGGCTCATTACTCCATTGCTTTGTGAGTCTGCAGACAGTCGCGACACTGTGTGGTGGGTTAGAGAGAGAAGACGTCGGCTGACCCAGGGCACGGGCTCTGACACGGGGTGTCAGTCAAAACACGCGCAGAGTGTACAGGGTTTGACTGAAGCCAGGGAGGTTTAGAGGCAAACAGTTCGAGGCATCAAGCTGCACGTATGTAAAACATAAATGATATGAGGCAGCTGCTTTGTTGGGAGGATGACAATTGTAATATTTTATGATTTTACTGTCACTGAGTAAAAGCTTGGTTAGCATTTATAGTATTGTTTTCCTGTTTATAGCTTTGTTTGTTCATTTTTCAGCATCTGATTACTTCCTCTAGTAATAAAACACAAATGTCTTGAAATAAAATGTCTGTGTATGTTTATCTTCTTTATTCTTCCATAACTTTTGGTGTGCAGAGGAAAATAAGGAATGGCTACAGTTTTTTGCGTGTGGGTCAAACAAAGGATGAGCAGACCCTCTTCCTCTTGGGCTTTGTTAGATCTCAAGACCCGAGTCTCTGCTGAAATTAATAAGAAACGTGCTGTCACAACTCCCAGATGTTAACTCTTAAAAAAAAAATAGGTTTTAAAGATGGGAGCAAAGCAGGAAAAGAATTTGTGCACATATATGCAATTAGAGTTAAAATCCACACACATACATGCAGCTCTGAGTTATATGATCCAGAAAGTGTGTGATAATGGAAACGCCTGAGGGTGTGAGTGGATTGTGTCTTCTCTCTCTAGCTACAACTCTCCACTGTCGGCTGCGTTACAATCTGTCAGGCCACTCCACTGAAACCAACAGCCAAGCTCCAAAACACAGCTCATTACAGCAGTTTGTCCACAAATAGAAAAACTCTGAATCCACTGCAGCAATCCTCATTTGCTAAATGTATTTTATGTTTATGGAGTGGCTGTTTGAACAAGTCCTGCTGTGATCATTACTTATCTCAAAATGTGTTTGTTAATAAAAGGATGCATTACATGGGTGTCCATTTCTTACTTTGGAAAACAGGTCACCATGGTTTAAACTGTGTCTGCGTTCAGAGCTCAAACTTGCCTTAGTGTATAACAACAGTTTTTTTTTTTAATTATTATTATTTGGATCAGAAAGAAAGGAGACTTTATTAATTGGCTCATTTTGTCCCCACACTTTCAGATTAATTGTGTTTGGATGCTCTTTTAAAGTCAAACAGAAAAAGCTAATCAGGTGTTAACAATTTTAACTCAACTTGTTAATGGTTCTTTCTTTCCTCCCTCTCTGTAATAAATCCTCACACATCCCACTGAAGTGATGACACAGCTTCAGCCAGCCAACCCTGGTTAAAGCAAAAGTGCAGAAAGTTTAAAAAAAAAAAAACATTTTTAAATACTTTTCTCATTAAAAACAAAAACTACTTCTTAAACTGCCTTTATTTTATTTTATTTTTACACATCAAAGTTTCTGGTTTTACACACTCTGATATAATTTACAGATTAAAATAATACCATCAAGCTAAAAAGTTTTGAATGTTTGTGCGGCGTTGAGCATGCAACTTAGTAATTATATCTAATACATTTGTAATGTGTATAGTTTACCCTCTTTTAATTTGCTATACAAGCTTAAAGATAATCTAAATTATCCACCTGCTTTTCAGACTGTGGATCATTACCAACTCACGTTACTTATTTGTTATATTTACACAATTTGCTTTGGTGTAAAAATGAGCAATCGTTATTTGTGGGCGAAAAAGTTTTACAAACATAAATTCTCAGCTTTAGTTTCAAGTGCATCAGCACTGTATGAACCATTTGTGTCCATTTTTCAGAAGTATTGTGTTTAGCTGCATGCAGACTCCTACTTTTTGTCTGGTCTTTGTGTTTTGATCTTCATCTTTCAGCTTTTCCCTCTTCAGGAGTCTCCACAGCGAGTCATCCTCCTCCACCTCACTTTGTCCTCTGCATCCTCTGTCCTCACTCCAACTACCTTCATGT
>JARVLU010001354.1:22156356-22167710 GCA_031762415.1 Simpsonichthys santanae
CTCTGTACGTTATTGTTCATGGGATTGTTTTGTATTGTATTTTTTTTAATGAACAAATAAACTAAACTAAACTAAAACTAAACATGTAAATTTACTGATTTTTACACAAGTCTGCTCTGAGGGATACTGGATGCCAATGCTGTACTGTTTTACAGTGTTCTGTTACAAAGTACTTGCAAAATGCAACAAAGTACATTTGATTATACTGTATTTGATTAAATATCAAAGGTAGGTGTATTTTGTAATTGTTTCAGTTTTTAATAACTCTCATCCATCCAATATCTTGTGCCTGCTTCTTTCTTTTTGGGTCGCAGGGGTCAATGGTGCTCATAAGAGCAAATATTTTACTGCATTTTAAAATTAACCTTTACAATTTCAAAAAAAAAATTATTAACCTAAACATCACTTTAGGAATAAAAATTACTAATTTTTTTTTATTTTTTTTTTTAAATAATCCAATGCAGTAAGGTTAAGGTTCAAGTAATGTGGATTCATAAATTGCTGGAGGTTTCTTCCTTTTAAAAGGAAGTTTTTCCTTTCCACTGTTGCCATTGTGCTTGCTCAGGAAGGGAGGCTGCAACAAAGCCAAGATTCAACATGTCTGTTGGCTTCCTTAGATAGAGAACTTTACCAATTGGCTTTTCTATGCATGTGGATGTTCCTGTAAAGTGCCTTGAGAACTCTTTGTTGTGAATTGGCGCTATATAAATAAACTGAATTGAATAAAAAACTACAAAACTTTTGGTACTTGAACAAGTTTCTGAATATATTTATCTTTCTTTTTTTTCCTGAAATGATATTTTGATCTCTGAACTTTAGCTTGTAGAAAGGAGCAGTCTCATATTTAATGTACTACGACACTTCAGTGACGCAGATTATTGTTGTGCATCGTTCCACATCGTATAAAGCTCAGTCTATATTGTTTTAAACTGAGCTAAAAATGTTGCTTTGAAGAAAACTGAGGCAAAATAAAGGCAATTTTTGTGTTTTTTTAAGGCAATTAGTTCACTGTGGTAGCCATCTTGAATTGGGACGACATTAACAGTTGTAGATGTACATCTAATGATTATTTCATGAAAGCTTCATTAAACTTTGAACAGTGGTTCAGATATTTTGTTAGCAGACACACACATTATCATGATCTGCCTTTTGGTAGAAGTAAAAACTAAAGCTTTATGGAATGACGAAGATAAATTCTAACACTGATATTCTAACTCCATACTAATAAATTGTTCACTTGAAAAGCTTTATCATGCTCAGGTTTTACTCTGACACGTATTGAAGCTTCTGTAAACCTTTTGTCTCATTATGGAATGAGTTTATCTGTTGGCTGGTTCTTTAGTCTCAACATGAAAAAATAAATTGGAAACTCATAATTCAAGGTGTTTAGTGGTCAAACTGTCATAAAACAAGGACAGAAGAATTATATTGTTTATTTAAGAAATGTTAAAAATGTAAGCTAACAAAACGTTCAAGAGAAATGGTTTTAAATTATGCGTTTTAAAATAAATAAAAATAAATAATTTTAAATGTAAAATGTCCTGAATTTCCAGTGGAAATACATGAAAACCACAAAAAATGGCTTAATTTCAACATATTTTTAGAAACTACCATGAAATTATTTTTAGCAAATGTATTTGATGAATGTTCAGAAGTGGTTTAAGTGTTTAGAAGGGAATATTTCTTTCAGCTGTTCCCTTCAGGGGTCACCACAGCAAGCGAACTCGCATGAAAATTTAGGATTTTATGCCAGATGCCCTTTCTGAAGCAAACTGGGCTTGAACCCACAACCTCAGGATTGCAAGAGCATGGCACTGATCATCAAGCTACTGCTGCCCCCTTTATATGCTTTTTTTAATATACAGTATAACTTGTAATAAACCTTTTTTCATCCAAAGATTGAGAATTTTATTGTCATCATATTGTCTTTAGCCTTCAACATCATGTTGGGGGTACGTGTTGACAAATCAAACTGGTTGATTTTTGGACTAGAAGATGAATTATTAGATGAAAACATTAAGTCGTTGGGTTGTTAAAAAAAAGAAGCTTTTTATTCCCTTCAGGAAATCATGAGCAAATGTTCAAAAATTAATGAATGGTATGACCATTTCTCAAACAGGAAGTAAACAGCTAGATGACAAATGGAATTATGGGTATTTTTAAGTATTTATGATCAAGGCAAATTTCTGTAATTTCATCCAAATGTATATTTAGATATGTGACCTTGACGGGTAGCTGCAGTCTTGGTTCCAACTGAATCTGTCATTTTAATGAGTCAGCACTGAGCTGGGACAACACCACCACCAGCCTGATCAATAAAGCTCAGCAGACTCTACTTCCTCAAGCAGCTGAGACGAGCTGGACTGGGAAGCTCAGTCCTCACCTCCTTCTCCAGGTGTGCAGTGGAGAGCATCCTGTGCTCCAGCATCAACGTGTGGCATGGAGGCTGCACAGCTGCAGAAAGAAAAGCTTTGCAGAGAGTGGTGAAGGCTGCACAGAAGTCTGTTGGAGTCAGCCTCCCCACCATCACAGACATCTACACCTCTAGATGCAGGACGAGGGCCACCTGCATCATGAAGGACTCTACTCACCCAGCACACACACTTTTTGCCCTGCTCCCCTCAGGCAGAAGGTTGATGAGCACTAAGTGTAAAACCACTAGACTGAGGAAGAGCTTCTACCCTGAAGCTATTATACTCATGAATCAGGATAATCACCGTGAAAAAAAACCTCACTGTAATGGCACTTGATTGCTGATACATGCTGCTGACTATACACGCTGCTGATCTCATGCTGCTGATTTATTTCATTCTGCTGAGGTCATTCGTACTCATCTGCTCACAACAGACTCATGTTCGTGCTGCTGTTGTTCAGCGTATTACTGTTTGTGTACGATTAGTGCTTAGTGTAATCTTAGTTTAGCGTATTTCTCAGTTCATATATTGGATCTTATAACTGTTTTTCTTTTACAATTTATACTTTTGTAGGATTTAAGTGGGACCCTGTGCACACAATTTCGTTCTACCACATGCGTCACATCTGCTGCGAATGACAATAAAGAACCTCGACACCTTTTATACCTATTTATTTTTCTGTATACAGTAATTAAAACATGCTACAGGAGGCCTCAAATTTTCCCTTGGGATTAATAAAATATCCATCCATCTAATTTATGTTTATCATGTAATCTCCAAATAAACCTAATGAAATTACCCCAAACACAATGTCTTTGAATCGTATAAATGCTGTGGACATGTGATAAATTATGAGCTAACATCAGTGTTTGCTGTGCTCTTTAGATACACACTTTAACAGACTTTTTACAACACTTTTGTTGACTCAAGAGCCACGTGCTAGACAAAAGTAAACTTGTCCAGCTGTTTGGTAGCTTTTCACCTATGACTCACCAGCTATAACTATTTATTTAATTATTTATTTCCAGTCAGGTGTGTTTCTTGTGGAGGCTGGTTTATTCCATGAGGGCTGTAAACACCTCGGCCTCTGAATATTTGATGGGAAAGTTTTTAGACTCCTGTCATGGCGGCCTCTTTCTGTGGGTTCTTCTTATGACCCGGTCACCCGAGGTTAAACAATCACGTGCATTAATATTTATTTTTTATTTTATTTTATTTACCCCTTTGTCGTCGCCAGCCTGCTCCTCGCTCTTCTTCGCGGCTGTTTTTGTGGAGGCAGCTCTGGTCTGCATGTCGGCGGAGTTACCTGTAAACAAAACGCTCTTCTTCCTCGTGCCTCCTCTGACGTTACCGCGCGTGCGGTCAAAGTCGGACAGCTTCAAAGCCGCCGCCGACCCCCGGTTCAAACAGCTCCAGTCTGAGGTTACAAAACCAGCCGACGTGTCCCGGTCCAGGACTCGTGTGGGCTCCGGGTTCAGTCCGTCCGGGTGCGCGCGCTGCTCGAGCACCGCTGCGCCGCAGAAGAAGAACCGGTGCCGCTGAAACGTCACAGTCCCGAACCTCCTTGGTGCGTTTGCGTCGACCCGCAGCAGAACCGAGCCCGGGCCCCTGAAGGCGGCTGCTGACAGCTTCACCGAGCGCCACGCAAGCATGGTGGAGACGCCTCCTCCCAGGCGAGCCCTTTAGTGTTTATGAAAAATGGAATAAAACTCTGAGCTGGTCTGGAACAGGACTAATTCTGGATGTGAGTGGGAGTAAACATGCTGGGCCTGTGTCCTCCACTCTTCCACCGGCCCCCTCTGTCTGTCTGACCGATTATCTCACGCAGCCAATGGGAGCTGACGCGCGATGGCAGATTGTAAAAGCAGGAGAGAAGGGAGGGGACATTTAAAGCTGCAGAAAGTTAACCTGAGTCCATTTCATTTGTCTGCAAAGCCCAACAGAACCAGGAGCTGTTGGTGTGATCTTCTGGTTTGACACTAAAAAGAAAGAGGTGGATTTTAGGTCCAGCTTTAAGAGAAACAAAGCAATGGAAAAATTCACCCTGCATTGTGTATGTTTTATTTATTTTTATTTTTTTACAAGATGTTAGTTTTTTTTCCTTATCAATATTGAGGGATAGTTTCTCATATTGGGACATTTGCAGTGCCCTTGAAAAATATTTACATGCACAGACTTGAAAATATTTTAATGAGTTTGTATGTGAAAGACCAACACAAAGTAGTACTTCTTTATAATGTGGAAGGAAAAATGTGGTTTTAAATCAAAATGTGAAAAGTTCATCGGTGTGTTGTTTAATTTCAATTTATATACAGCTGCTCTATGAAGGCCTTGGAGTTTTATGAAAAAAAAATAATAAAAAATAAAATAAAACAGCGATCAAACTAAATCATGAAGACCAAGGAACACACAAGCCAGAGATAAAGTTGAGTTTAAAGCAGGGTTAGGTTATAAAACAAAATCCCGAGCTTTTGACGTTCGATAAAGAACTGTTCGATCCTGCGAATGAAAAGTCAAACTACGAACCTACAAAGACGCTGACAGGCAGTGCAAAGCAGCTGCACGTCTGTCCACAATGCACAAATCTGGCCTTTATCAAAAAGTGGCAGGAAGAAATCTAAGAAGTCCAGTTTGTAGTTTGCTGGAAGCTGTGGACGATCTGCTCAGATGAACCAAAAAGTTGAGCCGTTTGGGCCGAACTGCAAAATGCTGTGTGGCAGAAAACTTGGACTGTCTGAACACACTTTATTGTGAAGCATGGTGGTGGTAGCATCATGCTGTGGGGGGTGCGTTTCTTCAGCAGGGACAGGGTGGCCAGCCAGAGTTGATGAGAACGTGGATGGAGCTAAATTTAGGACAAGGCTGCAAAAGACTTGAAAACTGCTGTTCAGATCCATTCATTATGACTTTCATGCATTTACATCAGACTGTATGGGTGTTATCCCCGCCACAAGTGTTGTCTGATCGCCCATCCCCACGAAGCTTCAGGGGTCGTTGGCAGTTATGTCATGGCCAGGACAGATAAACTGAGAACATGTTCCTCATAAAACGTCTCAGCGCTCTGAGGTCACACACATTTGCAGACCTATGCAAAAAAAAATAAATGGGCATGTGAACTAAAAGTTGCCACATGAGGAAGTGGTGACAAAGACAAATATAAATCATCTTCACATCTGCTCTCATTTATGTATTATTTAAAGCATTCATATTTCCGGAGTATCTGCACACGTTCTCTGTATCAGTTTTAAATAAAGTTAACGGTGAAGAGGTGGGTTGACAGGAAGCCAGAGAAACTCCTCACGCTTCTGACAGTGCATCAACAACACCACAAATTCAGCATGTGGGATGATTGGAAGCTGCTACTGTTTTTCTTTGTGGTTTCTGGTAAATAATAATAATAAAAAAAATAAATAAATAAAAAAACATTAAGTTGCCTTTATGTGAATAGCAGTGAATGTTGGAAAGTGACACAAATGTCTGAAAGCCTCCCATCCAGAAATGACAGAAAATCATTCAACTAAAGTAAGAAAACTTGCATGTCCATTTAAGTAGTAATAGGGAGAAAAATAACAATAAAACACTAAAGCTTCCAAAATCAGAAGTTTTGTTTTAGGTCAAACGTAGACAGAACTGTTTTTATTTTCAAAAACCTGCATGAAACTGGACTTTTTTTTTAATGTAATAGTTTATATTTAGTGTCTTATTACTTTATGTGTTCTGTAATTATGTTTAAAGTTGATGTGGGAACAGAACGATGTTATCTGCCCCTAGCTCTAAATGCATGGTGGTTTTTTTTTTATTTTTTTTTGGTTGACTTTCTTGTTATTTTGTCTGAAGCTTTGTTCAGCTGTTCCAGTTTTAACCTTCATGACTCACTTCCTCTATACTTCCTGCATGATGCGGTGCAGTTATTTTGTTCATTGCTACATCTCATGACTCATTGAGCAGAGAAGCCCAGCCATCTCTTCTGGGAGGATTCCACGATGTTCCCAGGCCAACTAAGAGACATGGTCTCTCCAGCGTGTCCCCCAGGATTTCATCTCAGTCTGGCATGCCTGAAATACCTCCCTATGGAGGCGCCCAGGGATCATCCTTACCGGATGTCCAAACCACCTCAACTGGCTCCTCTTGATGTGGAGGAGCAGCAGTTCTAATCCAAGTCTCTCCTGGATAACTGAACTTCTCACCCTACCTCCAAGGGAGAGTAGCTACCCGTCGCAGGAAACTCATTTCAAGCTCCTGTATCTGTGATCTCATTCTTTCGGTCACTACCCAGAGTTTGTGACCATAGGTGAGGGTAGGAATGTAGAATAACCGGTAAACAGAAAGCTTTGCCTTACAGCTCAGCTCCCTCTTCACCACAACAGACCGGCACAGGGTCCACAATACTGCAAACCCTGCACCAACCCATCTGTCAATCCAACACTCCATTCTTCCCTCACTTGTGAACAAATCCTCAAGTTACTTGAACTTCTCCACTTGAGACAGAACCGCACCCTCGACCTGAAGCAAGCAATCCACCCTTCCCAGTAGACTTAACTCTCAACACTTCACCTAAGATATCAAAGAGGTAAAACTATTTTATAAGCTGCATAATTATATGGCAGTCAGGTAAAGCAGGGATTATGAAGAGATTTCAGTTTTTTTCATAAAGTTGTATAAGAACCTTAACGCAGTGACATGAAGGGGAGAATCTGTCAGAGAACATTGTTAAAGTGTCTGTGGTCGTTGCACTGAAAAGCCATTTCATGAAGTTGACCTGTCAGTAGCTTTGTGAGAACTGATGGATTGACGACATGCAGATTTAAAACATCTTTAAATGAGAGCCGTATGTCAAAGCAATTCTTGGCACAACTCTTCCATTCCTCCATTTTACTTTTGTGCAGCTCTTTATGTCTTTTGACGATGTGTCAGGACAGCCTGAGGCCTTCTCTTTGCCTCCGCTCTTCATTTGCATCAACCTTTTGTTGCTGCATGACCCGGTTTTAAACGTCTGCTGTTGGCTCATTTTCCTGTTTCAACACACCCTCAGCTACCTGACTGGTTGGTTGGTACATGTTCTTATGCTAATTCTGGACTTGATCTGCTCAAGAGGACTGAAGGACTGGGTCCAGAGCCAGCTGGCCTGCACTCAGAATGGCTGAGGACGCTAGGGAGGGTAATGCAGTCCTCATCGGGTGTTTTCAGCATCATTGTCATCTTGTTCTGTATGCTTTAAGGGCACAGTGAGTTTTGTTTTTTGTCCTACTTGTTTTATCAAATTCTTGATCTGACTTGTCTTGCAGTTACAGATGCAGTTTTTATTTTAAGCAACCTATGGCAAAAATGCATTCAATGGCTGCAACACAATCAAATGAGTCGTGAAACAATATTTGTTTATGTGCCTTTTTTTTAATTGTCTTTGCAGCCCAGCTGTCATGTTTCTGAGCAACGTGCATCCTGTAGAAATACTGACCCCCTGCTGACCTCACGGGCAGTTTAAAACCAGAAAAAAAGAAGAAAGAATAATCAATAAAATCAAGCATTAGAATAAAACATGAACCTCACCAGTTCAGACACCATATAAAATTCTCAAAATATACTATTTATTTAAAATATGTTAATGCAACAATTAATCTGTTACAGTAATTACAAAAATCAGTAGTTTTTTTTCTTCACAATTTTATCACCATAAAAGACAGACTTGCAATGAAGCACAAGCATTTCATCTGTTTACAGGTATTAACAGCTCACCTTCCCTTCCTGGATCATAATCCAAAATTATGCCACACCTCTATGTTTAAAAATGTTATTTAGAAAGTTTAAACTTTGAATTGTTTGCAGCAACTCAAACTTCAGTGAATCCTCTTTCCAACAAATAATCCAAAATTTATGGAAACATTTTCAGTGTACACAAACCGAATATGAGAAAATAATAATAAATTAAAACCAAGCTTTACTAAATCAGAAGACACATACTCTAATTTAGGTGGAAAAAGAATATTAAGTAAAAAAAAAAAAAATCTGTGACCGTTCACCATTTGATGATGCACAGATGCTGATCTCAGGCCAGCAGGGAAGACATCTGGGCTTGTAAGAATTTGAACTGGAGGACTAATATAAAAGGGCGACACATTCCCAACTTCTTCCATTACATCCAATAATTTCCTAACACTGAACCACATTTTCCTGTTAGAACCAGTAACAACAGATGTGTAAGAGCAAATCCTGACAACAGACAGGGAGCTACTGACGCAAACAAACTCACCTATACAGATGTTTGACACTTGATGTGACTGGGACAGCAAACTGGAATCATGTTTTTTTTTTTTTTTTTAGTTTTAACCATCTAAAAGTGCATATTTGTTTTCAACTCCTGGAAGACTTTGGCACTTAAATGAGCTCACTATGGGTGGGATAAAGAAATAATTGAACCTTTTTAGAGAAATTGGTAATAAATAAAGCATAGAATAAGTCAAATCTTTAATTTGTTCATAGCAACTCAAATGATTTGATTCAAATTCAGATAGAAAATGCCTCCAAAGAAAATGTTTGTCTAATATATTCAGACTTGTTAGAATTTGAAGTTGCTCCTTTTCTTATCAACAGCAACAGTTAGAAATGGCAGCTCGGACCAAATGTGCAGAAGAGGAAAATACAGAAGGATGAGGGAAAGCTGCATCATGCCAGAGTCAAAGGCACAACACAGAGGTGATGTATTGAATCTCAGAGACTCTGAAACACAGATAACCTAAATACTGACTATTTGGCAACATTTCTTTAATTTAATGATTCATGTCCTGGTAGCACAGAGACACTGTGGATAAATGCATAGCTGTGAGAACGAGGGGTGCTACAAAACGTGCATGAATTTGTGAAAGTCAACCACACACAAAAATATATGCAACAAAATGCACATGCATACATGCTTTTTTTTTTTCCTGCTGTTCGGAGTATTGTTTTTGTGCTACTGGTGCTTAGCGTAGTTTTAGTTAACATTTTTCTTAGTTCATATCTTAGATCTTATTACTGTTTTTCTTTTACATTTATAATTTTGTTGGATGTATTTGGGACCCTGTGTACACAGTTTCATTCCACCATATGCACCACATGGCAAATAAAGAAACTCTTGACTGATATTTTGGACAAATATCTTTAAAACTGCCATCATGGTTCCTTAACTCATCTGTCCACTGTTTAGTCTGAAGTACATTCTTTTCTCACAGACTGTACGTTTACAAAACTCAATAACTCAAATATTGAAATCTAAACATATGTACTGTAATTAAATCTACATTGATTCAAGCATTTTCAAATTTTACGTACAGTATTTTTGGACCATAAGGTGCACTTAAAATCCTGTAATTTTCTCAAAAATCGACAGTGCGCCTTATGTATTAATTCTGGTTGTTCTACTCACCTCGAACTCATTTTATGTGGTTATTGTGAAAGAGTTGAATAACGTTTGACTTATCTGTTTTGTTTCACAATGCGCCTTATAATCCGGTGCGCCTCGAAAAACATGGTATGTACAGTATTTGGACATTAATGCCCTCTGGCATCCATCAGAGGGTGCTGCAGCACCCGCCACATCCCTACTTCCCACAGCCTTGGATAAATGTGCTAAAACAATTACTGTGAGGTCAGATTTGAGTTTCTTTTTTAGCCTTTTCAAAGTAAAGAAAATGACTTATTTTTGTGGGTGGTAGGACTAAACAAGCTTAGGAGACTGAAGAGCACTTTTTTTAAAGGATTCCTGAAGATGCAGCTTTAATTAAACAAAGTAAGAATTTCCATACATCCGTTGTTTGTTTTTTTTTTACCCGCATTTTGTTTCCTGGTTGTGGGGGAGCTGGTGCCCATCTCTGGCAGTCATTGAGCGAGTACACCCTGGACAGGCCACAAGTCCACAAGCAAGTTTTTACAAATGCCAAACTATTCCTTTAATTGAATAAGTACTGAAAAGTTGATATTTTACGCCAGAGACATGAGGCATCACAGGACACCGTTTCTGACAGCACGTATGCATGTTGATCTTTTTAGAAAAGAGGCATTAAACCATACGTTTTTGTGCATATTTGGACCTTTTCAAACAAACTTCCAGTAAATTATGACATAACACTTACGTTTCTAGTAATACTACAAACACAGTGACTACAAGAAAGCTAAAGCCACACAATGGCTACCAAACAAAACTATACAAACAAAAAAAAACACTTATTTGTAGTGACACAAATATGAACCAATCCCATGGCTAGTATTTAACAAAATGTACACACATTGAGCAATAACCTTTACTTTATTTTTAGATTTTTGCCTTTTATTTCATGTCAGAAGGTGCTTCGTAAAAAAATAAAATAAAATATACTGCCCCCCCACCCCAACACCCCAGCTCATCTTATACTGCATTCATGCTCTCCACACAGCATCCAACTAATAAATACACTCAACTTTAAGGACCAAACTTTTTTTTTACACATTTCCCTAATTTCATAAATAAAAAATAACAATATACAGCAACGTTCAGCCGTGTTGGCTTAAAATTATATTTACGAGTGAGCACGGAGTGGTTTATAGAAAATACAAAACAAGAACTGAAGGTGAAGCACAATTTAGGGAGAGTTTCACACACAAGTGTACTCTTTCCTGTTCTTTCTTATATCTACTAGTACAAAAACACTTCTCGGTCAGCGTAACACTGTTTCCTGGCAGGTTTTGAAACACAAAGAAACGTCACAGAGCTCATCAAGCTACACGTTTTGCTCTTCCTTTCATGTTGTGCTGTCACCACGATGGCCTCACTGCTCGTGAAATGTTGAGAAAATGCAGAATGTTGTAATTAAACAGTGATTGTCCTGGAGGAAACGCTTCATTGACTGAAAAGTAGGGGTGCACCGATAAATCGGCCGGCCGATTTATCGGCCCCGATTTCCTTGATTTTGGGAAATCGGAAATCGGCCA
>JARVLU010001354.1:22221481-22231706 GCA_031762415.1 Simpsonichthys santanae
ATCACAAACACCATGTTTGAACATAAGGATATCCATAAGTGCACTTGGCACCAGGATGTGCTAGTTTGTAGATTGATGAGCGACTTTGTAGTTGTGTCAACTGATTTGCAGCCATTTATTTTGGACGCTCGGGTGAAGAGAGGAGCTGAGCTGTCAACTGATCACTATCTGGTAGTGAGTTGGATCAGATGGTGGGGGGAGATGCCAGACAGACCTGATAGACCCAAACGTGTAGTGAAAGTTTGCTGGGAACACCTAGGAGAAGAACCCGTCAGAAAGATCTTCACTACATACCTCTGGGAGACCTTTAACCACATCCCAGATGAGGTGGGGGACAATGAGTCAGAGTGGGCCATGTTTGGTGACTCAACTGTTGAAGTGGCTGCCTTGAGCTGTGGCCACAACATTGCTGGTGCTTCTTGTGGTGGCTATCCTTGAACTCGGTGGTGACACCCCAGGTTAGGGAAACTGTCAAGCTGAAGAAGGAGTCCTATGGGTCCTTATTGACTGGTGGGACTCTGGTGGCAGCTGAGGAGTACCAGAGGACCAAGCAGTCCACAGCCTTGGCTGTTGATGAGGCAAAAGCTCAGATGTGGGAGGAGTTCAGTGAGGCCTTGGATAGAGACTCTAGGTTGGCTCCGAGAACCATCAGGTGGCTGAGGAGGGGAAAGCAGCTCTTTACTAACACTGTTCAGGGAAAGTGGGGTGCTGTTGGCTTCAACCAGTGATATCATCAGGAGGTGGAAGGAATATCTCTCTGACCTTCTCAATCCCACCGGCACATCTTCCATGGAGGAAGCGGAGTGGGGGGGGGGCCTTTGGGGTTGGTCTGTCCATGACCGTGGCTGAGTTCGCCAAAGTAGTTAAAAAGCTATGTGGCAACAGGCTCCGGGGATGGATGAGATTTGCTCCGATTTCCTTAAGGCTCTGGATGTTGTGGGGCTGTCTTGGTTGACACACCTTTGCAACTTTGTGTGGATATAGGGGGCAGTGCCACTGGATTGGCAGACTGGGGTGTAGTTCCCCTCTAAAAAAAGGGGGATCAGAGGATGTGCTCCAATTACAAGGGCATCACTTTCCTTAGCCTCCTTGACTTGGAGAAAGCATTCAACAGTGTTCCTTACCATACCATACCAATTTATTTATAGAGCACTTAAAACAGCAACAAGGCCAACCAAAGTGCTGTACAATAGAAACAAACAAACATAAAATAAAAATATAGATACAAATAGCAACAGAAACTAACTAAAATGGCCAACACCTTGGGGTGCACTGTGGGGGATGCTCATTAAGTATGGGATTGGGGCCATGTTGTTACGGGCTGTGGGGTCCCTATACAAGAGAGTTTGGTTTGCATTGCCGGTAGTAAGTCAGACCCCTTCAGAGTGAGAGTTTGATTCCGCAGGCCTGCCTGTTAATTAATGAATTATTTATAATTCATTAATTAATTAATTACATAATTCCATTCCACCTCATGTACCGCATGTGATGCAAATGACAATAAACTTGACTTGGACTCAAACTTCTGTCTGAGTTTTTGTCTAGCTGAGGAGGACCAGAGCTGCTTCTGCAGGACACCTTGACTTTTTCCTCCACCTCCCACCTGTGTTTTTTGATGGGCTTTAGGTTTTTGGGGGCGTCTGGTGTCACCCATTAGGGAGGTACTGTTAGGATGTGTGTTTTCTCCTGTACTCACCTTTGTAGTCATTGCAGAGTTTTGGTGTTCTTATCAGTCTGTTTCCTTTGGTTCCAGCTTCTGTGTCTATCCTTAGTTGATTTTTACTCTCAGGTGTTTTTGTTGCATTAATTCCAGCTCCAGCCTTTAAGTTCTCTTTGCCACTGTTGGGATCATTAGGTACTGAGTGTCATGGTTGTACATTATCCATTGCTTTTAATTGTTACCAGTGTTTGCACCAGTACCCTCCACTCTATGCTTTGGAAGATCTCTTGAATCTCTTTATAAGCTGTATCCATACCCTGAATCTTCTATTTCCACCGTAATGTGATAAAAATGACTTATTAATGTGCGAGTAATTTATTAGATTAACTTACCTAATATATGAAATTTGTAATTTTTAAAAAGTAATCAAGTAAAACGAAGTTATTGTAATTAAACATGAATGATGAATTACAACTTTATAATGGTAACTTTTACCAGTTTAAAGTAACACTGATATTGTTCACTGCCTGCAAATTCTAATTCTCAAAAAGTAAACAAAACTTAGTCACTTGTTTAAGCACAAGCTGACATGATCAAATGAATCTGTAGCAACAGATATATATGCTGCTACCTCCAAGCCTCTCACACCTTGTGTGCTTCTTCAGACATCATTTTGAACACTTCACGCATTACACATGGCACCTGGTCTTCTTTGCTATCCACACTGAAGACATCATGTGCACTCGGAATCTCTTCAGTGTGAAATTGGATTTTTATTTCAATGACAGGAATTGTGACTTTTGCAATGGTGCATGGAGAAAAATAAAAATACAAAAACCCATTTGATCTGCAGGTCACCAATCATGCAAGTCAAAATTAGCTGATTCTGAAACAGCTCTACCATAAAAGTTTTGTTTCTAAAATAGCTTAAGAATTTAAATATTGATAAAAGGCACTCAGATTTGTGCTTTAACAAACACATAAAAAGACTAAATACACTAAATATTTTGGAAAGACCGTTTTAACAAAAATGTAAATCTTGTCTTTGTCCTCTCTTCTTTTTATTATCAACTCTTTGACAAAGTTCTGTTGGACGACAGATCTTGTGTTTTCAGAAAACTTTCTAGTGTACACCACTATGACAAAATAAATAACCAAAATGTATACAACTTCAGCTTTCAGTGCCAATAACTTTAGGATGTCAATTCTGAACAGAACTGTGTCGACTTTAAGTGGGATTACACCACCCAGACCACCCAGAAACCACAATCCCTCCCACCAGTTTCCAGCATAATATCCCAGCCGGTAGAAGTGATGGCGCAAAATGTGTGCCTTTCCAGCTGAGTAGCTTTGGGCCGAGGCTGCATGAACTTCTCTCTGTCTGCCTCAGTTACCATGGAAATGGGAGTTAACTTAAATGTCTGAGTTCTCCCAGGAGATACAACTGACGTGAAAGAGAGGAGGTGATGGAGATCTAAGCAAGCTGGTCTGCACTTGAGAGAATGGTTCACTAAAGTGGCACACAAATCAAAGAAGAGTAATGACGATAATGATAATGTATTTTACACAAGCTGTTTAAAAATAAAACCTTGCGGTAAAAGAACACAAAGGACAGATAGTGACATGCTCGAGCTTAACAACTTACTCTTTGTTGCTTTGATAGTTGATGGCTGGGACACGTGTTTGAAGGTGATACTAAATAAGCCAACGTTCTGATAATTCCTCGCTCTGGTGCACCCTGTGCTTCAAATTGATTACACCACGCTCCAAACATCTAAGCATTCAATCAATCATACATTTTAGTCTTTCCTCTTTCCAAACCTTTAGTCTAAATTACAATAAAGATTAGTCATTTTCTGCTGATAAACAAGCGTAACGTGAAGAGGAGACAGCAGTGCTAGTGCATTGAGCAAAGCTGCAACGTCTGGAGGACCTTAGGGGTTAGGGAAAGCGTGGAGCTGCAAAAAAGATCAAGAAAAAGAAAGGAAACTGAGTGTTGTTGACCCCGAGGCTGACTGAAAGAGAGCTCCCGTATTCACAAACGATTGACAGAAAAGAAAAAGCAGAGATATATGACCTTAAAATATCTTAAAGTAGGAGATGGGTGACAAAACAGCGGCATGTGACAACCTACACAAGCTTATGTGTCATTGTTGCTCCAAAAAATGCTAAACCCTACTTGAGTAATCACACACTTAAATTCTTGCAGAATGGAGCGGATGATGATGAGGTTCAGGGGGTGGAATGGTAAAGAAGCTGCAAAGAGGCAGTGGTAAAGGAGCCTTGATTTGGCTTCAAGTGGAGTGGCTTAATTTTTTCAGACGTTTAAAAAAAAATGCAGGAACTCATCCACATAAATTAATTAAAGAATAAAGCAGCCATCTGTTGGTGAGCAATTTTAAACAAGTGTCAAGAGGCAGGCTACATGCTGGGGCTGCAGCTAACAAGAGTTTTGAATTCCTATTTTCAAAGTCAGCAAAACTCTTTGAATTCTTCTGAAATTATTTAAATTCTCTTCAGAATTGCAGTCAGTGATCAAAACTTAACTTTTAGGATATCATAGGAAGTTTGTGCAATTTGATTTTTTTTTTTATGCCGTTTTGGTTGTGTTGAATAAACATAGCTTAAATTTGCCTGAGGAGATTCATTTTATCATTTTATTTGGACTTTAGAAAATTTTCAGTTTCTTCAATTAGCCAAAAATAACAAATGAAATCTAAGCTAAAGAAAACTCAACACTTTTGTTCCTTATGATTAAAAAAAAAAAAAAAAATCCAACTGAAAACTACTGAAAATGCCATTTTTGATTTCACGTTTATCTTACGACTATGTTAGGTTGCAGTAATTTATGTTGCTCACTCACCATACATGATATTTTTGTATTTAGCTCATGCTAATTAATGTGCTGTAGCAAAAACAGCAGCAAACAACAAACTGTTTAAAACAAAGAATGCAGTCAGCCATTGCTAATCTGGTTTCATGTTCTTGTTTAAAAAAACAAACAAAACAAAAAAAACAAAGACCATACACGTGGTTGGGACTTGCAGTGAAGTTTACTCACCACAGTCCTGCAGAGAGGCTTCAGGTGCAGAGACGTGCTACTACTAAACCTGCTGCTAGCTGTGGACCTTTATATTGATTAATTTTCAACATTTTAAATGACCATCCTGAGGTGGGGTGTTCATATTCTGGGGTTTAAGCTGAGCTTACCTGTGACCATATCTTTTGCTTTGTAATCCTTTCAAAATAAACTACAATGGTAGAAATAGATGCTGAGACTCAGAGTTGTTTTTCTTTCTTCTTCAGGAGGTGGAGTGGGTAGTCTGTGTCGTGTAAAAAAATTAATACATAAAAAAAAAAAAAACTAACACTATTTGAAAACAATTTGACATGTTATGATTAAAAATGTTAGCGACAGTCACATCACTTCTTCAGACTCGCACATTTTAACTAGATTTTCGTCAAAAACTCCTGTTTATCCCTATAATATCCAGGAAACATTCAAAACTGAGGAATAATGTGGGTATTTTTAAATTGTTCATTCTAATTGAAAGTTAGAGGCTGACGCTAGAGGTTCACATACGTTTGCCACTCACACATTTGTAATATTGAATAATTTTCCTCTATAAATAAATGACCAAGTATAATATTTTTATCTCGTTTGTTTAACTGCATTCTCTTTATCTACTTTTCGGCCTTGTGGGAAAATCTGATGATGTTTTAGGTCATATTTACGCAGCATTATAGGAAATTCTAAAGGGTTCACAAACTTTCAAGCACCACTGTAACAAATTATTATCAAAACAATATCAAGTGATGAAAAATGACATGTCGAGGTTATAGTAAGTGCAGACACAAATGCAAACAAACTGCTGCGCCTTGTTGATGTGTGTGTTACAACTCATGACCTGCAACAAACATTTGCCACCTTGCACTACAGCTGTCTGAGGTCACATCAGCTTAGCTGGACATGTGAGCAAACAACCTCATGTCACAGATCAGTAGTTAATTCTAAGCAGGGAGGAATGATCTCTTTACAGGCTTTAGAAAGCAGTCGTTGTTTGAAGGAACTTGGATTTAGCAAAGGTTGTTTATGGGTTTTTGTGTGTAGCTGTGCAAATTATGTTAATACTGTACTTCACTATGATTGTCCATTCTTTAAAATTAACTCCTAAAAAATATAGACTTTAAAGTGGACTTAACAGTTCCTCTAATTTGCACAAGGTATTTCAGAGAGGCACAGACACTGATAGAAAATAGAAAATGATCATGCACAAGAACCACACTGCAAAAGAGTGAAAAAAGCCAATGGCCAAACGAAAAAAATTGAAGCACTTTCAGAAAGTCTTGAAAACTTTGGTTCAAGATAATGTTAAAAAATTAGAAAAACTAAAACCGATTTGGCTTCTTTAAAATGAAGTGTGGCCCTGTGGTTTTTCACAGTGCTATAGATGTTTGCTCATGTGCAATAAGCCTCTTTATCACTTGTCAGATTGGCCTTTCAATTAAAGTGTTGCCTGTGTTTGAAAACATTTTAAAAGAATGGCAAGAATGACATGCTTAGGCAGATTTAAGTGGCTGATAAATCTGGTGCAAAAGTCCAACCTTTTATGTCTGTGAGTGAAAATCCTTTGAAGATTGCCAATTCTCTCATGTCTCGCTCCTACATTAGCACTGCGATCAGACACAGAGCAGTGACGCTGACGTTACAGAGCGACTGACATCAACCTGGCACAGCACAGTTTATTGGTCACTGCGAGACCTCTGGGTAGCTCCATTTCATGTGTTAAGCTCATTACTCTTTCAGCATGGCATGGTAATGACACCATCTGAAGAACAGAGTGGGGATCTTCATTAAAGTTAAACAAGCCGGGCTGGTTCAAAGATTATTTTATTATGCAATACTGCGCATATTTAACAGATGATTTCTAAATCTACTAACATTGCAAGAGCACACCGAAGGAGTTCTGAAACTAATAAGAAATTATTCCAAGCTGTAAGTGTTTTAATCTGAAAACAGTTTTAAATTAAATATAAAGCATTAATCATCTTTGTTGTTATGGAAATATTTGAGCATGTACAACATCTGCTACAAGTTTACACCAATGAAAGTATTTTGCGTGGACAAAAATCCTTCTAAACTGCTTGAAACATCATTTTTGCAGAACCTTCAGAAAGATCCAAATATGTTATTACATCCTGTATATCGCCTATTGTGACCAGTGGTGGGCATGGCTCCACTAGTAGCGGAACTAACTTTCCATTTAGTGGATTAGCATTTTCAATAACTTTGAAAACCTTGGGTTAATTAGCCTTTGCTAAAATTAAATCCAATAAATTCATGTCCATTATTTTTTTTTAAAGACTGTTCTTTGCACTAATAGTGTACAGAAAATTGGTGTTCTACACTATGCAGAGCTAAACAAAGCAAAGTGCCACCCAGTGACGTCACCACACTTGGTGCTTTTTTCCTCCTAACATCAACCACAAACAGCCTCTGACTCATGGTGTCAGTTTACAGCCAATAACAGAGACTTTAATATAAATGCCAAACCAAACCAGAACATGAAATATTATTAAAAACCCATTTTTACACTCAGAAACATTGTAAACAGTCAGGTATATTGTTAACAGTTACAAAAATTGCACATATAATTCCTACCGAGAAACCTGGATGATTGAGCATGAACTTTGTTGCCTTGAACCACGTTGGCTGTGGCTGCCTACCTGGGAGGAGTCGACGAGGGACAGGACAGCCCCCAGAAACCATTTTAGCGCCAGCAAACTGCTTGGTCCCCTGAAGGTGTTTACTTCTTGGTGGGGAAACAGTTTACTGGAACTCCTCTGACTGATGAAATCCTCCAGATAGAGGGCAAAACGTTTCTATAAAAAAGAAACTGTCCAGATGAGCCAACTGAGAATTACTGGATTTGGTACCTGGATGATTGAGCATGAACTTTGTTCCTACCCAGAAAGTTTTACAATGCTCACACTGTCTCTGGGATGTGACTCTCTCACACACTTCACACATCCTGACTTTAATACAAACAGATTTATTACCAAGTGAATAGTGATGACAACACACAGCAACTTTGTAGTTAGTTTATACACATAGTTAACCAATAAGAGGATCACCAAATTGAGTTCATTATAGTAAATGACACAAGAGACATACAAAACACATTGAGGGGTGTGACAAAGATGGATAAGATTAGGAATGAGATCATCAGAGGTACAGCACATGTTGAACAACTGGGAGATAAAAATAGGGAGGCCAGACTGAGATGGTTTGGACATGTCCAGAGGAGGGACTGTGGGTATATTGGTAGAAGGATGTTATAAATGCAACTGCCAGGAAAAAGACAAAGAGGAAAGACAAAGATGAGATATATGGATGCAGTTGAAGAGGACATGAAGATGGAGTGAAGACAGAGGATGCAGAGGACAGAGTGAGGTGGAGAAGGATGACTCGCTGTGGCGACCCCTGAAGAAGAAATGCTGCTGCTATCGGTCTTTGCACCAACCAATCTGCTATTCTGTAGAAGAGACGTTCACGTTCGGATGATGTCATTTCAAGCGCATTAACAAGTTAGACGTGTTGCTGCTGCAGATCCAATCTCTGTGAAACAACGTCGACACACAGCTTTGGATTTGCGCTCGTCTCTTAATAAGAAAGTCATAATGTTCCCAAACAGGAGACCGCAACAAGATGCTAGGCTGCTACAAGACTGTAGCGCCGTGCTGAAACATGCTTAGGAACTTTAGTTGGGGAACAAAAGATTTTGACAAAGCACACATTTTAAACTATTTTTATACCCTAACAAATAGAGAAATGACTCCTGCATCCGTCATAATTTTTTATTCCTGCGAAACGTTGAACACGAGATTAGTTTGTCTAGCCTCCATTCTTGGCTCTAAAACGAGAACATTATTCTACAACAATGTAAAACAATAATAAATCATTAAAAGATTTGAAAACCACACTACTGCATTAGAAGGCAAAAACGACAGGTTTTGTGTGTGTTTCTATTGTGAAGCTTCATCAAATCTAAAAGTGAGTAAAAGTACAAGCTTCAGCAGAACTTTCAGGTTTTTTTAATGAAATTGCAGCACATATATCAGTCATACAAAAACCCAGAGTACGTTTCATTTTTTTATGTGAGCAATGAGCAACAATGAAGTCCTCCCTCAAAAAGAGACTCATCTCTCAGAGAAAAGGTCACAGACATTAACGATCCAACGTAAAGATCTAATTAAATAGCTCGGCTTTTCAATCTGATTTCTCTTAATGAAAGGTGTTTGGGACATCTTTTCACTCACATTTAAAAAAAAATGAAGTAAAGATTATGTACTTCATATGTCTCCCTGTCTTCCTTTCACTCTTGAGAGCTTTTTATGTCATTCTGTTGCTGCCATATGCCTGAGAGCAGCTAAGCCTATTTTCGGCCTCTGAGGAGAAGGCCTTAACACTCTAATGACAGCAGAAGAAGACAAAAGCTCCTCTGAGATCTAATTTGCACACAAATAACTGGAGAAGGGGAGAAAAAGCGACAAAACCAAATGTTTTTGTCTTCCAGGACTTTCATGGAGTATTTTTCCATCCTGGAATCTAAACTCAGCTTTGTTTTGCTTTTTACGATGATGATACGGCAGAAGAAACGATGGTGAACCAAAAGCAAAAGCCACGTGCCTAAAAATGGACTGTGGATTTTAAAGCGTGGCTTTTCAGACTGAAAGCTAGGAGTCATGATGTTTCAGTGGGGGATAAGTGGTAATTAGTGCGCTGGGTGTTGCCATGCGAGTGGGCGAATAAATAGAGTTCAAGGGTGTGGAGCAGACAGAACTGCAAAACAAAGAGTGGGTTTAACAACGGGCACGTCTCGAAGATGTCTGCAATCACACAACATCAAGGACACGTCAAAAATCCCAATAATCCCTGCAGCACAAGTTAAACACAATAACGTGTCCCAGAGCTGTACTTGTGTTTTACACATTCATCACCTTTGTTTCTTTTCAGCAGTGTTGTTATATTTGTTTATTAAAGATGTGATTTGATTATTTTAAATAATTTCTAACAGTGTGAATGTTATTGTTATTCTGCTCATAGTTTCTTCACTGTGGTTTTCAAATCACTTCCTCATACTCTATTGTATTTCAACTACTGTATTCATATATCAAATAATGCTTTTGATCATTAACAGTGTGCTGCGACTTTGTGCTTTGTAACTTTTAAACTTTTTGAATTATTTAACTTTGCAAAACATTTCCATGTGGAAATGCTTTTAGATGGTTTTGATTTGCTTCATAAACATTGTTCTTTGAAATCTGCTTCAGCACATTTGCTCACATTTGTTTGGCTTCTTATGCTTCTAATAGCTTGTAGGTTTTAGCTATTGCCGTGAAACTTTAGCTTCTATCTACAGTTTTGCATTTTGTTACATCTCTGCTTATTGTAGCGTTTAGCAATAGATTTAGGTAACATTTTGATTACAGGTAGTCCCCGGTATACGGCCGAGATCCGTTCTAACGGCTTGGCCGTATACCGATTCTGGCCGAATCCGCGGC
>JARVLU010001354.1:22294713-22305131 GCA_031762415.1 Simpsonichthys santanae
GAGCTTTTCTTTCTGCAGCTGTGCAGCCTCCATGCCACATGTTGATGCTGGAGCACAGGATGCTCTCCACTGCACAGTGCACAAATGTAGAAGGAGGAGAGGACTGAGCTTCCCAGTCCAGCTCGCCTCAGCCGCCTGAGGAAGTAGAGTCTCTGATGAGCTTTATTGATCAGGGTGGTGGAGTTGCCCCAGCTGAGGTTGTCGTTCAGGTGTACACCCAAGTACTTGTGGCTGGAGACCACTTCCACTGCAGAACCTCCTATTGGGGGGTGGTGTATTTGTTCCATCTGAAGTCCATGACCATTTCCTTCGTCTTCTTCACATTGATGTGAAGGTCATTCTCCTTGCATCAGCTCTCCAGGTTTTCCACCTCCTGCCTGTAGCTGGACTCATTGTTGTTTATGATGCATCCCACCACCGCTGTATTGTTAGCAAACTTTACAGTATGACAGCCTGGGTGGGTAGGTGCACAGTCATGTGAGCAGAGTGAACAGGAGAGGGCTGAGCACACAGCCCTGAGGGGAGCCAGTGCTGAGGGTTATTGTGGAGGAGAAGTTGTGGATCTTCACATACTGTGGTCTGTTTGTTAAGTCTAGGACCCAGCTGCAAATGGAATGGCCCAGTCCTAGTGTGAGTAGTTTGTCCATCAGTGTTTGGAGGATCATAGTGTTGAAGGCAGATGTGAAGTCCACAAAGAGGACTTCACGTGAGTAGTTGGGCAAACTGATCATTTGTTTGGGAAGATATTTCACAAGCTAACATGCCGTACATTTGCTTGCAGTAAGGAATGCTGCTGCTTTTTTTGCGAGTCATACTGAACCTGTGTTTCTCCCGCTTACTGCCATAGATGGAAAAAAAATGCTGCTTACAGGTATGATAGACAGTTAAACCTCTGTCATGCCTACCGGTAACCTGATCTAATATGATCTTAAAATCAGTATGAGTTATAGAACAATAATTTAGGCTGATGATAAATATCAGAAATAAATGTTTTATGAACAGATCAGACAGAGAACAGAACTACTTCAGCTAACAGATGTGATAACTGAAAAACAATGTTTGATTAAACATTATTTTATCACTTAAACTTTCAAAAGACTGTTAGAACCTATATGTCATGGATCATACAGACCGTTTATAGAATCGTAGAGAATTTGCAATTTAAAAAAATGACAGTACAAATGTATTTGCAAAAATCACCAAATTTTCCTAAATAAGCATGGTTTGGCAGCCAATAAAGAACTTTACATCAGGGACCAGCATAGGAAACTCAAGCATTAACTACTAACTGACTGAGACCAGAGGGAAACTTAAAAAGTGGCTTATCAGAGTCCATTCTGACATGAGGGGGAACAAACAAACTACTGTAATAGTTTTATGAAAAGATTAATATTTACTATGTCAAGTCTACTAAATAAATGTCAGACAAATTACAAAACCCAAACTTTCTCCCTCTTCACATGAAATCCAATTAGGCTATGACCCCTATTTAAGCAGATTTGATGCAGCTGGGACACTTTTCAGTGACTGGCAGGGCAACTCCAGGAGCATCACCAAGGTAAAACAAAAAATAAAAGTTAACTCCTTGAAAACTGCAGCAAGGTTGAACAAAAAGCTAACCTGTGTGGACTCTACATAGTCATCCAGTGTCACGAGGTGATCAAATGTGAAGGAAAAAAAAAAAGGTTAATGACAATTAGTGACATTTAAATAATTTAAACTTGGGTACATTTTAATACCTAACAATTACTGCATGGACTGAGATGATCACCACAACCACCCCACCAGCTGAACTAACATTTCCAATCCAGAACAGCTACACAGTTCTTTAGTCTTCTTCTAAACTCGGGTCATAAAACACTTCTTGTTTTTTTTTTTTTTTTTTTTTTAATTGACATGAACTGGATCAGACTGGATTGTCTGTTGTGACGTTAATTATAGGCTGTTAGAATGCAACCATGCTGGTTTTGGTCATCGTAAAGCAGCGGCAGGACATTTTTACACATTCTGTTCATTGCAGTTG
This sequence comes from Simpsonichthys santanae, assembly GCA_031762415.1. Lineage (NCBI taxonomy): Eukaryota > Metazoa > Chordata > Actinopteri > Cyprinodontiformes > Rivulidae > Simpsonichthys > Simpsonichthys santanae. Next base: position 22,296,737 of record JARVLU010001354.1, read on the forward strand.
GACTTTCTTGATAACATCTAGCTTACGAAAATAAAAATATATTGTGATTGCAACACTGTTTCAGTGTATCGTCATGCAACAGTGACACACCTTGTTGTAAGCACCAAGATTTATTTAATCTTATTGCTTAAAGTTAATCACGGTCTTCTCTGTGATTGTCTCACTAAGCCAGCTTTGACTCTTGAGCTGCTGATTTTATGTAAGTTTAGATTTGGTTGAGAATTTTTGCAACAAATGCTGCGAACTTCAACAAAGATTCATGATTACAGAAGACTGAATTTAACTTTAATTTGGTTAAAAAACAATGAATGCAAATGAAAGACCAAACACTGCACTGAAGAGATCTTATCCATCTTCACTAAACCTTGAATAAATTAAAAGTACAACAGTTAGTCAGTTTTTGTGTGTGCATGTGTTCTTTACCATGAAACCTTTTTTTTTTTTTTTTTTAACAGAATTTGTAGTGAAACTCTCTGGGCACTTTGCTCTCGGACTCTCTGTCCCCCACCTTGAAACTGGTTTTACGCATTTTAAACCAGTCTTGTCTCGGCAGACTTGTGAATGTGAGCATGTCTGGAAAACAAAGTGAGACACGGTACAAAACGCTGCATATTTTTTGTCTTGGATGCTTCCAGGAAACTATAAACTTGGTCTGCATCTGCAGCCGTGATGACACGATAAGACATCTGGAGTTCTTTACTTTAAATCAGATTTGCTGAATCAAAGAATGTGACTAAACAGCACACCACTGACACGAGTCAGCAGACTGCTTCCTGTGCTTGTGTTGGGGGGGGTCACATTTTACTTCTTCAGGGTGGAGTGGGTTTGCCAGCTGACTGTGTCCCATTGTTTGCAGCAAACTTCTCTGTTGAGACCTACAGGAAAGCAGGCTGATTTCACTGCTTGAAAACTTTAATATCTAGAAAATATACACATTTTTAATAAAAATAATAATGTAGGATATTTCAGATTTTATTATTATTTGAGGCTTTTATTAACAGACATGTTTTGGTGGATGGAGGGTGTGACCCTGTAGAAAAAAGATTCTATAATCTTCTAGGGACATCTAGTGGATCTATTAGGTATTTTTCTCAAGGCCACATTTTACAAGAACAATAGAGACCCCCCTTTGTGTCAGCTCGCCATCTCTCTCCTCACACCGGCCCGTCCTTCATCCCACTCCTTTTGTCTCTCCAGCCATCGGTGCTCTCCCAGCTGATTCATCCTCCCAACACCACCTCACTCTTCCATTCCGCCTGTTTTATTTATTTTTATGCATCTTGGTGTCTCTGCCCATTTGTTTGCATGCATGCGTGTGATTTCTTTACGTGTGTGTATGTCTGCACCAGAGATCCCAGCCCCACCGAGATGAGCGTGGAGCCCTGGGCCAGCACACGGGACCAGGCAGCCGCTAAGCAAGCACACAGCCTACACAGTCCACCTTCTCAGGACCAGGAGACGTTCCCTGATAAAGTGTGCGTGGACTCATTCTGGCATGAGGTTGAGACCATCCAGCGGGGGAGCGGTGACACAGATCTCGACAGCTGCAGGAGAGACTCCAGACACTCAGAAGGTAATGACTGCAGATCTGGTTCTGTTTTTTCATTACGAGTGCAAAGATTGATGGTGTATGTGTGAGCTGTCTAAAATGTGTCAGACACAGCTACCACAGACATCCTCCATGTTCTCCATGAAATGATTCACTTGCCATGGCAACATCTCAGGTTTCTCTCATGTGGCAAAGTAGCACTCAATATCACCATGACAACACTTTCAAACACCTTTTGATGGAGGCACAAAAATGGACAAATAACAAATGATTAAAATTTATTTTGCTCTTTCATGTGATTTGAAACAACATTGTCATGTTTATTTTATAGACTTGCTGTATAAAAATTACATATTTGTTTCCTTGTTTAATTTAAGTTATAGTCTATTAATTTTATTCAAGTAATGTTTGTATGCAAGACTAGATCCTTTCTAGTTCTAACAGACCTTTTGGAGTCAAACTCTGATATAATGTACGTCACAGACTAGTTCTTATTAAAACCATTAATGATCATTTGCACTCATTATGTGACTGAGTGATCTATTTATAGAAACTTGTTTATCTCATAGTCTGCAAATTGTCCTTATGTGTGACTGCTGTTGAGAAACCATTTTTATAACTTTAGCATGTTTTTATTTTGTGTAAAAAGTTGGGGTTTCATGTTTATAGGTAATTTGGTTTGAGCTGGACGTTGCCACAATGTTTTAAAACAAATTACTCAACAGTTGCATTTTAAGTTGGAGCAAAGTGTTTTAGAAAAGCTATATTTGACACAATTATAAGTAATGGAGAATGTAACTGAGACCAAAATGATAGCCAAATGTTTCACAATTCCACATGTGCACATTCATGTTGTTTGTCTTCAGCACCTGCTTTGTCTTGGTGTTTCAGAGGGAGAACAAGAGGAGCAGTGGCTGGCTGACGCTGGCTTGTCAACCCTTATCAGTGAAGACAGTGAGGATGTAGACAAGGCGGTGCTGCTGTCCACTCTCACCAAGACGCAGGCGCTAGCTGTTCAGCGTCGACTCGATTCCTACACACTGTCTAGACGTAAAAAAAACAAACCGCCTCCTCGTGACGTTCGGGACATCTTCAGCTCCCCGATCGCTCAGGTTAGCTTGAGAAAATGAAACGCATAAAACAATATGTCAAAGGAGTTTTTTTTTTTTTCCCCTTCAAGATACTTGTCCTGCTTATATGTGCCTCCTAAAAATGTCTAATGCAACTACTTTAAGAATGCACAGAGCACATGATCAGTTTCAGGTTTACTGATGAAAGCAGTCATGCTAACCCCATGACAATACTGTCTGAATATGTAGTAAGTAAAAAAATTAAATATGAAATATGCCTTGTCCTCAATGAATAGTCTGTGAAAGAACTGTGATGTTCCAGTGTTTTGTTCCAAACATGAGCACTGACATGTAACAACAATAAAAGTAAACTGCATGTAAAGGCCAGGCTTTGTCCTCATGGCCTGAGTCAGCGTCAGAGAAAAACAGGAACATGCCTCCTCTGACTGTTATCAGGACTTCCACAAAAGAAACACCCTGTATTCCTGTTCGCTTAGAGAAACTGAGTCAAACACCTTTTACTCCCAGAAGTCTAGAACGTAATTAAGAACTGATATTCATAACTATAGAAGAGATTGTAAGTTTGTTTATAAATTGCCAAAACATTTTTTTTACTATATAGAGTCTACTGCCAGAATCTGAGAATAACGAAGACCTCACGCAACACAGCATGGCTTCAGTTGCCAAAATGCCACTTTCAGGTAAGAACTACATGAAATGAGCAGACTGTGTGAAGATGCACTCCACGCTGCATCACTGCAGTGGCTGAATTTGTTTCAGTAACGTAACAAAATCCAAACTTTAGACCATTTTCTAACCATCCTGCGCATTCCTCAAATATTGATCCTAAATCACCTGGCTTTTACCTTTTTATAAGAACAAACCTCAGCCGAGCTGTAGGTTTGTCCTCCTGAGGGGGACTGAATAGTCCACAGGATCATCACTCACATTCTCTGGTTTAGATCAATCTCTGGTTAACTCAGTACGCTGCTGCTGGACGAAGTCTGTATTTTTTGTGGCAACGTAATAAGCAGGAAACTACTTGAATGTTTATTTTGACTATTCAAACACTGAAATATTCACCTTAACACCCTTTTATTTTTATTCTCATGTAAATAAGATGAAAAATAAGTTTGTGGAACATTTCCTCCTTATCATGTTGACTTTATGCTGTTTTCTTCCTTGTTCTCCCATGACATATTTTCAGTTTACTTCCTTCTCTGAAATGATGTTTTTTGTGTGCGTTTATTTTTAGCCATGACTTTAGAGCATCACCGAGGTGCTCCTAAAGAGGAATTCCTGATTACGGACATCGCTTACTGCGAGCAGGCCGTCATCTTCATTAAACAAGCCAAATTTCCACAGAACAACACCCAGCACAGGAAAGAAGACGGCTCGCTCCCTGTAAGCACCCAGTGGTTTTACTCATCCTCTGCTCATTTTTCATTTTGGTTCCACAGAACTTAGAATGTTTTTTCTTTAGTGTTCTTTCAAACATTGGAATTTAGAGTACAAGAATTGACAATCAACTGGATAAGAGTTTAGCAGATAAACAGAGTTGTTGTGCTACATTCTCTAGCAGATTTAGTTTCTGTTTCAGGATTAGTACTTTTTTTTTTTTTAAGAGGTGGTATTTCTTCATGAATGAAGTAAAAACAGATTGTCCAGTCTTTATATTAATAGTTCTTTTGTTTTAATATTTTGTGTTCTCATCTGTTTTACATGATCTAAAAAGGTTAATCTTGTTTTGTCCTCCTCTTTCCCCCACCTTCACACCCTCAGCGGGTGATCTGCCCCAAGTGCCGTCTAGGAGTGACTCGGATTCAGGATCTCTCCCACGCTGACATGAAGAAGGTGCGTCAGCTGGCTCTCATCGACATGACGGCACTGTGCGACCTTTTGGAGGTGGAGGTGAAACGGCACAAAACCATAAAGAGAAAAACCCCAGGTGAAAATGAATCCTCATGTCCTTACAAGAAAACTTTAAATCACAAAAGATTAAATACAGTAATGTCTAGTACAGGGCTATTCAGCTGGCGGCCCGAGGGCCAAATCAGGACCACGGGTCAGTTCAGCCCACCAATTGTTGTTTTGTTTTTTTTTTTTTTTATACAGTAAATCTAGATTTTAAATCATAAAACACTTATTTAATGAGAATAACTGTTGGATGTCTGGCCTCTGAGCTCTTGTCTTTCAGTAACTGTGCCCCCCAAGCTAGATGAATAGTCCTGGTCTACTATATTTAACTGTAGTTTATTCAGTCCTATGTTTTGTTTTAATGACAGGGTCTCCATGATGTTGTTTTGAACAAATGTTCACATGAGACACATGATCAATAGTTTATTTTAATATTTTTTAGAGAGCACGCTTTTCGGGGTACCGCTGGCCATGCTGCTGGAGAACGATCAGAAAGTGAAGCCAAGCATGACTGTGCCTCTCTTCCTGCAGGCGGTGAGTATCTGACAACCTCTGACTTTTTACAACTCACAGACGTAATAAATCACATGAAACACAATTATTTACAAATCGCTTCAGCCTTCCAGTCTGTGTAAGAAACAGTAAGACGTTGTGTTTTTGGAGTTTTGCACGGCATGTTGCATTCGTGTCTTGGTTGGACATAACAAGGACAGTCGTAGTTTGTGTAATGATGATGCCATTAATTGATTCATCCGTCCATTCCAACCAGCTTCAGCCTTTCAAATGGAGAGCATTAAAAATCTGTGAGCAGCTGCAGAGCTTTGACCACACCCTGTTGGCAGCAGCAGTTACAGAGTCCAACCAGCAGAGGTGTGCAGAAGATTCAGAGCTACAGAAATCTGACTAACATTTCTCTCTGCAGTTGTTATCGTTTCTCGAGAAGAAAGGAGTCGATTCAGAGGGGATCCTGCGGGTCCCTGGATCTCAGTCCAGAATAAAGGTACAGGACCTGAAAAGACACAAACCAACACTTTAAATATGCCCTGTTTGTTCTGTAACCACCATGGAATTCAGATTATTGGTCATGTTTGACAATATAATACCAAAAATTCTCAACCATTAAAAAAAAAAGTCAATCTGCTTCACTTTAATAAAAAGTGACATTTAAAACGACAAGATCCAGTGAACCAAAATCAATGAGGCCTTTTCAGCAGCTGCTGCCAGATTGGTTTCATGAGCAGTTAAATCCAAGTGACCACCAGAGGGCATCAGGTACCACTAAAAGGCATAAAACTAATAGATCATGTCTTAATAATCTCATGGCTGATAAAATAATGATCATCCAGTATTTCAGCTCATTTTCCAGTTTCAGTTTACATTTTTGGTCAGCGTATTAATTACTGTTGGATTTATTTATTTGTTTTTCTGTTCTAAAGTGCATTGGTAAAACACAAATCACTCTGTAGTTCCTGTCCTAAGATGGATCTTTAACGTGTACAAAGCTGCTCAAGGTCATGAATGAAAGCTATTTTGAGAATTCTGAAGAAATATTTCAAAAGTAATAATCAATTAACCAACTACATCTGAAGAATATTTTTCTTCAACTTGGAATTCCAGTTTGCCCTGATGGTTTACATTCTGACTTATTTTTCTGGGACTTGAGATCAGTTATTTTGTCGTGAACATGCTTGTTAAAGCTGTCACAGTTAGTTTGACCTGTAAACATTTCTTTACTAAATTGTTAGAAATGGCTCTCTCAAAGGACCATTGTTAAAAGTTTGGATAAATCAAGGCAGATCGGTTCGTTCCTCACTGTCTCCTCTGTGATTATGCCAGGTCATTTTCCCAACGAATTGTGCAATAATTGTCATTTAAGGGAGAAATGTTGGCACCTTGCTTCAAAACATTGTTTTCCTGTGTGCAGCTGCTGCAACAGAACCTGGAGGCCAACTTCTACTCAGGACGCTTCAACTGGGACGAAGTGAGTCCAAATGATGCTGCTGCGCTCCTCAAGAAGTTCATCCGAGACCTGCCTGATCCTCTGCTCACCACAGAGTACCTCAACACATTCAGCGCCGTCAGAGGTCAGTGGATGCTACACAGCAAATCTTCCACATTATTGTGTGAATGTTTATGAAGCATTCACACTATTGTGACCAATTTTTCTTCTGTACATTTTTTGGCATCTTCTCATTCCACAATTTTTGTGCTATTTCACTGAATCCTATAACAAAACGTTCAGCTATGACTTTTGGTATTGGTACAACTTTAGCTTTTGGAAACATTTAGCCTTTTCTGTCACTTTTCTTTTCTTTTGGAAAATGGAAAAAAAATGAAAATACATTCTTCAAATCTTTAGATCTGTTTACAACATTTTACTGTTTCACATTTTGTTCTGCTTCAGCTTCCTTGTGCAAATTTAAACATTTTTTCAGCTACGTCCAGCTGTTTATTCCTGCTAACTACAACATTAGCTGTTTTAGCTGTACTTCTTCTAACTTCTTTCTACTAATTTCAGCTCGTTATGCTCTTTTCAGTTTATTTCTGCAGGTTTATTTTTCTGCTGCTATTTCAGCTAATATTTAGCTGTTTTATGCTGATTTTACCCTTTCAGATAATTCCACATTTTGCACTCATTTTAACTTTTTTCAGTTCAGCAAAAATGTGCTCTCTCCACTTCTTCCTTGTAAGTTAAGCTTCTTTCTGCTTTTCTAGCTACTATTCAGCTGTTTTTTTTTTCACTAATTTCAGCTTTTTTCAGATCATTTCCATTTTTTTGTGCTCGTTTCTGCTGCTTTCAGCATAAGTGGGCAAACATGTTTCTGCTTTCTTCTGTTAATTTAAGCTTGTTCTACTTTTTCAGCTACCTTTTAGCATTTTTAGCTCATTTCAACTGTTTTCAGATAAATTAAAGTTTTTCATGGTAATTTCCAATACAGTACTTTCAACCTAACTAGTAATTTATTTCTGCTAATGTCAGCTTGTTATGCTCCTTACAACTTAATTCTGCTAGTTTCAACTTTGTCTTCTATTTCAGCTACTATTTAGCTGCTTCAATGCTAATTTGAGCTTTTTCAGCTAAATCCACATTTTTTAAGCTCATTTTAGCTCTTTTCACTTCCTTCTGGTAGTTTAAGATTCTGCCTTTGAGCTACTTTTCAGCAATTATTTTAGCTAATTGCAGCTTTTGTTTTAGCTAATTTTCTGAATTTTCTGCTAATTTCTGATTATTCAAACCTATTTCAGCAAATATTTGTTCCACTGCTCAGATATCCTGAGTTTAAATCATGAGTATTGAAGTATCTTTACGATCATGCCACAAACACACAGTGACACAGCAGAGACCATCGGCTGCTTTTCATTGGTGTCACTTTAACAAAAGAACAGGTTGAAATTAATAAATGACTGATGACTTGCTGATATATTGTTTGTGAGGAGGATGGGTGCAGTGATAAATGACACGTGACCACAGATACATAAACTAACAACCCTAATGGCCACCGGTCACAACACCATCCATCATTTGACATCCCATTACTCCCAGTCAAAGAAGGAAATGAACAAATGTACATTTAGCCTTTCTTAGCTTGTTTTCTTCTTCAGACATCACAGAGCTGAGACAAAAACTTCACATGCTGAACCTGCTGGTCCTGCTGCTGCCTGAGCCCAACAGGAGCACACTGAAGGTAACGCAACAACAGTAACACAACAACAGTAACACAACAACAGTAACGCAACAACAGTAACACAACAACAGTAACACAACAACAGTAACACAACAACAGTAACACAGCAACAGTAACACAACAACAGTAACACAGCAACAGTAACACAGCAACAGTAACACAGCAACAGTAAC
>JARVLU010001354.1:22345808-22365252 GCA_031762415.1 Simpsonichthys santanae
AAACACCTGATTATTTACTGTATGCAAAATGTTCAGGTAATTAAGAATTCCTTTGCTAAAGCTAAAATCATATTTTCTGTTAAACTGTGTTATTTTTGGTATTGTTCAACAAATGTTTTTTCTGACAAGCTGTTTGTACCAAAAAGCTAAAAGATCCAGTTAAAATGTGGTTGTTGCTGCATTATCTGGTCCGTCTCTTAATTTTAGGAACATTTTAATGCCTGAATAGTTCAAAATCAAAGTAAAGAAGCTTAAATTAACCACAAAACATATGTGAAAAATGTAAATACAAGAAGTGGACTGATTTTTGTTTTTAATGATCCAGTGTGTAAATAAATACTTTTAATGCCTGGAGAATTGTTATTTACAAACATTATGAAAGTCTGTGTCTCTAGACAAACTATTTTTTTAAAACCATGGTCCTACATCAAGGCCAGCCTCAGTAAAAAATAAATAAATAAATAAAAATAACTGATTAATAAAGTTAGGTTTTTGACTTTATGGTACAGCTGCAGTAATCCGTAACATTTCAGTCCAGATATGAACAAATTAAAGATTATTTTAACAATTAGAATGTTCCTGACTTGAGTCTAGCAGCAACAAGTGCCATTTCTGGCCCGCGAGCCTTAACTTGATCACATGTGCGTTTAGCTGAAACATTCAACTAAATAAATAGCGAGTCATTTAAAAACAACACGACTGTCCTGTCACCATTAGGGAAGTTAAATGTTTTATTTTCACAGAGAATCCAAAAATTAATCAGGAAGATAATCTGACAGCAGAAAGTCTGGAAACAGGAGAAAAACCGACGAACTTACTGAGGACGACCGGGGGTCTCGGGCTCGAACACGACTTGTCGCCGAGACATTTCTCCGTCGGTCTCCCGCCGCTCCGAGCCGACAACAACAACAACAAACCGACGGAGAGGGCTGCTAACCGGGTCCGTCCCGCCATGGCTCCCGATGTCTCATAGCCAAACGGTCCCTCAGTGTCGCCTCCTCGGTGTGTGAGAGCAGATCTGCCGCCGAAGGTTCCTGGATGTCAGTTAAATCTCTCTGAACGTCCCACCACAGATAAACATCAGATAACGATGACCAATTAAACAGAAAAACAGTCACGAGACACGGAGCACAGAGAAATCGATCCGGAAGTCAAAAGAATCTATCGCAGACGTCATCGAGCTGGGGAGTCTTCGGAAATACAAATATGAATGTAGGGCAGGTTATTGTATTATATAATCATATGACATACCCCTGTCCAATAGCTTTTTCATAAATAAATAACATTAGCATTTCTTCAAGTCAAAATGGCATTTAAGCTAATCAGAATTGCAACTAAGAAATCTAAAACGACACTTCTATAACTAAAATGTACAATACCTGTATATAATTTACATAACACAAAATTAAAAAATAAATGTAAGATTATTCAAAAATTATTTAATGTTTTTGTTTTATAATTTTATGTACGGTTTTATTATACAATCTTTTTAACTTGAACCTTTAAATTCTTAGGAATAAATGTGTAGCTGTGTTTTTGGTATGTATGCTCTTAAAAAAATGAAAAACAGAGTACTTGATTTAATTTGAGATGAAAACAATCCTCAAATGTTTAAGAGCCCACATTGCCCCCTACTGGATGTGTTGTAGATTCATAATTCAAAAGCCAAAAAGAACATTTCAGGTGTTCTGCATGCCATTTGACAATCAACAGGTGAGATAACTCACTCACCATTCGTCCCCCAAAAAATAAATTACAATTTTCAAAGTACATTTGTTCTATTTAAAATAAAAAAAATGTGGATATCTTAAATATATTTCTTAGAAGTAAGCTCTAATGAGCAGCTGTTTTTGTCAATTTGTTTTAAAGATCCTATTAAGTATTTTTAACAAATTTACTCACCATATTCCATAACGTGCTTTATTTTAGGAAATATTCAAAAGTATGTTTCCTGCATTTATACAGTATATCTTCAGAATACTTTTAGTATGTTTTGTTTTTCACAATATTTTGTGCAGAACATTGCACAACTACAAAGTTATCTTCTACATGAGCACCTATAGAAAGGGAACTAAATGGCACAACCTCTGTTTCCACAGCTTTTAATGTTGCAAATGTACAATAAACCCTTATTCTGAAAGCAAATTTATGAAACACATGTATGAGAAACAAACAACTAAAAACAATCTTATTTAATCAAGGGCCATCATCACTGATAAAACCTAAAATAAACATTTCCCGAGGATAAACAGCTTTAACAGCACAGGTTGTGTGAAAAACCTTTAAACAGTGAAAATGTGTGTAATTTATATTATGTTCCAAATGGGTTCTGATTATAAACCCAAACAACTAGACTGATGACATGTGGATGAGATTATCCATTCAATGCAGCAAACTTTATTTTGAAAATAAAAAAGGTAATTTATCTGCTTTCAAACATCATATAAAAATGTTGAAGAGTTTATTAAACATCAAGGATACACCAAGCTATCAAATGTTAATCATCTTACACTTTCACTCTTCAGATATACAAAACCTGAAAGGAAACACACTCAATAAAACCATCCCCATAATTTTGGGTTGTGTTTTAAAAAAATAAAATAAAATAAAAAAATAACACTGATTTAAAATACTTTTCTATAAACGGTACACAAACCAAAAAGACGACATTGAAAAACCAGCAGACTAAGCAGAATAAATGAATCCAGGAACTCTTAAAGGGTTAGAGGAAGGGCAGCCGACTCAGGACCTGAAAGTCCCAGGTTCGATCGCCAGTCATTGCACATCTCGTGGTGTCTCTGAGCAGCACACCCTATCCCCAAATGCTCCCCGGACCTTTCAAGAGCTAACCCACTGCACCACCTGGTGGTGGAGGGGTTAAATGCAGAGAGCTCATTTCGCCATTGTATGGGAAAATACAATGATGACAACACATAACACATTCTTATAATTATTAATATTAATGAAATACACTTCTAGACTTTGTGATCTATAAGTATTCACCTAACTGCTTAATGTTCTTATAATCAAATTAAAATGTTACTCTAACTAGCTAAAGGCAGGAACAACACAGCGTTGGAGCGTTAAACAATCTGTCTTTAAAGTCAGCTGTTTAAGGATCCAGCACTCTTTGTGGCATTTGAAGCATCTGATGTGAATTCTTTTTCTTCAAACCGGACGTCGACCTCTTTGGGAACGTCTGATTTTCCCTCCAGGATTTCCTGGATTTGATTGAGCACCTTTTCGTGGAACACTATGTCCAGGTGGGCCAGTCCTCTGTATTCTGTCACGTGGACGGGTTGCTCCTGCTGCACCTCCCATCTTTTGCACAGCCCCATGCTAAAGCTGTCCACCGTGTCGTCCCCGTCTGCGTAAACGAAGTCCACCGGGTCCCCGTCGGGGAACTCCTCGTTGTAAATGTGAGTCACGGAAGTCGGAAGCCCCACGCCGTACATGCACCACACCTCCACGCCAGGCGGGTGGAGAGCACTGGTCAGGTTCTTGGTGTCTTCATATTTGTACCTAAGGTGAATAGAACATGAAACTCATCATTGATAGAAGGAAGTCAAACGTCGCCCACAGGAGGTGATGAAGCACCACAGCAAGTGGAAAACCCAGAACAGTCGAAACCACAGAGCAAAAGATCTGTTTGGTTCCACCTGGACTTTTAGTTAGTTTAGTTTAGTTTTAGTTTATTTAATTCATTCATTTTATAATAAAATACATATACACAACAATAAACATATAAAAAGAAGGAAAAAAAAAGACATATAAAATGAAAGGCAGCAGATGAAGAAAAAAAATTCTTATTTGATCTGCCCCTTATTTTTCCAACAAACAATTCATACAACAAATTTCTTTAATTTCCAAAACAAATGAACAACTCTTTTAACCTCCATTATGCAAATGTACCCAAACTGTAAATAAAACAAGAATAACCATCAAGCTAATTAGTCTAGCAGCCAAATAAATAAATAAATTAAATAAAAAGAGGTGTGTGTACCTAGAAGATGGGGTGTGAACAGACCAACCAAAGTCCGCTATCTTTAGCTCCCCATTGGCTCCCAGGAGAAGGTTCTCTGGTTTGATGTCTCGGTGGATCACGTTCTTAGCATGGCAATAGTGAAGGGCATCTGCCAGCTCCATGATGTACTAATAATACAGCAAATAAATAAAGAGGCTCCAAATTTTTGTTCAGTATTTCGAATCTTTACAAAAAATAAAAAATAAATAAAAAACCCACATTGACCATCCACTTGTTTGAGAAACTAGTGGACACTTCATTAATTTTGACCATAAGTAAATTATAAGTGTTTAAACTACAGACTAGCTCTGAAGCAGACACACTTACTGTTGCACTTCTGTCTTCAGGGAAACTTCCACAACGCTGTAGCTCGCTGAACAGCTCTCCTTTAGGTGCAAACTCAAGTATTAGATACACACGAGCAGCATCATGGAAGTAGCCATAGAGGCGCAGGATGTTAGGATGTCTAAAGAGAACAAATGAACAAGAATATATAAATTATGTTGACAATGGATTGATTCATTTTCAGCACACTTCCGCTAAGACCAGTGCAGTCTAAGACAATAACCTCATTATGAAGGCATTTTTTTTTTTGTTTAATCATTGATCATCACCTGAGATGAGACTGAATTTCCACTTCTCTCCTTAGCTGGTGCTCCACCCCAGCTTTCTCTAGCTGGTTCTTGAAGAGCACCTTCAGGGCCAAGATGAATTTAGTCTGGCGCTCTCTCGCCAGGTAGACGTTGCCAAACTTCCCCTTTCCCAAAGGACGGCCTATGTCAAAATCTTTCAGGCCCCATGGCTTCCTGTGTGAGCGCAGAAAGGTACAGTTACAACAACCTTAATCAAATTGGTAATATTAGAGGATAAAGTAAAATCTATAAAGTGCACTTGACTTACTTTGATGAGGCCTGATCAGTCTCAGCAGAATTACCTAACCAACAAAACAGTGATCTGGTTTAGCATTCAACATTTACAACAACATTTATGTTTTTGTTCATTGCTCCACTCACTCTGTGGCTTTTCAGGCTTTGCAAATTCTGACGGGGGCTTGGCTAATTCTGGGTTGGCACTGGGCACATGTGTCTTTGTCCGAGGTGCAGGATTTATGTTCAGAGAAGCAGGATTTGCATTCTGGTCAGCAGAGTGTTTTGACTTAACAGTAGGGACGTGAGATACTGGTTTCTGATGGTTGACAGGCCGCTGGACACGATGTGGACCGTTTGACACACCGAGAACCCGCTGGGGCTGAGTCGGTGTGACTACAGCCTTCTGAACAGGCTGCGATACGAGAATTCGTTTTGGCCCGTCACCATTGGACTGCAACAAAAATAAATCAAATATAAAAAACATGTATTTACACTGATGCATGCTCAATAATCCAGGTAGAAAAATCTAACAAGGTCAGCATCAGGTCCTCTGGATGGATTCTTCTATGTTGAAACATTTTCTATTTATTATTTATCTATTTTTCTTGTATCTGATGAAACTGCTTTGTATTTTTTTTTTAAATGAATAAATAAACATCAAATCAAATTTTCTATTTATCCAGAAGACTTCTTCAGTCTAAGGAGCTAAAACAAACTCAGTCTTATAAATAGCACCTTCTCACAGTGGATCAACCAGTTTGCTGCTGACGGTCAGAACTAGTTGTTCATGTGTAAAAAAAGAGGACCATCAGCCTAACAATTTGATCGTTCGAGCCCTAACAATTGGTTGTTAGTGCCCTGTTGACCAGATTTCATGACCTTGAATCCCTCACTCCTTGTTTCTTTGAATTGAGAAAGTTCCTCGGATGAAAAGCGAAACATCTTCAGCTACATTACAGAAGTCCAGTTGTTTTTGCTTTTAATCTTGTTTGGATTTACCATGTCCTGGACAACAGAATCTTCACCAGCATACTGATGACTGCTTGTTATTGACAGAGGGCTGGGTGATATTTGCAATCTCCGCATTGTAAGAGGGTGATCGTTGAACACGGAGCCCGCCTCGTTTAAAGATGGACGGGTTCTCTTCACAAAGATGGACGCCTTCACCCCATCTCAGACCATCATTCGTCTCTATCCAGGATGTGAAACTCTTCATCCCTGAAAAAGTGACCAATGGCCTGGAGATGACCGCAGAGTCCTGGCCTGACGATGTTGATCTTCTATGCTGGGCCATCCTTTTGGCCAGTGGCTGTTTAGTTTCCTCTGATGTACAATTGATCACAGCCCTCCTGACACTGAACAGCATACACACATTACTCTGTTTGTGCCAGGGGACTGGCTCTTTGGGATGAACCGGTCGTTGCTATAATGTATTTTGGAGTTTGAAATCATACATTTTAAACATTAATTTAATATCACATTTTTACAGCTTGTATGAAATATTTCAAGAGTTTGATGGTTTTATGATTCACATTTAAAACTTAAGAAAATATTGAGCATTACCTTCCTTTCAGGCTTTTGAGGTTTTGTGATCTTTGCCACCCTCAGCGTGGAAGAAGAGTCCATATTCTGAGAAAAAGTATAGGAGAGGGTTATTAAGAAGATTATGACCTAACAAGATGTGTCACACTATAACTTTTACAGCATCTCATGGCTGTGAATGTTAATAAACTAACATCCACCCTGTCGAGGTTAGCTAACGTTTACGGACAACGGCTTGTGTTAGCTAGCTGGACGCAGCAAAACTTCTCATGCTACCAGGTGATCTGCAAGTTAAAATGTAAGATTTACCTTAAAATAGCTGAGCACGATAACCGAAACCACTGCCCGTGTATTTATCCAGAATTAAAGTACCTCTCCAGCTGGTAACTCTCTTTACCCGAGCACTTATTAGCGGCTACATCGACTAGCTGAAATCAAGAGCTAATGTTAGAGGTTAGCTACTAAAAAAAGTAAACCGTGAAAAATACGGGTTGTTTTCTGAACAAGCTATGGAAACTTTCCGTGTTATTAAAAAAAAAAAAAAACTTAAATACGGACAACTTCTAGCTACAGTTTTACCAATATATCTGAACGAATAGCACTTCGGCACTGATAGACCTGTTAGATTTCAAATGGCCCTCAGTTCAAAACCTTTAAAAAAAATCCCGTGGTTCTGATTGGCTAAAGAAATGCGCTCTCTCGCTTTCTATTGGCTAATTTTGGGATACGGAAACAGTTTGACGTCAGCGATAAATCTCCAATCCGGTAGAGGGTAGTAGAGGCCTAATCGAACAAAATAGATTAAAGAGCATTTTTTATTTAGGATGGTGAAGATTCTCAGTTAATGAAATACAGTCCACGGTTGAAGTTTTTTCAATTTATTATTCAGATAAGTAGGCTCATATAAAAACACTTTTTAATCACAACATCTACATTTTTAATACTGTATTGTATCTCTATTACAACTGCACAGGCTACAGGTTATCTTATTTATACTGTACATAAAATGTGTAGCATTTTTTTTAAAGGGGGAGTGGTAAAAGCAAGGGCACGCAACAAGACAAATTGCATTTTTAAAATAAATCCATCCATCTCTTCCGCTTATCCGGGGTCATGTCACCGGGGTAGCAGCCTAAGTAAGGAGGCCATACTTCCCTCTCCCCAGCCACTTGGGCCAGCTCCTCCAGGGGAATCCCAAGGTGTTCCCAGGCCAGCCGAGAACCATAGTCCCTCCAGCATGTCCTGGGTCTTCCTCTGGGTCTCCTCCCGGTGGGACATGCCCGGAACACCTCACCAGGTGAAAATAATAAATATAATAAAATAATGTCATCATATGCACTGAAGGCCTTTTGAAAAACAGCTGCAAATCTGATTGCTCTCCATGTGGCAGCAAAACTGCCATGTGGAGCAGGGGTACAATTATATAGTATGTTGACTGATCTAAAACTAGAATTACACAGTAATAAAATTACTCTGCTGCAAGTAGATTGTGCAGAATGAAGTACACAATGTTTGGAACCAAAGTGTAGAGCTAGTTAATCAATTTTTTTTACTTAAATTTGCGTGCAAGTAGATGATGCAAAATATTTTATCCATAATACACATTTCTGGAACACCATTATTTGATATTTTGTAAAAATGTAACTCATGTCACACTCAAAATGTGACTTACCGGTAATGCTTAAAACTTGATTAGAACACTGCTCGGACAGAATCACAGGACTGGACACATCAAGTTTTCATGTAGGTTTTTGATAATCCCATTTTATTGCCACATGCATTCACTCGGAAGTTTTTCCACGTGCCCTCAATCAAAACTACACAGGCAACTTTTTACAAATAGAATGCAACAATGCTTACCCTAATACAGTAGTCAACAACAACAAAAAAACTCATTAAAGTTTCTTTTTTTTAATACATATTTTTGTTACAGTTTACAAATACATATACTTAAAAAAGTAGTGCAGCTACTTTATGAAAGACCTTATCAAATGAACAATGTAACCATTCAAACATTTACATGGAGCTTCCACATCGTGTGCACATTTTCTAATCACAGCCTGAAAGTAAACTGTATATACTGTGATGAAACTGCTCAAGTTCAACATGCAACTGAAAACATTTGGGAAGGTCTTCACGTTAAATATAAACATGGCAAAAACATTGATCCCTTCATTGAAAAAAAAAAACAAAAAAAAACTTAAGAACATAGTTCAGAATCAGGTTTGCCTGTCGCCTGCTACAGATCATTTTTATTTCCATAATCATGAAGTTATTTTAGACATGTAATGCAAGCTTCTTACATTTGACAAGAATTGCATTTGAACCCAATCTTGACAAGCAGGTTTCTGCCATCCTATCTCATTCACAGTTCTCTCTTTGTTGTCTTAACACTCCACGTTCACCAGAAGAAAACTCACTGACATTCTGGAGTCTACCGCATTATAATGGTAAAGGTGTGTGCAAAAAGCAGGATCTGCTTTGGCACTTTTTCCTGTTTCTGATTCAACCAGTGCTGCTGTTGTATTCCTTTCATTCCAAAGACAGAGGTAGCAGTGTTTAAACTTGTCCCTCAGGGTGCCGCCCAATCTTTAGCCTGAGTCTCTCATATAAGTAGTGCTGGCCAGAAAACATTCATCAGAACTCCTTCAGGCTGCCAGCTGCTGCTTGAATATAAATCTAATGTACGTTAAATAATAAAGAACACCCAGAGCACCAATGCAGCATCAGAGGGCCGTGAAAGGAGGCTGATCACAACGAGTCCCTCTTAGTCTGTTGACAAAAAGAGGCAGGTGTCATTTCTCAGTGACTGCCGCAGCCATCGGGGTGCGTATGGTCCCGCACGCAGTGGCTGCCAGCTCCTCGATTTCTGTGTTCAGTCGTCTGATTACCCACTCCATGGCTTCTCGGCCCTGAGGGAATAAAACCAAACGTTAGTCAAGCCAACAGATAGCATAAAGAAGACACAAAAAAAAAAAAAAGGGGGGGGGGGGGGCAAATAAAACTAGAATTCTACTTAAGACACATTTGTAGCGCAACATAAAAATAAACTCTGACATTCTAAATACACATAAGACAATGATAAAGTTAAGCTAGTACCACTGTCGTGAATCAAAACTAAAACAAGTAGGCAGCTGCACAGGACAATCACATCAAATATGATTATTTTCAAAATAGAGGAACAATTTAACACTTCTGTACAAAAATTTAAATGGTTTAAACTTTATCTCAACTATTTAGTGTTTTAGTTGTGGGTTGGCCCACTAAAATCATCATTAGATACATCCTTTCGCATTTTCAGAGAACAAATTTTAGGGAACTTATCCAATATTCGTTGTTGGCGGTGTACATTAAAAAAGCACAAAATTTTAAGGCCCAAATAAGAAATTTGGTCACAAAATTAATCATTAAAATATAATGATGACATCATACAAAAATGTGACAAAAATGGCCAGTTTTGACAGGAAATTCATAATAATGTCCTTAAAAGTTGTTAAAATGTATTGTGTATGTTGGAAACAAGCTTAGATATGGGCACCAGTGACCCCCGTGACCCAGAAAGGAAAAAGCATATAAAGATAATGGATGGATGGAAACAAGCTTCAGTTCAGAATTAAAAAAATCTTTGTCATTTCTGTAATAGCAGGACTAGATTTTGACATTCATTTCCTTTCACCCCTATTTAAAACAACAGTAAACACTTTAGTTTTCAAGTGGTTGGATCCTAAATGATCTGCAGAGTTTTTGTTTCAGCTTTAAGGTTTTACCTTTCCGGCATTGGTGGAGATGCTGCTGGCCATGATGCCTTCCAGGTAGCTGCTGAGACTGACACCTTTCACGGAGATGATGGCTTCTTGAGTCAGTATTGTCCTAGAAGAGATAATGGTTTGAAATAAATTAAAACATAAATGTAATACTTAAAAACTCAGAGCATTAAAAACTATGTCAGAGTGACATCATGTAGAAACATACTTCTCTGGATTTTCAGGATGTGGCTTGTATGTTAACTTTTCATCCACAGAGACCATGTTTGTGAACGTGATCTGCAGAAAGAATGTTCAAAATGATAATTAAATTAAAAGTACTCCGTGCACAGTTTAGAAACTGAATCCAAATACAAAGTCATAGCTGTCAGACAAGTCTCACAACAGCTTGGTGAACAAACATTCTTAAAACCTTTCTTCACTTGAGCAACAAGCAGGGCTTCATTCTGAGAACAATACGCAGTTTAAAGACCTGAGCTCATAAATGTCATGAAGTCACAGAAAGCAAATCTAAACTGGGTGTGACTGTTCAAGGTTTGACACATCCCAAACAAAACAATATGAAAAAACAATAGAGTTAAAAAAAAAGAAAACCTTTAAAAACTCTCACATTTTTTTCAGACAGATGTCACAGAAATGGTACGCAGAAGAGAAACTTGAGATAGATCTCTGTATATCAACTTTTATTTTAGAAGCACACCAGAAATAACCTTTGATACATTTACTTAGACACCTTCAATGAGATTTAATCAGACTTGTACCCAAAAATATGTTATTGGTACTCACATTTGTGGATTGAAGTTCAAATGTCTTCTGGTTGGGATCGATAACTGAGTGTTCCTGAATATACGTGCGCGTCCGTGTGATTCCAATGAGCTGAAGACAAAAAAGGAGACACTTTAATAGCAAAATTCTTATGCATATGCCAACAGTTATTTAACTGGTTTTGGTTGACAATTTACCTTTAAATAGCTGCGTTGATTTTATTTGTTAATATTTTAAATTTGAATTCATGTCAATGAAAAAAACATAAAATTCTTATTCTAAATATACAGTAGTACTGGTACATAAATTCCAAAAGCACTTCATTTTTAAAAAATTTAAAGTTACAACCTGAATTTATTTTTTTATTTTTATTACAGTACATTGAAAGTTCAAGTTGTGTTTATTTGTCATATGCAGGTTAACAGTGCAATAAAATGCTCAGGATGAGAATAACCAATTTGACTCTCTAAAAACAAAGAATGAATAAACAAGAAATACTAAAGCATGCAATACGGGTACAAAATAAAGTACTTAGAAATGAAAAAGCAATTATAATATGTATAAGGTCCTAAAGAGAGATAGTAATCAACAACATCCGTAATAAAAGCTAAAATGTACATGATATATTGCACATAACTAACAAACTACACAGGTTGTGTGTGTGACAGCCAGGTTATTGAACAGGTTGTGAGTAACAGTGAGATTGAATTATGATGGTAAGGTAGATACACAGATACTGTATCATACATGATACAGCAACATAGTGCAGAAGCAGAAAGTTTAACACTTGAGCTGGAGCTTTCTTGTTTTGGCATCTAAACTCTAGCACAGACATTGTGGGAAGGGAAAAACTCTAGCTCTACAAGTAAAATGATACTGGGATTATAAACCTAAAGTTTAAATGAGGCTTTTCAATCACAATTTGGCCCTACAGGAAAGAGATGGACTTGTTAAACAGGAAGACTCTAGTTTACACACAAACACTGAAGTTTCAGAGTAACGCACTTAGAGTCTAACAGTCACCAAAATAGTTTGTCATTGACTTTCCTTGAATGTAAAAGATGCAAGTCACAATGTCGTCACTTAGTATATAAACCCTTCCTCTAAAATCTAAGCAAGACTCAGCAATTTTCTTTTAATTAGCAAATGATTGGCAAACTGTTGATGTATATCCAAGACAGACACAATGAAATAGTGTTAGCTTTCTGCACCTATATTGTTGCAGGGAACAAAAAGTCAGTAATACGCAAGCTCACAAGTCCAAAGGCCTTTGACACCGCTCTGCTTTCAATTAATCTCTAGTTCTGACTGTGTTGACACACAGACAGAAAAGTTACGGAAGGTTACATCCTGAGGTGTCATGGAACACATCTGAGCAATGACCGATATGAGACCATCGTGTCCTGTACAGCACGAGCCATGGCACACGGCCATGAACTCAGCTGGGCTACAGCCAGCAACTAGGTCTGCTACTCTAACAGGACAGATATAGAACTCACGTTGAGGACACGGTAAGCCTGAGCTTTACAATAACTACAGTATTTCTGTATTCACCAAGATGCACTTTGTTTGACATTTAAAGTACTCTTTCAAACTTCAAATTTAAGAAAAATTTATGTTCGGATTTTATTTGGACACTTACAGATTTCACTATAGATGGCAGACCCCACTCTGTGCTGAGCAGTCTTTTACTATAGAGACGTCCTTTTTGGTCAATACTTCTGTCCAGAACATCCACTCCAATCACGCTGGGGTTCATTGGGTTGGGATATTTCTGCATAGCAGCCTTGGTCACCATCTCCCAAGGATGGCTGTCAAAACAAGGCCACAAAAATAACCCAAGTTAGCACATTTGCATAAATCTTCATGCAACACCTCAAAGGAAACTGTTTCTATTTCTTCTTTTACTGACAAATTGCAGTTTTCAAGAGTTAAAGACTATTTTAGCATTTGTGAATAAATACATAATATTGCAGCCACACATAACAGGTAATTTGGGGGCAATTTGGATTTTTTTTCCCTAAGACAGTCTGAGGTGTAAACTGGCAAAAAAATTATGGTGTAAAACACCTTTATTATTTAATAAGCTAGTGATAACTATCGTGTAACAGTATAAAAAAAACAGAGATACGCTTTCAAGGGTGAGGATTTCCGAGTGATTATGATAAAATCATCAAGCTTGGAGAACAGGTATGCTAGCTATTCAGCCAATAAACTAATTAGGTACTGCTAACATGGCAGTTGATCAAATTAGTGTGAATTCACCTGCAACACCAAGGATTCAGCTTCAACTTGGATACAACAAGGATAAATGGATTAACCAATTAAAATATGGCAATGCATAAAGAAAAATGCAGCCATTGTTAACAGTAACATTTATGGCTTAAATTCATCGCGTGAAAATGGTTTAACAATAAAAAACAATAGGTTATGGTATTGAATAGTTCCCTTGGAAACGAGTGAATGATTGCCGTCGCGGTACATTGACGTCACTGTTTTTTGCGGCATAATGTAGGGGAAAGGTTACTTACCGAAGGCTGGACCGGTGTCCGGCCCGGTCCGTTACGCAATTTAAAATGAATTCAGAACATTCAGTGAAAGCTTTGTGGTCAGATTTGTTCCATTTATTAAAATAGACTTTCAAGAGATGTTCAAGCGTTTGTGTGGAATTATAAAGGGCGACTATTCATCTTTACTAGCTTCGACTACTACTGTACTAGCATTAGAGCTAGTCGTGTCGTGCGAGATCAGTTTGCCGTGTCCAACGAAAAGCCATGTGTGGTGCTACTTAAATTAAATCAGCGCTACACACACAACCAGAATAAGATACATAGATGGCAGGAGTGAGCCCTTTACTTACTTAAATGTGTATTCTGAGGTCCAGATCTTCATGATTTCACCTGAGTGACCGACGCAGACAAGACTTGGGGAATGACAAAGCCGGTGGAAGTGATTCTCCGCAGACCGCAGTCGCTAATCTACTCCCTCGTGCTGGGAGGAGTCATGTGTGTGACGCACTTCCGCTGAGGGCGCCACGTGAATCCACAAAGGAACAAAAGGTGAATTATGTAATTTTTATATATAAAAAGAAAAAAACGGAATCATTACCACACTTATTCTGTATATGCAACATAGATATATACTGTACAGGTCTTGTGTGTCACTTTATGGTGTAGATTGTATTTTCGGCTTCATGTACATTTAACTTCAATGTTACACGATTCAGTTCTGTTGCTGATTCAACATGATCAAGTCACCTGCTAAATAATTTTTGAACAGTAAAATGTACTCAGCAATCATGCAATCTTTTGTTAGGGATTATTCTTTATTTTAATGACAGACAAATAGCAAAAAAGTCAGTCTCTCTATTGTCTACCCCTGAAAGCAAGAAGTGATGTTTTTTTTTTTCCTTGTCTGCACAAGTGGGCGTCAGTTTTTTTTTATTTTTATTTTTTAGAGTTAGCAGAGTATCTCATAAATCAGTGGACATATTTTAATGAATCCTTCTATAGCAATCAAACACATCTACAGTACTACAACTGATTAACTTTCAAGATGGCCACTACCCAAAACAGCTATGTGTACCGGTATATTGTAACTCAACCAGTTACTGTACAGTATATGTATATTTGTCTAGGACTTGATGTGCTAGTTGAAAGTCATTACAAAAACATACTCTGAGCACTACACATTTTGCTGTATTTTTGATTAAAATTATTATTTGTTAGCACGATCATGAACCACTAGGCAGACTGTATTAAGACTGTGAAAATGTAATCATTGGATGCATATCTAAAGCTCAGTAACATTTCCAGACAACCCAATTTAGCATAACCTCCTACTAGTTGACTTTAGCCAACACAAAAAAATGGTTGTAACTCAGATATATTTACAAATATTGACCTAAATTTGGTAATAGTTGCATAGACACCTGCCTCAACACATGCTACGAGCATTATTACATCTCACACTGTTGTATGACACTATGCAAAATAGGCTATTCATAGGTATTTTAAAATTAATGCCGTCTGTTAAGATAAAGTACATTAAATTTGTTTATTGAAAATACCTGCAGATACTTTGCCATTCATATTAATTTGTTGAATGCTACTAAAATGGAAAGGGATTTAAGAATGTATTCCATTGTTGTGTCATTATCTTTTTGTAACCTGAATCGGAAATGGTCCTTGATGAGGCAACATGTCTGTTGTCACCATAACACATAACCTAATTTTCCAGCGAACGAGTCCAGTCAACCTTTTTGCAATGCTCTTGGGGCATATTTGAGTCACAAGTGCTTATCTAACACACATTCTGTCCAAGCTATGTGTAATCTTAATGCTCCAGGCTTGTGCAAATGGGAGGAAACTCTGTGACAGTCTTGAACGGTATCACAGTTGGCGTGCTATCAGAGGACTTCCAACTCAACAGTTTGCTTCAGTTCAACTGGTAATAATAAAACTAGATCAAAAAATGTTCAATACAAAAACAACTGGACTTTATTTGTAACAGAAGACGTTTCGCTCTTCATCCAAAGAGCTTTCTCAATTCTCAATAAAACTGGATGTAAGAGGAGCAATTCTGTCTAAGGTTCAATTAATATTCTTTGTTTTTAATCTTTCTTTAGAAGTTGTTTATCTACCATCATACAAAAAAGGAAACATTGTTTAAACATTGAAATTTTATTTTGTTTAAAGCAGTAACATATATAAAACAGCTTAAAAGTAGACACAAACATTCAAATATGTCCATCAAATATTTAATCCAGAAATAATTAATACTTAAAGCAAATGAATTATTAGAGGAAAACAGTAATACAGGGTTGATTTGAATGCTTCAAGGCATTGTCATGATAAAACCCAAATTTGTATTTGAATACCTCTAATATTTCTAAACACAATAATAAATAACAGTCCATGAAATAAAATTTAAAACAATGCTAACAATGTATGAATTGAGAAACATTTGTTAATAGATTTATCTTAATTATATGTATGTAATAAAATCAATCCATAGCTTTTATTTGAAAAATGTTAGCACCAACAATCTCAGTCATTTATTCATATTTATGGCTTTGGTGTCAATTAACAGTCTGCCCATGGCGTTTTGTACTATAAACTAGCCTGAAATGCACATCTTCAGAACGTCAATGCTAACCACAAAACCAGTGATTAATCAACTTGTTACGGTTCATTTCATGAGGCATTTTTTTGTCTAAAAGTAGTACCTCTGAATGAAAAGTGTGAACTGTTACAGACTTGTTTGTTGTATCATTACTTTTTGTGGTCTTGTACTGTTATTTGATGTATTTGTTGTTTTAATCTTTGAATTAACTCAAATTCATTAACAGTTGTACACTTCCAATGTCTTCTGAACTTCCTTTGCTGTATCAATAATAATAATAATAATAATAAAAAATTGTGTTTAACGTTTAGTAGGTGCAACATTAGCTTTACACATATAAATAAAATTCTGTAAGTTTTGCATATACATTTTTAGAGGCAAGCTATACAAGATTCATCTCTGGACCCAGATATTTTTTTTGACCTCCTGTTGTATAGTTTTGCACAAGTGAACAGACCGACAACCATAAAAGTGGTATGCTGCACAATGACTGAAGATTATAGATGAGTCTGTACAGTCAAACTAATGTGTGTTTTGCACATTCCCACACAAAAATTCAACCCACACCCTCAAATTACAATATACACATAGCTTGTGCCCACTGGA
Source organism: Simpsonichthys santanae (assembly GCA_031762415.1). NCBI lineage: Eukaryota > Metazoa > Chordata > Actinopteri > Cyprinodontiformes > Rivulidae > Simpsonichthys > Simpsonichthys santanae. Next base: position 22,362,503 of record JARVLU010001354.1, read on the forward strand.
TCCTTGCCTTTTCATGAACAAATATACCACGACCATCCTATTAAATATTCTAAACACAATAAAATAATATCCCGCTCTTAACAGGTGCAATTTGGTATAAATGTGTAAAGCATTGCTCATCTACAATGATTATGGTGAAGACTCAATATTAATCTACTGAACAAGTAAAATTCAGCCTCTATAAGTTACAACTATTGTTCCCTAGCTGGCAAAAAACTCAAAATTTTCAAAACTAGTTTTGGTAATTTGCTAAAAAACATTTTTTTCCTCTGTGATGGATTTGTTACCTGTCTACCTGCAGCCTCTCTCTCACACAACGTCTTCTAGACATAGGCACTGTCTTTTCTCAACCAGGAAAGAAAGGAAGCGAGTAAATAAAATGGATGGATAGATGAATAATTCTTACTAACAAAGTGTTACTTTTTCTCACCAACCGTGATCTTATGTAAAGAAAGACGCAAATATTGGCAGTTTTGGTCAAGGATTGATCCATCCTTCCATCTTCTACTGCTTATTCGTGGTTGGGTGACAGAGGCAACAGGTCCAGGGGAGAAACTTCAATAGCTCTCCCCAGTGACATGCTCTAGCTAGGAGATCCCAAGACATTCAGAGGTGAGAGAGGACAGATAATCCCTCCAGTGAGATCTGAGTTTGCTTTATGGTCTCTTCCCAGTGGGACATGCCCAAAAAAACCTCAGAAGGAAGGCACTACGAGTCATTCTAATCACATGCCTGAATCATTTCAGCTGTTGTATTTTGATACAGAAGAGCAGCAGCTCTTATACAAGCTTCTCTTGAATGAGGGAGCTACTCACCCTATCTTTAAGGCTGAACTTGGCCAACCTATGAAAGAAGCTCATTTCAACGGTTGTATTGTGGATCTTGTTCATTTGGTCATGATCTACCTCATGACCAAAGGTGAAGGTCAGAATGTAGATCAGTAAATTGAGGGCTTTTCTTTTTGTCTTAACTCTTTATTCTCCAAGGCAGATTGAAGCAACACCCTCATTACAGAGCACAAGGCCTTGATCTATCCATCTCTCACTCATCTTACTATCCCTCTTGAACAAGACTTCCAGATTGACTTCTCCACATGAGGCAGAGGCTCATTCCCAACCCAGATAGAGCATTCTGACTTTTTCTGATAAGTCACGTTTGGGCTATTGATTAAAACTTCAAATATTAATAGAGAAATTTTACTTAATATTTAAAGCCCCAAAAATTGCATTCAGGGTTGTTTTCTTTATGTCAGATGCACCAAACGTTACAAGTTAAACAGGTAAAACTATATAAAAAAATAATAATAATCTGATTTACAAACTTATTTTGTTTGAATTCTTGCCCAGTATCTTTTGTTTTGCCAAACTGTACATCCCATTCTTACTGATCATCTACAGTTTCTTTACTTGTTTCTACAACTGTTTCCAGTTTGACTTCTGTTCTAGATTGAACTTTCCTTGTCACCGCTGGTGAGGGTCCTTCTTCTTCTTCATCTTCTACTTCCCAATCTAGATCAGCGGTGGCCTCTTGGTACTGTTGGTACTCGGATACCAGGTCGTTGAGGTTATGCTCCGCCTCAGTGAACTCCATTTCATCCATACCTTCTCCTGTGTACCAGTGGAGGAAAGCCTTCCGTCGGAACATCACAGAAAACTGCTCACCCACTCGACGGAATATCTCCTGAATGGCTGTGTTGTTGCCAATAAACGTGGAAGCCATTCTCAAGCCTCGTGGGGGAATGTCACACACAGCAACCTTGACATTATGGGGGATCCAGTCGACAAAGTAGTTGCTGTTTTTCTGCTGGATTGCAAGCATCTGCTCATCTACCTCTTTAGTGGACATTTTACCACGGAAGACACCAGCTACGGTCAGGTATCGACCTCGCCGGGGATCACATGCTGTCATCATGTTGCGGGCATCAAACATCTGCTGGGTTAATTCAGGCACAGTAAGAGCTCTGTATTGTTGGCTGCCCCGTGCTGTCAGAGGGGCAAAGCCTGGCATGAAAAAGTGGAGGCGAGGAAAGGGCACCATGTTCACAGCTAGCTTCCTCAAGTCAGCATTGAGCTGTCCGGGAAATCTCAGAGAGGTCGTGACCCCGCTCATGGTCAAGGAGACCAAGTGATTCAGGTCTCCGTATGTCGGTGTGGTCAGCTTTAATGTACGGAAACAAATGTCATACAGGGCCTCGTTGTCAATGCAGTAGGTCTCATCTGTGTTCTCCAGGAGCTGATGGACCGACAGTGTGGCATTATAGGGCTCCACCACTGTGTCAGAGACTTTAGGAGATGGCATGATGCTGAAGCTATTCATGATTCGATCAGGGTATTCCTCTCGGATCTTATTGATGATAAGGGTGCCCATGCCAGAGCCTGTGCCACCCCCCAATGAGTGAACCATCTGAAAGCCTTGCAGGCAATCACAACTTTCGCTCTCATTCCTCACCCTGTCAACAACCTGCTCAACCAACTCAGCTCCTTCTGTGTAGTGACCCTTTGCCCAGTTGTTTCCAGCTCCTGAGTTTCCTACGACACCAAAATTGCATGGATTATGAGTTCATCAACTACTGAACACGAAAGCTGTGCTACTGTTTCTGTTTTATTTTAATGTTTAACATTTGCCATGACTAAAAAGCATTTTGGCCAACTTCTGTTATCTCTAAATGTGCTATATAAATAAATGTAGCATTGATATTCACAAACAGATAGAATCAAAACATGTCCCCAAACAATTAAACTAATATTCCC
>JARVLU010001354.1:22379171-22389768 GCA_031762415.1 Simpsonichthys santanae
ACTTTTGATCTGTCATCTATGTTCTATTACAAATAAAATATTGACATTTGCCATCTCCACATCATTGCATTCAGTTTGTATTCACAATTTGTTTAGTGTCCCAACTTTTTTGTAATCCGGTTTGTAGAAGCACAAGCATTTGACGTTTATTTGAGGGTTTTTCAGTTCTATTGTTCTTGTTTAATGCAGTTTGATCCTTGTCTTCATCCAGAAGGAAGAAAAAAAGTTACTTCTTCCATATTAGCAACAGTAAAATGCACAATATTCAAATTATTTTAGGAAAGACTCTTGATACAGTAACACTATAATTTGCAGACAAGAGTTTACTTGTTAACTTAAGTTGCATATTTTTTTTTCATACACTTGGACTAACTAACTGATATAATCAGTAATTTTGCTCAAGGTTTTTTGGAAATTCTGGCTCAAAGTCAACCTGGTTGCATGTTTTCTAAGGCAGCCACCCTGTCTTGTGGATTTCCTCAAACTCTCTCCCAAATTGATGCAATGGAAACCAAAGTCACATTTTTCTATTCTTGATCATCTCTTTCATAGAAAGGCTGTTTGAGTGGGGAGTATTATCTTGTGCTTGTTTATTTGGTTGTGTCAAACAGAACCAGGCGCTAAAGTGCAATGAAAGCAGCTACTCCCCAGTTGTGTTTTAAGTTTCAGTTTTTCAGTTGTTTATTTTTTGTGTGTAGGGGTGCAGACCAGCAGAAGGTGCTGGACAGGATGATGATGATGAGAGCGAGAAATATAGGATAAAGATAAGCTAGCGTTTCAGTATGGTTGAGCTGAGAAGACACCAAAAGGGAATAATAAAACAAAACAAAACAAATGGGGGTGGGGGGTATACTTTGTCTCTGTGGCAGTCAGCTGAGACGTTAAACCTCTCCACCCTTTGAGAAAACAGTGTGTCATCATGGTGACGTTTCTGTTTTGTTCACTTCTGATAATTTAATTTAAATTATCTCTGACACCAGTTTTTACTAATAAATATGAATGCATTTTTGGACAGCAAACATTAACGACAAATAAATTCACAACACTGAGATGAACAGTTGCTGAGATATTTGCACATGCAGTCACAGGAAGTGATGACAAAGGGGAACGTCTGCATGTGAACAGAGCGTTGCTACGATGGCGAACAACGTAGACAGTAGTGAGGAATCTGATGTTTCTTTAGGTTATTTTGAGTCACTATCAGAGAAAAATGAAGATGAGCCGGAGTTCAAAGAACAAAGTTTCACTATACAAAGACCAGAGAGTTCACTTCCTGTTTCATTTTAGCCAGGTTTCAAAGAAAATATGCCACTTATGTGACATTGACAATGTGTGTATCATTCGAAGCTTTTGAAATGCAGAACTTGAAAATAATAACAACCCAATATTGAAGAACCTCATTTTGCCAGCACGGGTCACCCAAAACAGAGAAAACACAAGTAAATACAGAATAACATAAAACGTCATGATTTTCATTGACTTTCACGAAGACATTAATAATCATTGTTTAAAATTCTTTAGCTCAAGGAGATTATGGTTGTTCTAAAATAGTTTTCTAAAAATTTGAGTTGAAGTGTTTTTAAATAGCCAAATGTGATTATTTATTTTGTTTATTTGTCTGAACCTTTGTAACAATTGAGCTCCCTGGACTGCTCGCATGTTGCAGAAACTGTCACGTCGGCCGAAAATTATTAAATTGAGTTTAATCCTTAAATGAAATAACAAAATACAAATCATAAGGTTGCTTTAGCTGGTACTTCAGGCTCCAGTCAATTCTCACAACTGTAAAAAGCTTTAAAATTCAGCCAAACGTTTACAAAAATGTCTTGATTGTGCAATCGGCTTTGTGTTTAATAATTGACATTATCAAAACTAAGGAAAAGTTGTATTCTCATTTTGTATCAGCAAGTACGGACAATTCAGGAGTTGTTTTTCTTACTCAGCAAGTTGCGTGTGTGTGTGTGTGTAGCAGCAGTAACACTGATGTCAGGTATAATTTCCCTCCAGGCTGATGAAGAGATCCAGGAGAAGTTTATTTCCACGCAGCACATTTCACACTGAAACCCACTGGCACTAATACAACAGAAACAAAATGATTTACATTTAGTTTGGTGTAATTATTTAATTTCAAGCTCCTTTAGAAGAAAATAAATGGTTGAGCTGTGATATCCAAATTTGATATAAAAAGTTTTGTTACTTTGTTCTTATTATTTACCTAGGTTAAAAGCAAAGATAATCTTATGGGAAACAAATTATTATTCTCCACAAAGCTAAAAATCTCAATTATGTTTTGTATATGTTTGGGGTGTCTGTGGCCGTGTGGTTAAGAGTATTCGTCCTCCAATGTAAGATTTGGGGGTTTGATTCCTCCAGCAGTCACATGCCAAAGTGTCCCTGGGCAAGACATTGAACCCCTCACTCCGCTGATGTGCGTCCCATCGGTGTATGATCGTGATAAAGCACTGATTATTCTTTGTATAGATCTAGTAGAGTGCTGTATGAATGGGTAAATGAAGACAGATTGTAACAAAAAGCGCTTTGACTATCTTGATAAGATAGAAAAGTTCTATATAAGTACAGTCCATTTACTATTTACCATTTGTTTTTCACAGGGAGAAAAAACAGAAAATTCACGATATTAAAAACAACATAAAAGAAGCTATAGAGGTAAGAAATCAGTCTTTGACCCACATTATGTTACAATCATGTATAACGTGTTAGATTCAAGGCAGGCTTTCAGTGATCATTTTGTTGTTTTTGTTTTTTTTTTTCTAATTAATGAATTTTTTCTTTTAATGTTCTCTCAACCCAGACCATCGTGGCTGCCATGAACACACTAACGCCCCCCTGCCAGTTAGCCTGCTCTGCAAACCAGTTCCAGGTTGATTATGTCCTGAGCCTAATGAACCAGAAGGATTTTGATTTCCCTTCAGTAAGTTGCACGTTAGTTCTATCAGAGAGCTCAGCTTTTCCACAATTTTACTTTTTTCCTTCTATCATTTTGGTCATTTTTAAGATGTGGAGTAATGTGACAAAAGACTGGTGCATGATCAAAACTTTACTTTCTTACCAAATGTTTTTAAAACATTATTATTATTTTTGATCAAATTCCTGGCATTTAAAGGAAAACATGACAAAACCTGACACATTTAAACTAAATCTTGCTATTTGTTCTTGGTAACTGCTGTATTTTCCGCCATACATGCCACACCGCCCTATAAGTTGCATCAGTCCAAATATGTCTTATAAATTGGAAAAATCCATAAATACGTTACTTCGCCGTATAAGTCACATCTATTGCCGTATGCGTCACCACTGACGCATCATATTTGTTACGCGTCACCGCTGATGTGTAACATTTGATACACATCACCGCTGACAACCCGGAAATGTGGGCCGAACCCGAAAATGTGGGCCAGTATTGTGCCAAAAATCGATTGGCTGCCAAATGGCAGATGCGGGGGCATGCACAGGAGGACTTCAACAAGAATTGAACAAGATTAACACTTAAAAACAATTATCTGTTTGCTCGAAATTAAAGCAAAGGTTTGTCTCAGTCTAACTTTTGCTTGTTAAATGCAAGTTGACGGTCAAATCAGCTGCATTTCACTGGGGCGGTGCAGAGAAATGAAGCTGATTTGACAGTCGCACCAGGCAGACGATGGTGGCATCCTGGCAAGCCGATTGTGTCATTAATAGCCACGTTTACCTATTACATGATACAACGGCATGCCATACTCCTCTACTGTCATCTAGTGGCTGAAAATGGTAGTGTTCAATATTTTCAGTCAGAATGAATGAAAATGGTCATATCTCAACCAAAAAAATTAGTTTATAAATATGGGGAACAAATCCATAAATACATCGCTTCGGCGTATAAGTCGCAGGACATGCAAATTATGCAAAAAAACTGCGACTTATAGGGCAAACAATACAGTAAATGAGTAGGAAAAAAAATCATGCAGTGTATGTTTTTAACTAAATGTTTTACAGATGATTTAACATTTAACAAAAACCTTTGTCTTTAATTTAGCGATATCAGTTTTTTTTATATGAATACATACATTTACAGATCACGATTTTTAAGAAGGAAAGAAACAGTAGTCCTTTTTTGTCATTAAAAGCTGGATACTGCTGTTTACGGTAGATGATGTTGTAGCCTTGTTCTATAAGTTTGTAATAATGTATGGCTTTTTTACGTCTAAAACTATTAGTGTTTTTCTACGTGTCCATTCATCGATCCATCCATGATCTTTTTCTGCTTCTTCATTGTTGGGTCACGGGGGTCACTGGTACTCATGTCCAGTAGTCACTATGCGAGAGGCAGGGGACACCCTGGACAGATCTGCAGGGACACTTGACAAACAAGACAATCAAACATTTTCTCTCTCACTCACACCTAGGGACAATTTAGAGTTACCAATCAGCCTAACATGCATGTTTTTGGTCTGTTGGAGGCAACCGGAGTACCCAGAGAAAACCCACACATGCACGGAGAGGACATGCATAGTCCACCCAGAAAGGTCCCTGACCGGGATTTGATCTGGTGACCTTCTCGCTGAGAGGCAACAGCTCTAGCAACTGTGCCACCATGCCGCCCTCAACATGTGCATTAGTTTATTACTCAAATTGTCATTTTAACCTTAGAGTGGTTCGTTTATTAGGGACTAGTTGTTATTCTTTACCTCTCAATGGCTGTGAAACAGGTACAACAGTTTTAATTTTGTAGAGCATTAAATCTTCCTTCTACATCATTTAGGATAGTTAGTTGTGCTGTCAGTGTGTAAGGTGCCACAATCCTTTTGTTTGCATGCAGCTTCAGTAATTAGTAGGTGTGCGTCCACCTGGGAGGCTTTCAATTGAATGAAGCTCTCACCTGAGAGATCCACGCTGCTGATTATCTGTAATAAACCCAAATGTGTTCAGAGGGAGGTGGGTTCCAGAGGCACACGGGGCCTTGAAGGGATTCTCCTGAGCTGCAAGTTCTACTGTTATTTCTCCAGATACATTTGGAAACCAGTGTTACAGATATGTGGAGAAAGAAAAAGTTGTCTAGTGATGATTTTTTTTTGCTTTTAATATTTAAAGCACCAAGTAGCTCTAATTTAAAGCTGCAGAATAAATTTTCCTAGTGATGAATAACCTGCATATGTGTGGCTGCTGTTTTTTTACTAAGAATTTTACGTTTGTAACTCACTAAATATGCAGGGAATGATGTACAATCAGTAGAAGACGGTCCAAAGTAAGCTTCACTCATAGATAACTAACACTGAAATATTTACCGCTTCCTCGTGTCTGTATGTTTATTATTTTTATTGAGCTGGTGGCAAAAAATTAAAAAAGACCAGACTTAATGGTTTGTTGCTTGGATCGGAAAGGCTTTGCAATGTTATGATAAACACTACAAAAAAACTTGAATTGTTTCTTACATTTTTTTTAAGGGATATTTAAACTTTTTGAGCTGCTGTTTCCTCCTGCACGTCATTGTCAAAGAACAAAGTAAGAGAAGATAGGAAAAAAAAATGGATGTTACTATTATATTAGTCCATTTTAGTTTTGACTCAGACTTTTATTATTTTAAAAGAGAGGACATAAATATTCATTTTAGTCCTAAATTTGTAATCCGGAAGTTTTTCCACTCCTTTAGTGGCTCTTAACCTTTCATCTGTGCTTTTTATCATAGATTAAAAAAAAGAAATTTGATTTTTCAACAGATTTGTAGAGAATTGTACCCTGGATGTTCTTATATCCTGATTCTGCAACATGTTAATTGGTGTATCTATTTATGTTTTTAGAGTCTAGTAATTTCTTGTATTGTTGTATTATGTATGTAGAAATTAAATGAAAAAAGATTGAATGATGTAATTTTTTTTCTAGACAGAGGCTAAAAAAAAAACTTCTGTTCTGTGCTTTTTCAGCAGTACTGTATTTCCTTTTGTATAAACAGCTCGTTCTTTCTCGTACATTCTGTCATTTACAGCTGAGTGTCCAGTGGAGAGCGAGTGCATTTGTATGTAAGCAAAAGGATGTTTCCTGATATTGCCTCTATTATGTCATGACAAATTTAATATGTTTGCCTGTTTCAAGATGACCCTCACCTTTCTGGGTTGTCAGTCGGCCACTGGACCTTTTCTATAAACCTGCAGGCTCTCGGTTAGTGGGGAGACTAGAACGCATTGTTTTTTTTTTTTATTATTTGGTGTGTGGGGATTATAGGAGGAAGTGATTATGTTGGTGAAATACATTTAGTGATGTAAATGACCAGAAGGTTTGCCCAGAAATGACTGCGGTTACTGAGTAAAATAATAGATGAGAAAACTGTTGGATAGACTCAGTTTCCCCACCTCCTCTTTAACTGTCTCCCCCACCCACTTCCTGCTCCCCCTACTCTGCCTTATACTGTATACTGGAAACCATTTCAACTGGTTGGCGTTGCCTTCAGCAAGGGAAGAAGAGACAGAGACCACACACAGAGTCTCTGTTAAATATTTAATGTTTTTAAAATTATCTGAGTTTTACATCAAATCAGCATTCCTTAGTTATAGAAGGTATTCACAAGAAGTACCGTATAGTTTTATCATGTTAAATGAGAAATTAAATAACATTAATGAAATACTATACCGGTACTTTGTAATGAAGTGATTTTCTGAGACCTTTAGAATAAAAAAAATATATATACAGTACATATATTAATTAACTTTTACTGTTTGGTCCTCAAACTGTACTTCTAGCAACTATAGGTTTGAAGACATGCAAAATACCACCAGTATTGTTCAAGATCTGGAACAAAAAATGACTGTGAGAAAGTTTTGTGTTTAGAAAAGGGTGATATTACAAGAGCAAATCTCACCTTTACCTAGCAGAAACTGGATTTTCTCGGTCTGGGTGCAAACAAAACTCTGTAACCTCCTACGTACTGAAACAACTAAATGAAAATTTAGTTGATTAGAAGGAATTTGTACTAAAATTAAAATTGGACTTGTCAAAATCAAATTTCTTTTGAACTAAAGCATGCATTATGGAAGATAAAAAAAAAAGTAAAGAGAAAATCCATGATTGGCTCTCCCTAATTAGTTTTAAATAAATAGTATTATGCCACCTGTCCGGACTCTTTGAGAAAGGCAGCAGTTGCCACGTAATCTGTAAAAAAAAAAAAAAAAAAATCCCCAAAAAACAAACAGCAACATCTGGTAAAAATAAATGGATGGATTAATATAACTACAGAAGAATCACAATAGCTTTTCAAAATAAGTCTGCAGTCAGTTTATAGACATCCCTGATCGTAGAATATAACATGTGCACGCAGTTGCACAGCTATAGAACTATGAAAGACATTGTGAAAGCTTTTTGTGACCTACACATGATTTACACATGTAAATGTGAAAAATGAAACATGAAAAGTTTACTGAAATGATCTATTGAAGTCTTACATTAGACTTTGACATTTTTCATCTTGTCATTTTAAATTTTGTTTTGGTTGGATAACCCATGATAAAAAGTTTAATTTCTTGTCTTAAATTGTTTCCATTGATTTAAAATCTAAAGCAAATTTAGATGTCACATAAAACAAATGCCTTCTGTTAATGATAATAAATTATTTGCATTATTTAACACTTTTTATTATAAAAATTGTTTTCAAGTTTCTATTAAATTTCTCTTCAACATTGCAAATGTTTAACTTGACCACAAGACCACAAACATTCTTTTATCGGTCTAAAAAGTGTTTTTCAAATCTAATTTATGAGCAAAACACAAATGCATTTACATAGATTAAAAAAAAATAATTTAAAAAATAACTTTTTTGACACCTCAAAAAATCTACATTTTTTGTCATTTGTCATTTAATTTATATATTTTTCTGTTGTCTGCAAATATAAGTAGAAACATTTACCTAGTAACTTCTACACCCGGTCGCTGCCTACTTTTTAGCGAGAGTCTAACCTGAGTTATCACACTCATTTAAACTTTTTTTGTCGCACTCGCAAGCAATAAAAGCATTCCTTTTCTGTGGAAAGGAATAACATTTGCTCTGGCTCACTGACTGCAGTCCACATACACAAAGGCCAAAATAAAACATTAATAATGATACAGATGGGTACATAGTGTATATTCACTCATCTTTTCATGTGAACATGTACACTCTTGCACGCAAAGACACAAACTCGTTTCCATTTAAGGGTAACTAGCATATACAGTACAACTGAGATGATGCATTGTACACAAACCAAGTACAGTACTGTATATTAATTAAATTCTTGTTAGCAGAAGTGTAACAATAGTTCAGTACATCAGTAAAAATGTATCAGGGTTTGCTATTTTTGCATTCAGTTCTTCATCAAACGTGTTAACTGGCTTTCATTGATGTTTCAACACAAAGTTTGCAAGTGCCAAAGCATTTTTGTCAGTCATTATTTGATTCTGTTGTTTATGCAAAATTACACCATTAATATTAATAAAAAAAATAAAAAAAACATTTGGTGGGTTAATGTACTGGAGATGTTCAAACAAAATAGCTTTAACATTTTGTTTTAGCTCACTTAAGTTAATGCGTAAAATATAATGTGTACCTAATTAAGTCAATAATTATTGATCTTAAGGTAGCATTTCACTGTGCTGCTACTATTGTAGACTCAAAATTTGAGGAAAAATTGTTTAAAAAAATAAGCCTTTTTTTTTTTTTGTCTTCCTGTATTCTTGGTGTTTGCGGCCCATTGACCAACTAGCCACTTTTTGAAAGTCACAGCCTTTATTTGTGTGAACGGCATGCAAACTGTATTCTTGGCCATGCACGTTATTCTGTTGCCCACCTCAGCCCTCAATGCATCCGTCTCAGAGGCTGCAAGCCTCTGCTTTTCACGCAGTGAAATTGAGACCCTCCACACGAATGCGTCGACACATATTGTACACTCCCAATATGGAAATATGCCATTTGCAAACTAGTCGCATTCACATCCCAGAGAGAATTTGTCCATTTTTTATTTAAGGCATTATGACCAGCCCTTCAAATGTATTTGCCACTTAAAATTTGTTTATTTGTAAAATACTACTTTTTTCCAGCTGCTAAGCAGCAAAATGGCTTTTTTTTTTAAACTAACCAGTAGATGATTGCAGAGATAGGCCTCTGTGTAATGACAAGCCAAGTCTTTTGTCAGTACAAAGCTCTCCATTTCTTCATGAACTCAGTGAACTCGTTCTGTTTCCTGCTTCTGCCAGATCTTACTCATCTGCTGCACCACTTTGGGCCGACCTTAAACTCCAAACTAAGCTAGAAAGTATTGCTGCCTCCTGCCATCTGTCCATAAACTCCTTCTCCCATTAACACACAGACAAGAAATAATAACGTAAGCCAGATTCTGTGCTGTAACTTTTTAAAGAAAACTATCCACTCATCCTTTTTGGCTTGGTTAGAACTGATTTTTGCTCTCGTCATTTGCTCTATTGTAGATTATCTGTTCATCACTTAGCCTGTGATGTAATTCCCCAAAGTTTCCTGGTTCAGTTTCAGACACTTTGGATGCCATGTTTCCAGTCAAAGCTGTCATCAAGATCTTCAATTTTCATACATATTGTACAGTTTTTGGACATTTCCTGGTGCAGTATGTTGTTGATCTATCTGCAACTTTGACTTTTCAGGTGTTTTATGACCATACGAAGCTCCTCTGGCAGGACGAAGGTGTGAGAGCTTGCTGGGAACGGTCCAATGAATATCAACTCATCGACTGTGCGCAGTAGTAAGTCTTTGTTTTGTTTACTTTATTTTACTGGGACCCAAACCTTTGGTAGAATCCATACATTTGTTTAAAGACTCACCAATGTGAAACACCCTGGTGTTAGGCATTTTTTGTCTTGCCTGTTTAGTTTGGATTCTGTGGGGTGTTAGTTTGTGTTGTCAGTAATTAAAGTCTCAGTGGTGTTGAATATATGTGTTGTTCATAAATGCAAAGTTGTTTGTCACTGAACTAAGTAAATCTCTATCCATTGCATGGAAATAAAACTTTGCAGATGTTCATAATCACCAGCAGATGAGTCTCCATGACTGTAAGGTTTACATTTATTGATCTGACCAAAATAACCTTCAGTTAGAAGTTTGACTAGTTTTAAAGTTGTTAATAGTCCCCCCCCCCCCCCCCACCCTCAGCCAGAATGCTCAAAATGAAAGCCATACCAAAATTTAATTAAATGATGTTCTTGAACCCTTTGGAATACACACACAAACTTGGTCTCTGTAAAGGTAACACTGTTCCTTTGTTTGATTTGAGAACAAAGTAAAAAAGAAAAAAAAAAGATGTAGCTGCACACTGAGGGATGGAATGCAAAAAACAAATGAGGCTATAAATCAAGTCTTAACTAGTTGTAATACAAAGCTGATAATAGCACAAATGGGGCACGTTTAGACATTCTTGTTCTTGCCCTTCTTCAAGTTACAACTGTTCTTTTTTTTATTTACTGTATTCTCTGTCCTCACTCCAACTACCTTCACGTCCTCTCTAACTGCTTCCATATGTCTCCTGCTACCTACTTCAGAGGGTGAAGCTCTTAGGATGTTGGGAGTAACCTGTCCTCCTGTTACCTGTTTTAGGTTTCTTGTGTGGGTTTG
>JARVLU010001354.1:22453285-22467386 GCA_031762415.1 Simpsonichthys santanae
TTCAGCTTCCCAAACTGAAGACAAATGGCTCAAATCTTCATTTAAATAGATAAATTAGTGGCTTTCTATATGTCCAATATTGGATTGTACAGGGGGCGTTCTAGCTGACATACCTATGACTACGTCACACGTTAAATGCGTAAGTAGCTGGATTTCTGTGACTAAACACAGCGCCAAATTTAAAATGAATTTGAATGAAATTTTCATATATTTATAAGTTTGTTTGCAAAAATGAACATAGTTGAATGATGCTGGTGAAGATTGTTGAATGATAAAAGAGATTTATGTTGTGCCACTTTCTGCAAAGTTTATTAATCATGTCAGTGGCGCTTTGAATATACACCCACTTTTGGATTTTTCTTTCATTTTTAAACATTCTTTTATTTTGGAGTTAAATTATTGATTGTTTTATTTTAATATTAATAGTTTGGAGATATAATTAAACTTTTAAAAGGCATGTGCAATCAAAACAACATCCCAGAGAAGCTTTTAAAAGGTTAAAAAAAAAAAAAAAAAACAAGTTCATACCTCTATGTCCAAATTTGGAGTGGCTGTTAATACTTGAACCTTTTGTTAGTGGACACAGTTTGCGACTGCATCCACAAATAAATAAATAACTTTCTTAGGCAAATAATTATTTTGTAACCTGGATCCTGTGACATGTTCTAGACTTAAACACATTTAAGCTGGACTCCAATAAAATGTCAAACTGGGCTGTGATGCAATGAATCACAATTAGATAGTGGTGTCCTCAAAGATTACAATTAAAGTGATCATCTGCCTTTATCTTCATGCACAGCAGTCATTAGTGATGTAACTGAGATGCTTGTGTGTTTACTTTGAGGTTTAAAATTAATTCCATCCATGCATTTATTTTGTAACTAGTAAATTATTTGCAAATCACTGCATCTCATTGTTTACATTACAGTATTTAAATTTTGCACAGATTTTTTTTTTTTTTGTTTTTGTTCCTCTTTGTAATCTAAAGCATAATTTGACTTGTTTTGAAATTTCTTTTAATTACACACACTTCACAAATCTTAGCTCTTGTAACCTGCAGGGCATAACTTACTCTTAAATCATTCTCCCATTTGATCTTAAAAGTGACATTTTTCAGATTGAACTACCTTCAACCTGCAATCATTGAAATAAATATTTAGCTGTAAATTTTTGGTAGCGTTATATTTTTATATTGAATCTGGAACATGTCTTTTTTGTGTAAACATATTGTGTAATAGGAAGTCTGTCGGTCTGCTCTGTAAACTTTCAGCCCTTCCCATTACCTTTAAAGGAGCGTGTACCCTGAACTAAATATGGGCATGCACTTTAACAGGATTTCAAAGAATCTCCCAGCCTCACGCTGCTCTTTGATGATGGGAGCTTTTTGCAGTTCATCACTGGGGCTCCTCATTGCACGACTGTGAGTGCAGCCTCTTAACGCCAGGATTGATGCCTCTGGTGGCTTTTCATTGAGGGAGGACACGAGTGGACAGCAGGCCTTCAGCTCATAGGAACACACAGCCTCTCCCGGGCCTGTAGGAGAGAATCCTTTTGGTCCAAAATACATGAACATACCTGCACGCGTCAGTTCATCTTCTGAAGAAAACAGCCCAAAAATGTCCAGACGAAAGGTGAGGGGCCTGACTCGCACAGGTCGACAGGTCAGCGAAGACCCAGATCTGGAAAACCTGCTGTCCACCCTCTCTCCTGAGGAGGTGGAAGAGCTGGATAAAGACCTGAGGAATGTTCCAGACATCAGCCCAGAGGATGGAAAGATCATCATCCAAGGGGAGAGCCATCCTTCACAGCCACCTCGGAGCAACAACATCTGGGACACCGAAAGGCGAAGCGACAGCAAAGGGAGGCTCAGTCAGAGGGAGCCATCGTTTGAGGTTAGTGAGAGTGAAGTTGACCTGGAAGCTTTGTGTTTCTAAGACCCATCACACACTTTATGTTTGATCTGAACTAATTCTATCAGTTTTTAAGGAATGATGTATGACTAACAGCTTGCAGCTGTACATTACACGTCCATTGACACAAGAGAGTCCATGGAGGGCTGTTTTTCATTTGACTCTTAAGCAGCTGAGGCTTGCTCACCCTGAGTCCATCAGCTCAAAAATAGTGATCTCCCAAAGGCGACTTTATGTTGCCAGGAAAACATGTTTCTCCCTCTGAGGTTTGCAGACATTCACACCATACTCATTTATCATAACTTTAAAATGAAAAACATTGAGTCACTGAGGCATTTAAATTATCCTTATGACAAATACAAAGGTTTTAGACAATTAAAGCCAAAATGGATAGTTATGATGCAAGGTTTGTGGTAGTTTGTGTGCTGAAAAGAGGAGCTCCTTAATCCCAGCCTGATGGAATTCCTTGCTTGATTGCTCCTTCACTCGCTGCCTTTTAAGGACACAACTGCCAGAGCCTTGGCCTCGTGCTGCATAGCAGCTCACAAATCAAACACTTCGCAAGCTTCAAATGTGTTCCTGCCCTATGAGAAAAAGGTTCCCCGTCCT
Source organism: Simpsonichthys santanae (assembly GCA_031762415.1). Classification (NCBI taxonomy): domain Eukaryota; kingdom Metazoa; phylum Chordata; class Actinopteri; order Cyprinodontiformes; family Rivulidae; genus Simpsonichthys; species Simpsonichthys santanae. The sequence goes on from JARVLU010001354.1 coordinate 22,455,805, forward strand.
TCTGAGTGTAAGCACACATGCCATGTTGTGTATAAGAAAGTGTTTACAATGAGGAGATGGATGGAAAGCTGGTTTGTAGTGAAGAAATGCAAGATTTACACAAGTATTTATACAAAAAAAAACATTGTATATTGTGTGGATCAAGTGGTTTAAGTGCAAATGTGAATCAATGAATAATTTCAGTAATGCACTGCAAAAATATTCCTTTGCATTTGTATTTACTATGATTTATTATTTTTTCTTTCACTTTTGATTCAACTGGGGGCTGTGAAAGTTGCATAAAACATGTGCTTTCTCCTGCAGGGGGAACCAAAGAAGGAGAGCCGGAAGCAGGAGTACCTGAGGAAGATGGGCCTCAGCCAGGAGGGGAACGACGACATGAGCGCACCGGTGCGAAGACAGCCGAGTCTCACAAGTGACAGGGACGTCAAAGTTAAGGACAGAAACAGCAGAGGTTTCGATAATGTGAAAGAAGAGAAGAGTTGGCGTTCAAGTAGATACAGGAAACAAGAAGACACAGAAGGTGACACGAAGGAGGAGGTTAATGAGAAAGACGATTATAGGTTAAGAGGCAGAAGAGAAAACAGAGATAGCACAGGCGGCAAAACAAAGGACATGATCTCCAAGTTACAAGACAAAAAGAACGAGGGCAAAGAAAAGGACAGGAAAGAGGAGTGCAGGAAAAGAGATGACAACAAAACCAAAGACATCATCTCAAAGTTTCGTGAAAAAAGCGAGAGTGACGCAGGAAAAGAAAGGGAAAGGAAAACGGAGAACATCAGGACGCGGGGGCTCGTTTCCAAAATGGTGGAGAAGCAGAGCAAAGCAGCAGAGAGTCCACCAACTCAGGAGAGCAAAACGGATGAAAACAAGCTGAGAGCCGAGGAGAAAACCTGCCCTGATGTTAAACTCCAGAGGCAGGCGTCTGAGAAGGCCGAGGTGCAGGCGAAACGTGACAAGCCAGAAAACAGAAGTGACCGGGAGGAGCTGGTTAACCACAGCGACCACGTGAAAGAGAAAAACGCAAAGATTAGTAAAGACTTGAAAACCGAGGAGAAAAGGGAAAACAATGACACGCAAAGAAAACTTATAAACACTGAAGAAACGGAACAAACTGGTAACTGTGTGAGCAAAAGCAGCTCAAACAGCAAGACGAAGAAGGAAGAGGAGGAGGACGAAGATTCCAGCATGTTCGATGAGTTGATGCAGCAGGTTGGAAGCGACGACCCCTCCCTCACCGAGCTCAACGTCAACAACTCTGAGGTCATCAAGACTAAAACGCTCATGGAGTTTGCAGAGGTTTTGCACAGCAACACCCACGTTAAAACGTTCGCTCTGGCTAACTGTCGTGCCGACGACCACGTGGCCTACGCCATCGCCGGCATGCTGCGCAGCAACAAGACCATCACCAGCATCAACCTCGACTCCAACCATCTCACCGGCAAGGGCATCCTGTCCCTAATCCAGTCGCTGCAGCACAACTCCACCCTGACCGAGCTCCGCTTCCAAAACCAACGCCACATCTGTGGAGGCAAGACGGAGATGGAGATGGTGAAGATCCTGAAGGAAAACACCACCCTGCTCAAACTGGGCTACCACTTTGAGTTGGCCGGACCCAGGATGACCACGACGAACATACTGAGTCGCAACATGGACAGACAGAGGCAGAGGCGCCTGCAGGAGCAGAAGATGGCGCAGGCAAACGGGGAGAAGAAGGGGGCACTGGAGGTGCCTAAAACTGGAGGTGGAGGATCTCTGAGGAGCATGCCAAAATCCTCCCCCAAACCGTCTCCCATTGCCTCACCCATGCCTTCACCAAAGCTGACGCCCAGAAGAGGAGCTGGGGGTCCAGCTCCGCCACCACCTCCGCCTCCCCCTGGGGGTGGACCCCCACCTCCTCCACCTCCCACGCTGGATGGCGACCGCCCAGGTGGTACCAAGAACTCAAGGGACCAACTGCTAGCCTCCATCAGAAGAAGCAATATGAAGCAGCTGAAGAAGGTAGGAGCAGTTTTATAGAGGCTCATGATGTTAGCTCATTCAAACTGACTCACCTTTTTATCTTCACCACAGGTGCCCGTACCAAAGTGGCTACAGTAAGACCTTCTGATGGGAAAGAAAAAGATGAGGACAACATACATCTCACTGCGGGTTTTCTTGGAGATGAACTCCTGCGGCTGGTTGAAGAGCCGCTCGGCGGCACAAACGGAAAAATCTAAAACATTGCCCTCACTATGAGTTCTCCTCTCAAACACTGGACCAAAGGGACTCTAGGGAGAATGAGTGTTGCAGGGCTCTTCATAAGCCGACGGTCGAGAGCTCTGTCTTTTCGGTTCATATTGACGCTTTTTTTGCACTAGATCATATAAAGCCGATCATCTAACATGTTGGCTTGTATACGCCTCTGAATGTGAGTGTTGGAAGCATGTGATTGAGGTTGGATTCAGACAACATATAAAATTACAAAATATATTATTGATGTAAACATTAATTTGACCATTTATTTATTAGTAAAATCCACTTACTGGTCAGCTGTAATCCTGGAAATAACAGGGAATTAACAATCATGGAACCTGACTTAAACATATCTGTGCCCTAATAACTGCTGAGCTATTATAACTCACTTGTTGGGTTAAAGCTATTGGATCAAAGGTTGAGTTGGTTTAATAAAATATTTTATTAAGAAGTTGGACCAAGTTGTTGGGTTATAGATGAGTTGTGCCAGAATTTGACCAAATTGAACCTTACTGGACCTCTGCCTAAGGATGTAACAAGCAAAGGTAAGGCTGTAAAACAATTTATAAGAACATATTTTGCCTGTCTGACTTTGTAATTAATTTTAGTTTTCAATCAGGGGTGTCAAACTCACTTATAAATGGAGCCAAGATTTAAACCTTTTTCAAACTAAGGGCCAACTTTATTGGTTGAAAGGTTGTCAACAAGAGTTTAATTGGTCTCTTTTGACGTTCTTATGATGTGCTTTCAACAGCATAATAAAACATTATTGAAAAAATTCAAGTGCTAATGATGAGTTTGGGTTCCTAAAATAGCATTAGTTGATGCTAGCTAGCTGACACTAAAATTTTTATTATGCGATGCTAATTCCCCATGGGGAAATTCATTCCCTGCCTTTTTCCTATCACATGTGTAGCAGAGGGCTGTCATACATGGAGTAGCTAGAGGGTTGAGGGCCTTGCTCAAAGGTTCAGAGTGGGGCAAGTGAGGGTGGAGGCAGATATGGCTGCTTCACCTTTCTGACCCAAATTATTGGGGCTACTCTGGAGATTTGAACATGCTTTCCATTGACAAGTTCACCTTCTCTAACATCTGCACCACCACTCCCTAACAGCAGTTAGCACCAGTTAACTAGCATCAATCAAATTTATTTATCTAATAAAGCATTTTTTTATTTTATTTCAGTAGCTCAAGGTCAACAAATTGGTCATTTTAAGTTTTGGGGTAGAAAAACGTAAAAAAAAAATGGAACCCAGCTCTGAGTCAAACTTGCACCTAACCCTGGTGAGTTAAAAAAGAGCTTTGGTTCGGTTCAAATTTGACCCAGAGCTGGGTTACAAAGTGTCCTGTTTTTAGCTCAGCAGTTTTTTTAGTGTGTGTGGATACTAAAACATTTGATTGTGTATCACATTTTCAAATCTCAAGTCTTGGAAAACAGCCCAATAAAATCCTGAGGCTCATGACTGAGTTTTAAATGGAAATACTGTAATTATACTGTATAAAGCAGTTTACTAAGATCAAATGAGCGCCCGTCAGTGTCTGATTTATACAGAATCATTTTGGCCTGTGGTGTTTTATTAGCTTAGCTAATTATCTTGTAATACAACTTTATGTCTCAACCTTACAAGGAATTTGGAAAATCATTTCAAGAATAATTTAGCCTTTCTGTTTATTCCCTGTGTATAAAAAGTGTATTTTTAAGTTAACATCCCTCCCAGAAAAGCTTCAGTGTAAACAAAAGTCTGAGAGGTCTACAGACAAGTATGCCTTTTTTGTGTCTCTCTGACAGAGCCTGTATGTCTTTAATAAAAGATGCTGGTGTTTGTGAGTGCAATGTCTGATAGCATGAAGGAGAATATGCTCATTGTGCAAAAAACTACATGAATCTGATAAAGAAGTTTCAGTACCTGTTGAGCTGTATAAATGAAGTCACACTATGAGTATTGCACTTACGTATTTTCACTGTGTACATTCCACCTCAGATCTACTGTAGGTGTTGATAAAGCATAAGTTACCGAGCCATTCATAGTCATGCATCCACTCCAAAGAAACATTTTGCAACACATATAATGTGATTTACTGTGAATTATGACATACTTAAAAACTGCATGTAATCCATGCTATTATAAGTTTAATATCCTAAGGGAGAAAATTGTAACTGAACTTACAATTTGCACAAATGGGATGAAGAGATTTAAAACCTGGAGTTTGTTTATGATTAAAAAATCACTTTTAAATGAGGCAGAAATGAAAAATATTTGTACAATGCTTGGATTAATCTGGATTGTTTTATGATGCCAATAAGCTTTTTTTTAAACATAAACATCACAGCATATTTTATGTGTTACGCATGTCTAGCAGATACTTAATCAGTAAATCAACAAAGTGCCAGGAACAACTATGTTGCTGTTACTTTTCACACATGTTAATCTGTAACTGTCTTATGTCTGAACTGGCTGAAAAGTTGTGGTCATGTTCTCCATTGCTTTGAAGAGAAGGGTGCAGCACCAGCAACAAACCGGTTCATCTCTCAGAACTCTGCCTCAGTCTTTGCTTCCATAAACTGACCGTATTTGGCCATTTCTCTGTGAAGGTTTACACTGCAAGTCATTCCTTCCCCCTTTCTAATACTGGGCTGCACGCCAGCTGAACTGTATGTCTGGGCTGGAATTGCTCCTCTGAGCAGCAGTACTGCTCTCTCCGATGGTGGAAGGGGAAGGAATGAAAATGTTGAGATTACGTTTCAGGGCCAACACAGGAGGCTTCCAGGGGAAAATGATCATCATTTAAATGCAAGAAACAACACTTTAGCAAGTCATAACTGAAGCTCGTAGTTTATTTTGTCATCAATATTTTTGCGCTTTATAAGCCACTTAACAAATGATTAGAGTATTTCATATTTTGTTTGATGTGAAACATGCTTCATCTTTTTTTTTAACAACTGACCTTTATTTTACTGAATAAAGGTCAATTTAATGGCTGCCTACTGTCTTAATTTTGGCTCATATGTATTATTATGTCTTTGCTGTGGTTTATTCAGAACTTTATTTTTCCGTTCTAAATAATAGATGGGGGGGGGGGGGGGGGGGGGCGAAAAGAAAAAAGTTTTAACCATAAAAATTAAACAGGGTGTGAATATTCATTCTTCCTGCAGATGGCGCTGTGGTAACGATTAAACTCAGTTCAGGAATAACGAAAGCGAAGAAGAAAAGTTACGTCAGGGGGAACAGTTAAAGAACAAAATGGAGGAGTATGCTAGAGAGCCGTGGTGAGTATTTAAAATCACAAAATACGCTAGGCTTACGAGGTCTTTCTATTTGTATTCGCATCGAACTAATTTTAAAGAAGCACTACATGTCGTGTTTTATTTTGTTTTGTCAGGCATGTTTTTAGTGTCACATCCTGGAACACGAAAAACGCCGGCTAGCTAGCTAAAGTTAGCTGAAATGCTAATTTTTAGTAGAACTCCAATGGGCTGCGTGGGCTAGCATCAGACCGTGGCTAAATCACGTTGCTGGTGACCTTGTCGGCTATTATACCCACATGTCTTTATTCTGACTTTAGTGAGCAAAGTAACAGACTGTGTTATAAATGACAAGTATTTACATTTAATGCCATCTCTGTTCATACAACAGTTACTGCTCAATAAATTTTAACTTTGTTAAATGATGATTTAGCTTAGCTACGTGTGCTAACAGGACATCGACACAGCAGAGATTAAGTCTTGTAATTCAAAACAAATTCACAGGATTAGACAAATGTAGCAAACCGCTGTGGTATTGTTTTTTTTAATTTACTGTATTTTTTATTTTATTTGAGTTGGCATTATATATCGTCTTTAGACTTTAGCCTCGGGCAATGCTGATTTTAATGAAGTGATTGTAAGTTTATAAATAATAATAACAAGGAGTTATTTCGTGTTAGTTCTTCTTTTAAATAAATGCTTATGATGTTTATAGTACAAAAAGTACGCAAGTTGTATATTTCCAAACTGGGCATATTTTACAAAAGAAATACTCCAATAAAGCGGTGATAAGATTTTAATGTATTTTAGAATGGATAATATTTTAAAACTATCCTCTGGACACATAATCTGGCAAATGTTTTAGGGTAAATTGACAAAATTTGCCAAAGAAAAACAGTTAATGGGTAAATATTAACTTGAATACCTGTGCATAGGGATTTTCTTTTACAAATTATATTTACGTGGGAATGGTGTGCATTATGTTCTTTAAAATGTAGTGAAAATCTATTAGTGTTTTTTTTTAGATACACCTTCTTAATTGGAAAAAAAATATCTAGCAAAAGCTTGATATATGCCGAGAGATCCTTCAACTGTTTGACCACCCAAGATCAGGTACAAGGTCTTAAAAAAAAAAAAAAAAAAAAAACAGCAAGTCTGAGCAATAAATAAATAATATGAAAATCTGTTTGTAAGTTTAGAGAACTTTTGCCCAAGGTTGGTTGTTTGTTTTCTTGGAAGCAATGTATACAAATGGGTTTAGATTAAGATTAGGATTCTAAGTCATATTTCAGAATTTATCTGGTATGGCTATGTTGTATCATGTAGCTGTTGTGTCAACAATACAAGAAATGATACAAATTGTACCAAGTAAGTGTACTCATTGTCAAAACTGACGCATTTAACCATACACAAAATTGTTTTAAATTATTCTAAAGGTATATAATTACGAAACTGACGTTTTGTATTTATTGTTCATGTTCAAAGTCTGTCTAGTATACAAAATATTTGTGTGCAATGCCTCATGCAATATAGTTTATCAGAGAACTTGCTCTTTGAAATTTTCTCAAATGTATGTATGGTATATGTACATATTTTCATATGTATGCTCTATTTATATTTTACAGTCTTTTTTAAACATGGAACTGTTATATTTTCAATAAGATTTAAAATTTTGTCATTGTGTAGGAACATACAATGATGGAAATACATAGAACTTTCAAAAAGTGTATTTATTTCGAGTCATCATAGAAAAATAAATTTAACTTGCTATCAAAATCTAAGATGGACTACCGGTAAGTTTGTAAAAGTGGTGTCAGACTGTATATGCATATTCATGCCTGTTGAATTATTAATATAAATACTTTTTTCCCCCACACTTTTAGCCCCTGGAGGATTATGGATGACTGTGGTGGAGCTTTCACCATGGGAGCTATTGGAGGAGGAATTTTTCAGGCAGTAAAGGGTTTCAGGAATGCTCCTTCAGTAAGTTAACATTACAAAGTGGCATTCTCTTATTCACTCACATATAAAATCACCAGCCTTGTGGCTCAGCATCTTGCTCAAGGATACTATGATGTTTGAGAAGAGGTCAGAGTACCTGACTTAAGAAAATTATTGTTTTAACGCCTGATCTGTTTTTTTTATTACTTCAATAAAAAATAAAAAAACTGAACAACCTTGAACTGAACACTAGGTTAGCTGAACTGTTTTTGTTGTGCTGTTTTTCAGGGGATGAGCCACAGGATGAGGGGTAGTTTGACTGCCATCAAGACCAGAGCTCCACAACTAGGCGGTAAGAATACATATTAAATATCCTGACAGGCAGCAACATAATCCTTTTTTCTTCTGTTTTTTTGTTGTGTAATTAGTTATGTAGAAATGTACTAAAAGTAATACTATTTACAATGGATGGAATAATCAAAAACTGTTCGTATAGTTTATTTTAAGGAGAAAAGATTATTTTAAAATCATACAGGTGATGAAACCTTATAAAACCTATTTGATTTTCTCTGTATGTGTGTGTTGCAGGTAGTTTTGCTGTGTGGGGAGGTCTCTTTTCCATGATTGACTGTGGTTTAATGAAAGTACGAGGGAAGGAGGATCCCTGGAATTCAATAACAAGTGGGGCTATGACAGGAGCTATTCTTGCTGCAAGAAGTGAGTATACTAAATGGAGGCTGACAAAAAAAAAAGTACCATGCATTAAAATAGTTACATTTAAAATCATCAGTTTGCTTTTAATCATAATTTCTGTGTATCTGCTATGTGTTTTTCTTAGAAAACCCACACATTTTGTATATTGATGTTTTAGATAAATATTTGTGTGTGTTCTTGTGTAGATGGACCAGTTGCTATGGTTGGCTCTGCAGCTATGGGAGGTATTTTGCTGGCGTTGATAGAGGGTGCTGGAATCCTGTTCACAAGATTTGCCTCTTCACAGTTCCCAACTGGTGAGTTATTCCTTTAATACTAGCAGAGTGTGTACCATAAAATGACTTGGAGAGTGTAGACTGCTATGTCTGAAATAAAATGTGCTGTGATTATTTGACAGTCCTCTTTGGATAAACTGGACATGATGTCCATCTTGAAACATTATTGACAGGATGTCTGTGTGTAATTTCATTGTTCTGCAGCAAGTAGGCTGTCTATATTTAAATGTCTCTAAATAAAGGGTGACGTTTGCTTAGGCAAAGAGGAAAGCGTCTGCCGTACAGTAGCTTCACATCTTGTAACTCAACACCCTGATATGCATGTTTACTTTACTGTAGGAGAGTGGCTCGCCTCCATGTATTCTAATGTTGTTTGCGCAAAACAATCTCTTGTCTCCAGGCAAAAATATCTGTTATAGTTTGTCGATTAAACAACGGTGGCATGTCAAATGTTCTTTTACACCATAGAAAATATGTTGACTGTTCCTTTTTTTTCTTCTTGTTTTCAGTTTAGCTGGTAACTAATTTTTGTTTTTGATTTCTAACCATCATATGAGAAGTAAAATGGCAATAGACTTTTCGGAGGTTTTTTTTTTTTTTTCTATGTTCAAACAAGAGTAGCAAAGGCGTACCAGTAATGTTTGTATTGCATACAACGAGTAAAAAAGGTTTTATAAGGTAATAGGTTGCTCAGTACCAATATTAAGTCTCGCCAACATTTTAAGCTATATTAGTGCTTAGTTTTAGATTGAAATCATTGAAAACTATGAAACCAAAATAACAGAATTTATAAACCATTATGAACAAGTTAGCAAATGACTGTCTGCGAAAACCTGTATTTTTTAACTTTGAACATAATTTGAACATCAAGCTCAAAAGATGAAAAGATGCAAGTGTTTTCCATAGTTTGAAACGACGATGCACAAGTTTGTCGCATCTGATCTAAAAAAAAAATCTAGGTTGTAATTAGTATTTGCTTTGTATGTTGTAACAAGAATAAAAATAGCTAAACAGGTGATTTAACAAGACAGTTAAAGAATTCTTAAAATATGGTTGAACTGGCTTTTACATTTCTGTGATCATGATTTTATTTTTCTCTCCAGGGCCCCAGTTTGCAGAAGAACCTGCCCCTGGATCTGCTCCCATTTCCACCTCCCCTTTTGGAGACTACAGACAATATCAGTGAGAGGACCACCTCACTCCTTTAATCACTAGACCCTTTTTTGAATTCCTTGCTGAAGTTACAAAGAAGAACTGGAGGTGCAGATTACCATCACAGTACACAGTAGAAAATATACTCTCCGTCATGAACTGCCAGCGAAGCGAAGGACAGTGCTCATCTTCACTTTTCTTTTTTCACGAGCCATCTACAGATCTGCCTCTTGCCATTCTCTGCCTTGTCATGTGCGTCAGCGTCACCCGGCACTCTGTGTTACAAACATATTGAAAGATGTTTGATATTTGTGAGCTTGTGGGAATGAGGTGTGCTTTTTGTTCACATACAGTGCATACCCAATGAGATGAGCTGTAATAGTGCTGAATCTCTAGAAGAAAAAAAAAAGATATTGCACATGGAAAACACATTGAATTATGTATATATACAGTAAAGGCTTTCTGCTTGTGTTCACTTATGTCAGTCTTCATTTACCTTTAATATGTCACATGCTTGGGCTGGTCAGAAACACTTTGACCTTTACGTTTTATTCAGCGTTATAAAGGCACCTTTCTGTCAGACACAATGCCATTCCTAAAACATTTGTTTGCTTTAAAGTGTTTTTATTTATTTTAGATTGTGAAGAGTTTTATTGGACTGTTCTGTTTGATGCAAGGGTGATTTTTACATTCAACACATAATGTAGACGAAGAATGGCACAGGCTTCATTTGAATGGAGAAACTCAAGCAAGGGATTGATGCATATTGTATTAAATCTGTATTGCAGATTGTACTATGGTACAATAAAGACATAAATTGTAATGTGTCCAAAGTTTCGTTAATGCAGTACTACTATTAAGTTTAGTCAAGATTAGGTGGGCAAAGTAAAATAAATATTTAGCATGTGGTACTTTGGCCACAATGGTCCACTAGAGGGACCTCTTTGTAAAAATATCCATGCCAATGTGGAGCAAAAAGGCTCATAAGGGAACACTTTTCTTTTACATTCTTTAAAGTTTGTGTCACTCATCTGCTACCGCTTAACATGTGAAGGACACTGGATGTAAAAGAAATGCGATGTAATGTCAGTGTCATTTAGAAATGTGGTTGCGATCAGGGATTATTGCAGCTGGCGTGTTTTTTATTTTTTTATTTTTATTGATAAAGTTAGGTCTACAAATGTGTAAGGTACTCATTTATTCAACATCAAGTGCAATCGAATGACGAAAGCAGGTAATCGCATCACATTTCTTTATGAAACTAATGTGTATGAGTTTCTCCTAAAAGTTTAATCACTGTCAATCATTTTAGAAGTTTATGGGTATAAACTACATTCACAGTAACAAAAGCAAATACATTTGAGAGAATGAAACAAGCAGGCATTAATTTTTCTAATTACCCTTCTATTTTCCAAGTGTCATTTGCTGATTAATTGTTTCAGCTATAAAAAAACTGCGTGTTTAATATTATTTAGACGGTGTTGTGAAAAAAGTACCAATTGAAGCATTTTTAGAACTAGAAATTATTAACACTTTAGGACTATTTTTATGAAAAGATAACCAATCGGTAAGATTAGACTTGTTTTTCTGAATATATTAATTATGTCTGAATCAAATCCACTGCTCAAAGTTCAAGACATGTTTATCCCCTCAGGGGACTTGAAACATCTGTTTAAGGTTTCCATTAAAAACTTACAACAGCTGCAACTCATGCAGTGCAGAAACAGGATGACAGAAAAACATGATTAATGAAGTATTTCTAAAATTCTTGCACTTAAAATCTTTAAATAATGTAACAGAAAATTGTAAAGTGCATGTATTACTAAAAAATTACAGACTTGATATCCAACTTCTAAATTGTTGTAAAACATTGTTGGATTCCCTGATGCATGCTCAATAATCCAGGTAGAAAAATCCAAAAAAGCTAAGTCTGGTCCACTGGACCTACAATTTTTTTGCTTTGTTTTGTTTTGTTTTTTGAATGTCCAGTGGACCAGACTTAGCTTTTTTGGATTTTTCTA
>JARVLU010001354.1:22497967-22540485 GCA_031762415.1 Simpsonichthys santanae
GGATGTGAACATCTTCATCCCTGAAAGAGTGACCGCTGGCCTGGAGATGAGTGTAGACCGCAGAGTCCTGGCCTGATATCGGGGAAACTAAACAGCCACTGGCTGTCTACAGAATAATGGCTACAGATACTGACTTTGAATTTGACGCGGTAGTTGCTGGTAAAGTCTATCACAACACACACCCTGAGCGTGACATCTTGTGAGATTGTGCTTAATGTTATTTTAAAGCATTGACCCCAACAACAAATTATATAAATTCATCCTAAAAAAAAAAATAAAATAAAAGCAGTGGGCGATGTGCATTCCTTCAAGGCATGGTAGGCCTTTAATTTCAACTGGGGGTACATGAAGGTGCAGAACAAGAAGAATTTCTCTTTAATTCAACCTGACATTAACACATGGCGTTACCAAAGATTAATCATGCCATTTGCTTCAAAGACGTGATTTATTTTCATCTGTGACCCCTGTGAAATCACTGACAGCTCATTTCCCCCCGTAAATCAACAATTTGCCAACATTAGTCAACAGAGGCTTCTTGTCTCTCACACTTTAATAAATGAATTACCTCTTTCACAAACAACATATTATGTTTGTAACATTAGCCATAAATACATGGTCTTCAGCATAATCAAATAATTTTAACTACTAATAAACTTGTAGTTTTTCTATATTTCTAATATTTAAGCTTGGATATTTGTGGAGTAAATGTCAGTGAGTGCAGCTCCCCGACTCAGCCCGTTCAATGTGTGATGACACCATCACATTGAAAAATCAATGGTAATGTGTTTCAGGGCCAGACTGTCAGCTGATCTTTGGGGACCTTCCGGTGTTAGTTGGCTCGAGTTCCAGTCAATTACTCTCTGCTATCAGCAACACTGAGTGTCTGAGCAGACACTGAGCGAATGAATCACAGCCTCTGTCAGATGAAGAATTAAAAAAAAGAAAAATCCTCTTCACCTTCATGAGCTGGTGTCGTCACCTGGATCAGACGAATAAATACAACTTTAAAGTAAAATCACCTTCCGACATCATTAAAAGCTAATTTTATTTGCGAAGCAATACCTCCTCTCAAATTGTTACATCCAGATGTTCACCATTCTGCGTGAAATTCATCAATGAAGGCACATGCACCATTTTTCCACCAGCAGATAGCCATTAAACCGTCTGTGTTTTGAATTTAGCATTTGATTTAGTTTAGAAATTCTCTCCAGACTTTTGTAATTTTTGCCTCCTCTCTCCAACATGAAACCCATGACCACATCCAAGCAACATGTGGGACTTTATATTACAGAATCATTAAAACACAAGTGCACAGAAAACAGATTTTAGACAAACCAAAGGATTAAAGTAAATGAAAAAAAAAAAAAAAAAAAAAAAAAAACAACTACAAACAATTGTGGTCATGGCTACAGCTTGTAAAAAGCAATTCTGGGTGTTTGTTGGGCTTTTTTCCCACATTTTCAAGGGGCTCAGTGAAGAGAGTGCTTTCAAGTTTGTTTTATTTTATACAGTATTTTTATCCTTTCAAGCAGTTTAAATGCACGTCATAAATTGAAATAATCTTCTCGTCCGTGCAACAGTCATTATTTTGGATTGGAATGGAACATCCCTGTGAATAAAAAAAAGTTATTGGTTGTAAATAACATTGGCATATTTATAAATCATGATCATTATATCACATCATGACTAATTGCAAAGAACAGTTCATACCTTAATTACTTGCAAATAAGAATGTTTCATTTTGTCAACTGGATGCTTTTGTTCAGCTGTATGACTCTGGGGTTTGTGCAGCTTCCTGGAAGCTGAACCCCTCGTGGATTTGAATCTGCACAAATCATGAGCCTTTATGTTATATCCATCTATGCTTGGTTTTGTCTGCAGACACACTGAACTCTGCTGAAATTGTGACCTGCTAGCATTTACTCTTTTTTTATTTCTCATTCCTTGGTATTTATTTATTTTGTAAATTACCACAAAGAAAATTAACATTTATTTATTGAGTCCACCATTATTTTTAGAAAAGCCACCACAATACATTTGTGGTCTCCAAGTTTTAGCAGCCTGTTAAAAAAGTATTTACCCCTCTGAAGGACATATTATGTTTAAAATGAGAAAAATTCACACCTTTTGTTGAGATTTGTTAGTTTCAACCAAAGTGAGAAGCATCATAACGCCTCAGTGTTTGAAAGAACTAAAACATAAAGTGTTATGACATAAGATTTGTCCCAGAATGCTTGATTTGACACAGATATGTGAAGCTTAAGCCTCAGTAAGCACATTGTGAGAAGAACTGAAGACAGCATGAAACAATATTCATTTGCTGTAATGCAAGACACTGTTGTTTATTTTGTTTCCTTGGATTTCTAATGTTTGTGATCTGTTTTTGTTTGTACACGTGAAATGGTTTCAGACTGAGCTCATATCCAATTGATGACATCATCATTTGACAGTTTTTGCTCCTTTCATAATGCATGGTTTGGTTGTTGATTACTCTATGACTGAAACTATTCAACCATTTATTTTTATGAAAAATTAGATTACTTAACATCTTCTGCAGGGTTGGTCATTTTCCCCTCCTGTAATTACATGCTTATGGCATCTTTTTTTAAAATTAAACAAGAAATGTTATTATTGTTGTTCCCAGACAATTTATTACTGATGGTTTTTCAGTCCAGCAGAGTGTCTCCCTCTCATCACGTGAAAACATCAATAAGTCATTAGAGGGGGGGCTCTCTGCACCTTATTATCATCAGCTCTCTCCTCTGGTGTCCAGCTCCCTCATGTCTGCATCACATGTTGTATTCTGTGCTGTTTTCAGTCATGTCTGTGTGCAGGTTTATTAAAAACAAAAGCTGCAGAGGTGTCAGCAATATTTCTTATTTCTCTCAGCAGGCAAATTATTGATCTGTAATTTGTCATTGGAGAAATATGAAAATTCTCAGTTGCCACATATTTTGAGGTGTTTTTTTTTTCTCCTCATTTTTCCTCTGTGATCTTTGATGTATTATTAAAGCAGAATAGTACAAAAGCCAAGCAGTAGTTACAATAATATATTTAAACAATTTATTTTGATAGTTGATCTGCTCTACTAATTGGTGTAAATAGATATTTTTTTGTACACAGTAACCTTTATGCATACTCCAATGTCTCATGTCTTTGCATTATTTATTTATAGCTCTTTTCATGCATGTCCTTAGTTTATATGTTTTAATTACAACAAAATCAGTTTTTCTCACATACAATCTTCACATATGACAGTTTTTAATGGGTGAATAAAGTAACATAAGCAAAATGTAATAAAAACTGTATTTACAGATTCAAAATGTATTTTTTAAATTGTCAGGTAGTGTTTCATTGAGTTTGAAATAAAAACGACCTTGTATGTATAATATCCCAGACTTGATTATGTATTTATTTGTTTTTTTGTAAAGTTTGTTGTTGTGACACACTGCTGTGTAAATCCAAGTGCAGGAAAGTATTGATCAGTTTTTAATAAAGTTAGAAGCAATGCTGCATTTTATGCTAAGATAAGGATAGAAGTCCAACGTAAATAAAATCATCAAAGACAAGTTCAGGTGTAAAGATGGTTAAAGGGCTATCAGATGCAATTCATAATCAAATTAAGACCATAAACATTTTCAAATTGTTAATTTAAGGAAGGTAAGCTGTATTGCCACTAGAGAAAAAAACATTTTAACCATATGAGGATTTTCTAATTGCATTAAGTTTGACGATACCACAGCTGTGAGCCTGATTAGTAACAACAAGGATCAAGAGGTCACCTTGTGAACTGATGTGGGATAAATAAACCTGCTTCTGAATTTAACAAAACCACATCACACACTGCTTCTCATGAACAACACAGAGGTGGAGGTGGTGGAGAGCACCAGGTTCCTGGTAGTGCACATAACCAGTCAGCTGTCTTGGTCAAGAAACCCTGAGTCCCTAGTGAAGAAAGCCCAGCAGAGATCACACCCCCCACCCCATGTCCTCACTACATTCTACAGAGGAACCATCGAGAGCATCATGACCAGCTGCATCTCAATTTGGGAAAGAAGCTGCTGGCTGCAGACTAGAAGGATCTGAGGAGGGTGTTGAGAACGTTGGAGAAGATCATTAGGACACCCCTTCCATCCATCCAGGACGTTGGTCTCAGACGCTGTCTGACCAGAGTAAATAAAATCAAGAGACAACTCACATCCACAATATGGACCGTTTACTCTGTTGACCTCTGGCAGGAGCCTGAGGACCAGAACCAACAGGTTCGGCAACAGTTTCATCCCATGAGGTGTCAAACAGCTGAAATGAGGTCACTAATGAAGTGACCACATGTAACACACACAGACACTGACACTCCTAAACACCAGTCCATCAAATTCATGTAAATGATGTACTCCTACACTGCTGTGGAGAAATGAAGCAAAATTTCATTAATAATAACGCCCTCCCTCCCTAACGTCCACACTGGCCCCGGAGGCCATCTTAGCATCAGCAAACAGTTTTTTTTTTTCCATTATGGAGCATGTGGGAATCAGTTTTGTTTGGTGGCTCCTCAGCTCGAAGAGGTTCTTTGGATGAAGGATGAAACATTTCAGCAAAAAAACAAACCCGTCCAGATGACCTGACTGAACATTGTTGTATTTTAAACCTGGATTGTTGAGCATGAACTTTGGTGTTTTGAACCACTTTGGCTATGGCTGCCTCAGAGGAGTTGACGAGGGAGAGGGTGGGCCCTGGAGGACATTTTACCACCAGCAAACTGTTTTTTTTTTTTTTTTCTCCACTATGGAATATGCTGATTGTGGGAATCAGTTTTTTTGGGGTCTCCTCAGATTGAAGAAGTCCTTTGAATGAAGGATGAAACATCTCAGGAAAAAAAAAAAAAAAAAAAAAAAAGAAACAGTCCAGATGACCTGAATGTACATTGTTAGGAATTTCATTCAATTTTGCACGATGCACTGTACAATTCTGAATGATAATCAAGTTTTATATTAGTCTACAAAACAAATAAAAGAGATACATTACGCACATCCAAATAATGAATCTAGTTGCTGTTTTTTTTGATTGTGTGCTTCTGAACACTGTGGAGGGGCAGCAGCCAGGTACAGAGCGACCTCTGACTGTCGTCTAAACCCTTAATGAGGAGCGACAGTCGTCTTGAACCAGTTTGCAGACACAGAGACACAACTTGCTCTTTATAAGAACACAGGAGAAAATTGAAGTGACACAGAGTTTAATGGCAAAATGGCTCTGCATGCTGCAGGCTGACAGTTCATTGGCTTACTGTCCCCCTTGAACTGTAGAGTCAGGGCTGCAGAGCAGTCTGGCAGTGATTTAAACCCCTCAGCGTGGCAGCGTAGCACACACATTTGTATTTTAGAGCCAGAGGAGCATTTACTCTTGTAGAGGAAAACACATTAAGGACACACTTTCTGTGGAGAACAGAGCTCTTGTCTGGTGATGAAACTCTATAGCCCCCTCTTAGCATCTCGTGGAGGAGAGGTTTATCCACAGATTATTTTGGCTGCTGTCTGCAGCTGTTTAGGGTGGACAGAAGAGGGGGAAAATGGTGGGACAATGGAAAGACGGGGATGGGGGTTGGGAGATAAATGGGTTTTTGCGACCAGAAAAATGCAACTTGGAGCATGAAATCAGAGCCACGGGAGATGACTACTCTCTCCTGTTCTGCTGACTCGAATGTTTGTTGATGTAATGAATATCTTGATTGTGGGGGCTTTCCTGCCTGGAAATCAGCTACAGCTCAACAGACGCTAGACTCTTTGACTCTACAAAAAAAATGATTAGCTTTTTGTTTCTGTTCTCTTGGAGGACTGTGATGAAATTTATTGTTTATGCAAAAATGAATCAGTAACAGTTTTATTGTGTTTTGAGTGGGTTCATGCTTTCAGAGCTAAATCATTTGGAGGAATAATTGTTGCTGACTCATCCAAACTTGGAGTTTACCATAAGCATTATGCATTTGGCAAAATGTCAACCAAATCACCTGAAAACTGTCACTAAATGTGATTAATTTAAGTGTCTGTCCCTCAAAGAGAAAAGGCTGCACACAAAAGATTCAAGGTTTTAACCCTTTTAATTTTGATGATTAAAAAGTAAAACTTCAGTAATTCAGTTTTTATCATTCACTAAAAAAAAGCTTTTGAAATTTTCTTATACAATTTAGTTCTGTTTATCATTTGCATCAGTTTAAAGTATCAAGTTTCATCCTCAATAACCCGGTAAAAGAAATCTAACAATGTTCAGTCGGGTCATCTGGACAGTTTATATCTTTTTTTTAAATTTTTTTTTTAATTGAGAGCTGTTTTGCCCTCCATTCAGAGGGCTTCATCAGTCTGAGGAGTCACAAACAAGCTGTTTTCTCCACTAAGTAATGACAAAACATTGTTGGATTTTTTTAAACTTGATGATTGAGCATGAATTTTGATGTCTTGAACCACTTTGGCTGTGGCTGGAGGAGTCGACGGGGGAGAGGACAACCCCCCAGAAACCACCTTATCACCAGCAAACTGTTTGGTCCACTAAAGGAGCTTAGTGGGGAAATCAGTTTGTTTGTGACTCCTCAGACTGATAAAGCCGTTCGGATGCAGGGCGAAACAGCTAAAATAAATAAATAAATAAATAAATAAATAAATAAATAAATAAATAAATAAAAAGAAACCGTCCAGATGAACTGATTGAACTTTGTTTGATCAAACTGTTTTGATGAGTTTTGTTATAGTCAAAATGTAACATCAATGCAGATCAATTAACCCAAATAATCATCAAATAATTAAATTTTATCACATCTATAAGTGTTCAGGGGATAATTAGAGTAGTGTTAAAAACATTGCTTAATGCTTTGAAAAAAAAAGAAGCTTTTTTTTGTTCAAGAACAATTTGAGTGGGGAATTAAGTTAATATAAAACGTGTTTTTCTTTTCTTGTGTGTTCGAAAGGACAAGCTGTTTTTGGACAACTGCCTCTTCATCACCACGCTGCCTCCTCAGCATCGTTCCTCCTAACGAACACACAGTCACAAGAATAATTATCTGCTTGTTCCTCATGAGGTTTGTGGTTCTGTACTGCACACCCACTGAACAGTGAGAGGCTTATTGGAGCATGATTACGCACCAAAATACCCACAGCTAAACATCACCCAGATGAACAGCCTTTTCCTCATTACAGCAGCTAAATGAACACAGTGATCATCCTTTCAAAGAGAGCATTGGAACTGACTAATGGTGCCGGCTGAGCCTTTCTAAAACCAAGCTTTTTCCACAATGTTACAGTTTATTCTAGTTCAATTCACTGTTCACTCATGGAAAATTACACAAAGATACAGTTTTATCAAACGTGTTTTAAAAAACAACTTCTTGAAAGTGTGTCATTGATGCGGTTGTTTCTTAGATACATTAATGATCAGACAAGAGCAAATGAACCAATGCAGCAACCTCTAACAAATACAAGATTTCAACTGCTCCTGCAGGTCTGACGTTTTAACCCTGGCTGCCTGAAATGCAATAACGTGTATGAATTTGTTTGTTTGGATAAATAGTCTTCATGCATCGCTGTTTTAATGAACATTTTGTTTTTGACTTGTTTTTTTTAAACCATTTCTGAGAAATGTTGCATATATGTACTATACATCAAACTAGAAAGGTCCTCAGGATCTCAAGGTTCAAGGCTCTTCATTATCTTTCGCATCACATGTGGTACATGAGGCAGAACAAAATTGTGAACTCAAGGTCCCAGTTACACCCCAAAAATAGCAAAAATATAAAGTATCAAGAAAATAAACAGTATACATACAAAGATCTAAGATACTGTATACACGAAACAATAATAATATAATATATTACGGTGTCCGTTGTGAGCAGATGGGTAAGAAATCAGCAGATTTGGGGCGTAGTGGCGCAGAGGGTAGCGAAGATGCCTGTGATCGGAAAGTCGCTGGTTCAAATCCCTGGACTGACAACATCAAAATGTGGGTGGGAAAGGTGAAACATCCACACCTGTCTCCGCCCTCATTTGCCCCACTCTGGGCCCTTAACCCCCACCATCTGCTCCCCCGGATGCCCTATAGCAGATCTCTGCTCCACAAAGAGGGCTGTGGTAGCTCTATTCTATTCTATTCTATTCTATTCTATTCTATTCTATTCCAGAATAATTCAAATAAACATCAGATGGCTGAAAGATTATTAGGTGGAACAGAATTACAAATTTCTGTCATGAATCAGAGTAATTTTAAAACTTCACCCTAAATCATAAACAACCAGCCTTAGAGGCAGTTTCCTCCATTTTTATCCTCCCTGCGAGTAAACAACAACCCAATTAAAGTTTACTGCAGTCATGCTTTGATCCTCACTGTTTTATGCATATTGCTGCATTTAAATTACACTTTATGTTTTATCCCTTGTAATAAACAATACTATATGTTGCCTTAAACGAATGACTTCTCCGTTCTGTCTGCAGAGAACTTGTTGCTGCAGCATGAGATTATATAACACTGATGATGCTGTTCTGTAAACCTGCTCTGTGGTTCTCACTTAAAACAAGCCTTCAAGAGCTCAGCGTGCATGTCACATCGCACTGAAGCACAGCAAATCTGCTTCTGTGAAGCAAACCAAGACCCCCATCTCTGAGTGTAACAGCTCACTCAAGGGGGTTCCTGCTGTGTGTCTCTGTGAGAAACACAACAGTGAGCAACAAAGCATATCAGCTTTGAGAGCTTGTGTCCTTTGTACAAGTCTTTCATTGGCTGCAGCGTACAGTCGTGCATATTGATGGATTAAATAGGTGTGTGTGGGGAATCTCAGGGGGACGGCGAGAGGCTCAGGTAGCTCGCCTCATCCTTTCTGACTGAAAAGTCTGCAGAGGCTGCTTTGAGCCCGCAGGGTCTCCTGTCAGTGCGTCTGCACCTATCATGTCTTCATCGTTATAATGATGAGGTAGTGGCCCCGTGCAGGCTGCAGCTAATTTAATGTATTCACTTATTCCTGCTGACAGATCACACATGCATATACATGGAGGCCTGCACTCGTGTGTGTGTGTGTGTACTTGTTTTTATTACAGAGTGAGGACCATTTGTGCCATAGTTACTATCAAAGTTAGGTCTTTGATATAAAATGAGGACCGCTTCAAGATCCTCACTTTATTTGCAGCTCTCCTGTGCTTTACTAGATGTATGGTGTGAATTAAGTTTTGGTTCAGGTTAGGGTTAGCTATAGACCAATAATGGTTAAGTTTAGGGAAAATGTCTGGGTTAGGCATAAATACAGTAACAAAAATGAATGGAAGTCAATGCATTGTCCTCAGTTTGATGCCAATACAAGGATGTGTGTGTGTGTTTGCTCTGACCTTTTTAAACAGCCTCACACTGGTGTTTAACTGTGATTTTTACTTTTGTGCAAAGCTGAAATCGATGAACGGAGTTTTATCTTTGAACTCCATGTCATAAGAACATGGAGCTCATGACGACAGCTCTCCTTAATGATCTGGACATTTTTACAGCTATTACTGTCAAAGGCTCGGCTGAAAGTTGAGCAAGTGGAACTGTGCAGTGTTGCCAAGTAAAAACATGCTTATCATCATTTGATTGTAATCCATTTCTCCACCTCTGTATCAAATGCGCTGTCACACATTAACCCTTTCATTACGAGCATGTTGCAGACGACACATTTTTCGGTGGTAAAGAGTGAACCATAATATCTGATCTGATGATCGGATGCTGGTCAAGTCATGAGTGACACAATCTGTTTGCTTTACTGTATCACTGATACAATCTGTGTGTGACACAAAAACAAGCTTAAACATGGACACGCCTGACCACAGAAACACATGCTCACCACACTGTTTCCATCAGACTATCAGTTTGTCCAGGACTTATTTACATTGAGTGTGTACCTGTATTTCAGAACTGTATGTCAGTATATGTGGAAAACTCCTGGACCCAACTTCATTTAGGTCATCTGGACAGTTTCTTTTTCTTTGTTGAGACATTTCATCCTTCACCCAAAGGACTTCTTCAGTCCCACAAGCAGCACACTCACATTATGGACCAACCACTTTGCTGGTGATAAGATGGTTTCTGGGGCCCACCCTCTCCCCATCGATTACTCTGAGGCAGCCATAGCTAAAGTGATTCAAAACAACAACGTTCATGCTGAATAATCCAGGTAATGAATGACCTGACTGAACTTTATTGGATTTTTAACCTGGATTATTGAGCATGAACTTTGATGTTTTGAACCACTCTGGCTGTGGCTGCATCAGAATTTAGAGACATTTTAGTAAAATTTGGAAAAATTCAGAGTAGTTTGTGATTTAAATAAATTTTAATTCTTGCGAGCAAATTCACCTGAACATGTTTTCTGCTGATTTGCAATCAAGCCGAACCAAAAGGTGAACTATAGCTCAGGCGCCTATAAAAGATGACGTCATTTCCCTTCTTGGATTATTTGTTGTTTGGTCTTTATTGGCCCAGATAAACAGATGAACGCTTCTTTGCCTTTGAGTGGGTGCACGAGTGTCTGGCGAAGATGTTTAAAACTGTGTCATCTGGTAAAACCCTCAGAGCACAGAGAAACGCCGCTGGGAGCATCATCACCACTAACAGACTGTAAATTATTGCTTGAAAGAGCGTGATTCACCATAAAAAAATAAAAAAAAAGTCTTTGCAGAAATGACCACAATCAGTTTAGTATCTGGCTTGTCAAACTGAGTGAAGATGAAAGAGGTTTGGATAAAAAGCACTGACCCCTCGTCGTGTTCTCTGAGCCTCTGGGCTTTGAGTTTACGGCCCGAGTTCCTGCTCCATAAATAAACCTTTTACTTCACATAGCTTGTTTAATGAATATGAAACTTGCATGCATGCAAGGGAGTTTGAGACTTTTTCTGGGTCTAATGAATGTTTTAGCTGACCTGCATGCCTGTTCTGTGTCTGAGTGTAATTTTAGAAAATGCTACGTGTCTATTTAGGGGTTTCTTTCTGAATAATTGGTGTGATTTTGCAGAAAGATGTTATAAACTATTTATCTATTTGACTCTTTAGTATGCATTTGTTTTGCATCAGTTATTAATGTCAAATATAATTTGAACAAATCATTATTTTGGGGCTAAACTGGTCAAAATTACATATTTGCGTAATGGGAGCACCTTATAAGGAAACGATGTGCGTTTGTGTGTCTACCATTTATTTTACAGTGTTACAGCTGCAGCTGTGAGGGCGACGACAGGGTCCATTTAAATCAGACAGCCAGACTGAAGGAGCTGTAAAGGGGGATGGGAGCTGCTGCAGCATTTTCATTTGTTCCTATTATTTTTATGCGCTCACATGTCCTGTCTTCAAATTCTGCAGCAGTCACATCCTCTGGTGTTCCTGGAGACCTGATGAGAAACTGAAAACTCTCCATCTGCTACCACACCTGATCCTAAATTCATGGTTAGTATCAGATGATTCTCCTAATGTTAATTAGAGAAACGGAGTCATGAGGCGGTTTCACAAACACAGACCTGATAAATCATCACAGGAGTGCACAAGAGGCACATCTTGATGCACAAAAGAACACCGTGGTAAATAAACTAAAAATGGAAACAAGAATGAGACACTATCTGTTCACGCTTTTATATTTTGCACCAATTTAAAAAAAGAGTGGATGCATTTTGAAAAATTTGTAAACAATACACAGAAAAATGAACATAAAAAAAAAACAACCACCTGAAACGAGGGAAGAGGATGAAGCAGGATGTTTTCTCAGCATGCACAGATGTTCAGTTCACTTTCATATCCATTCTTGGCCTCTCTTTAAGTGAACAGTTGTAAAAATAAAAAGTTCAAAGATTTATGGGGCAACATTTTTGCTCATGCAGCCTCTCCAGAAGGTTTAGCCAATAGTTCAAGGCTCCAGTGCATGTTGTTCTGCAGTTAGAGGGGGTCGCTTTTAACACTCTGGTGTAGTATTTAGTCCATTTTAGCTAACAGGAGCTTGACAGATGAGGGGGTCAGTGCTTTAGTTATTTTTTTCAAAAGGAAATGAATACCTAGTGACACAGGATGCAGTCCCACATGGAAATATACATACACACACACATACCGGTACATACTTTGTACATACATACATACATACATGCATACATATACATATACATATACAGTACATATACATATATATATATATATATATATATATATGTAACAACTTTAAATAATTATTCATTATTCAGTGTTCCAAAAGTCAAATGCAATAAAAATCTACACTATTCTGTAAGTTTATTTATTTAAAAAGCTTTAAAACTCGCACGTGGAATACAAAGTACATTATTTTTGGCACCTGTAAATATTATTGTTTTAAAATTATGAGAATGTACAGCTTTTCATTGAGTGTTAAATATGTTTAACTGCTGATTCATTTTACCGTAACTGTGTTACTACTATAGCAAATTAAAATTTAAAACTAACATTGCCAGTAGTGCTACATGCAATTTTAATCTAGAAGAAAAGTGCCAGTGTAATCAGAATGGAGCAACTGAGGTATATTTTTAGAACTTTTTATTTATGTATTAATTTACCAAACTGAGTGTTTGTAATTGGATTTTTCTGAAAATAATTTTTCCACAAAATGAATGAGCATATAAAACTGGAGCAGACAATGTGGTGGTTTATCTGGTTTAAGCTCGAGGTCAGGGGTTCTGTGCTGTTCCGTCTGCTGAAAACAAGCTGAACTGTGTTTTCATGCGGCCCTGAGCAACAACTGGTTAATAAAACCAGTTGGACAGTGTTTTGCACCATGGGCCCCCCAGGGACAGGCTGGCTCCACTAACACACACACTGAGATAAACAAACAGGGAGCGCACACACACAGTTGAGTTTTTACATGTAAAATCAAAAGGACATTTCACCAGAGGCGTGCAGCTGCTTGGGCATCTCAGGACAGTTCAGACCTAAATTTTTGCTTTAAATATTTCTGCTCATGCCTGCTTGAAATGACCCAGAAACAATAGATGAGTACAATGTACAACCTGCCAAAATAAAACTACATGCATGCAACATTTTAATTATCTAATGATAAATGTCTTTCATTTAAATATTGCATTAAATTGGTGCTATCTAAATATGTAAAACAACATGGCAAACCATTTCTATACCTCTCTTGTGTTGAATGAAGGTTTTGTTTTTGAACTGGTGATGCAGGGGAGTCAAACTCAGTTAAAAAAGGGGGCTAAAACTAAAACTTGGTCCAAGGTAAGGGCCAATTTCAGTCGACACATTAACTCCAGTCAGATAGGTGATATGTTTTCTTGATTGCAGGGTCATCAACAAGAGTTTAATTGGTTCCAGTTGATGTTTTCTGTTGCTCTGTCCACATCAAAATGAAAAATTACTGAAAAATACAACCTTTTTTTCTGGCTTCAAAGTTAAACTGTCCTGAGAGGGCTTCATTAAATGAGGTATTTAGTAGTTTTTTCTTTAACTAAAGTGAGAAACAATAAAAAAAAAATTACAGTTAAAATATCTTAGAGGGCCAGATACGATGTTAACGAGGGCCAGATTTGGCCCATGGGCCTTGACTTTAACGCCTGTGCTCTAAGAGGAGCAGTTACAAGAATACAGTACAAGTGCAGCAGCTATTTAAACATTTTTACATTGGCATTTTTCATTCATGTGGTTATGCCATCAAAGGCCCTTCTATGTGATGTTAGTGACAACAGTATCATTAATAATCATTTCACGAACAGACATTTCACATAATAAGTAATTCTGTGTGCCAGAGTAATTTCTAATTTCTTGTTGAAAAAGGTCAGCAGAGGCCTAAAGCGAATGGAAAAAGTCTGTTTGTGACAGAGATGTAGCTGAATACCAACAGACAAAAACACGGGAGAAAAGAAATGAGTAACATTTTCCCTTTGAGCCAGTCACACAACGTTAGCGCTCTGCCACGATGCAGAGAAGCTCCATTTGTTCAGTGGTTGAAACTGACCTTAATTTTGTTTAGTTGCATCATTTATTTTTTTTCTACATCCGTTCTGTTCGTCTTCTCGGCCTCGGAGCAGCATTTTTTTAACTGACTCTGTAATGGCTGATTGGGAGGTTTGTAAAGCACCATCAGCTGAAACATTAGTTTTAGGACAGTTTCAGTGGGATTTTCATGCCTTTTTGACAGTGGTGGAGAAATTCAAACACTGTACTTAAGTAAAAGTATAAATAAACAGACTAAATGTACTCTAGTAAAAACAGAATTACCACATTAACATTTTACTTAAGTAAAAGTACTTGCTTTTAAAAATACTTAAAGTATTAAAGTAAAAATACTTGCTAAATGTTTTACTTAATGCAATGGTCTACAACATATGTGTCAAACTCAAGGCCCGGGGGCCAAATGTGGTCCTTGTTGACATCTTGTCAGGCCCCCAAGATGTTATTTTAAATGTAAAATACTTTTATCACTTTATTTTTTTCAGTAATCTTTGATTATGATGTCAAAATTGCAACAGAGAACGTTAAATGAGACCAGTCAAACGCTTGTTGAGTTACCTGCCCATTTTGCAGTGATTCAATGGACCAACTCTCCTCTCACCATCAGTTACTTTCAAACTAACAAACAAATAAAAAAAAAAGCTGCAACGTGAACGTAACTTGTAACGCAACACATTATAGAAATGTAGTGTATTAGAAAGTACAGATAATGTATCAGAGTAAAAGTAGAAAGTACCCACATTTAACTCCACTTAAGTAAAGTACAGATGCAACATGTAAAATGCTTTTTTTCAAGTATCGTTATCATGCTTTGAGGAGCGTTGAGAACCCAGAGTGCAGAAAAACTTGGGAGACTCAAAGGTAAAAGTAAAGAAAAACATTTATTATTACAAAACACAAGCAAAGCTGACGTGACAACACAAATTCCAAAAACACAACGGGCTGTAGGAAGCACAAACCACAGACAAGGTGGAAACACAAAGATGCTGAACTTAAAGGGACACTAACAAGACACCATGAGGAACACCTGGGGAGTGACAATGAGGCACTGGTGAGAGTGGCAGGAGCTGGAGCTGACCACATGAGGACAAACGCAAGGACGGCTGAACAGACACACAAGAAAACACATTAAACAAAACACAAAACATGTATTCATGTGAATTTTAATTTGATGAACCCAGACCAAGTGTTTCTCAAACCAGTCAGATCAAATCTTCACAGAATACTGCTGAACTGCTTCAATGTAAAAACCCACAGTCATAGCAGCAAACCTGAACATCCTTTTTACATATTTGTTCCCAAAGCCTTTTAACAGAGCTGTGGTCCAGCTATTAAATAAATGTACCATTAATCTAATAAACTACTCTGCTGAACACGTATGATGTCAGAATGATCTACTCACCATCAGGATAATGAACCTGTGAGGCTAAACAGCAGAGCAGCTTTATCCTGATGGTTAGTAAACGATTGTTCACTGTTTCCTCTGAGCCACATGGATTCATTATTTAAAACAGTATAAAAATGTTTTTCTTTTTTTGTGTTACAAAGTTAAAGAGTTTTGCTGTCAAAGAGTCGGCTGCAGTTTTTCGACTCAGGATATTGTTTTGAAAGGTCCGGTCACTGCTGTGGAGTGTCACACAACATCAAGCAGCTTCTGCAGTGTCAGATGCTGTAACATCTCTGGCTTCTTCCCATCTGGGAACCACCACATTTATTCCAGCGGTGATGACACAGGAGAGGAAGCCGTGACACAGAAAACAAACCCCAGCAGACACCGTGGCCTTTAATGGGGTCAGTGTGTCTTTCTGCACGAGGGGATGATGTGATGTGAAGCGGCTCTCAGCCAGCAGAGTAACCCTGTTCGCCTTCGTCTTGCTCATGCAGTGACTGCAGTTTTCTTGCATACAGTATTTATGTGCTCGCTGCGCTGAGGGACGAGGACTTTGTAAAGTAAAATAGTAAAAGTGAGATGCTGAATGTTTCATGGCTGCAGAGTGTGGTGAGATGAAGGGGTTAATTTAGACCCATCATAGAGGATTCCTATTATTTTAAATATGCACCAAAGAACCATGCAGAGGCCTTTCTGAGATGCATCACTTCCCCTCACACAGTTCAAAGATGTTCTTTATGATTTTACTGGTTGTGGAGGAGTTTTCATTTGCTGGAGCTAGATAAACTGGTTACAACTGGTTTTCTAGGATGGACGCAGCATTTTGCTCAGTTTTATAGTCTAGTCTTTCAAGCTCTTTTTAGTGTGTGGATAAAAAATCATTTAAATTCCTTTGAGAAAAAAAAAAAAACCTTCTCAGCAGTCTGAAAGATGTAAAAGCGTACAAGTTTCCACTTTAAGTTTAAAATCTACATGTGTTTTCTTGCATTTTGGTTGATTGTGTTTTAAACTTTTTTTTCATGTTAGATGATTTCTGGGTTGTTGTTGTTTTTTATATGGATGCTAACCTGTTTTACACTGGATGTTCTGCCTGACATAACCTGGGCTCGAACATGCAGCCTCAGGATTAAGGGGGATTAATTACAAATTCTCAAATTTCATTATAGGTCTCTCTTGTTAAATGAGTCCTCGAGGCTCAATGAGATTAACCTGCCTAAATAAAGGTTGAATGAAAAAGTAATAAATGAGTAAAATTTAGTTGGAGATTACCCCAACACTGCATTTTGTCTACGTCACTATGTGCGGGATATTTTTTTCAATGTCAGGCTATCACTCCTCGGCCAAGGAGTGAGAGTTGTTAAGATCTTTTCCCCTCCAAATCCTATACATGTGTCACTTTCATTACGTCTGTCTAAACAGGTCTCACTTGTAAATGATTCTTCGAGCTTCATTGTGATTTATTTGTGTAAATAAAGGTTGAATGAATGAAAATTTAGTTCCTCTGTTTTTCAGGCGTGTATGAAAAGAACTGTTAAACTGAATGCAGCGACTGTAAGTTATATCTTGTTTGTTTGTTCTTTATCGTAAGTTTTTTTTTTGTAACTTAGTCAGATTTTAATCACTGATACAATCTTCATTAAAGAGCAAAAATTTGAATGATGTTAGACAAAAGTGAAAATTTCTTCGGCCTTGATCTTGATTTATTGAAACAAAGCTGGTTGCTTAAAAATAAAATATGGCTCCCTCTTTTACTACACAAGGCCTAGTGATAAACTGTGATGTCAGAAAGTGCATGCTACACCTTGGCTGAAGGCCATGGCTGAATATTTGAGGATAAACTGTGCACTGCAACGCTGAATGCAAAATCACCATTGTTCTAACTATAGCCGTTTCCTGCCTTCCTCTCCTCGTGTGGCCTCCAGGGAAAGGTTTAAACCCCTGCTCCTGCCTTTTGTCACAACCACATCCGATTTCAGAGAAAATAATCCAGAAGAGCAGGAAAAGATGTTCTGGTTGGATTCATCCCAAATCAGGTTTAGGAGAAAATACTCTCAGCTGTGAGTACAAATAAAGAAAAGCATTGTCAATAGCATCAAAGTGTCAAGATAAATGCAGGACATCCTCCAGCTGAGCTGTGTGTGTTCACAGTGTTTGGTTTCCTGTCAGTGAGTCCAGGTGACCCACATCTTCAGCCTTCTATTTCAGCTTCTTACCTCTGCTAGAGATGAAGGTTTTTAATAGAAGGAAACTTGATGGAAATATTAAACTTTCAGCTCCTGAATGGAGAATGGTTTGATTTTTTTCTGCACCATGAGACAGAATTTCCCACTCCTTTTTCTTGTTGGACATTTTTCCCCTTTGTGTTCTGTATCAGACCCACTATCAACAACAAATTGTTATAATCTTGCTCATCTTCTTTTACATCCTTCTTCCTCTCTTTCTGTCTATGTCCTTTCGAAGACAAACCTTTGTGGTTGCTGAGTCGTCTCAAGTCAAACACTTCAAATGTCTCTGATGTACATTGATGGTTGTGGTTGGACGCCTCCAGTAGATCGATGCTATCTCGGTGCTTGAGTCTGAAAACATCCAAACAAAACTTGGCCTTTTCTCATACAACATGGATGGGGAAAATAATTTTTGTGCAGCTTCAATTTCAGACTAAAACCTATTTTCTTGTCTCTAACTTAACGGTATGGTCCCAAATTATTAGATAATAAATACTGAGAGGATTGTAAGGATTATTTTTGACATTTCATTAAATACTTATGCCAAAGAAAATGCTTTGAGCAGTAGAGCTCAGTGCTAAAGTGACTGCAGCTCGAAGCAGATGAGTCTGAAAACCTTACATTAAATATAATTTCTGTATTTTTTACCAGTTAAAAAGCAAATAATGAGCAGGGATGGGGTGGATGAATTATTATTACACACTTTGAAAGCTTGTGGTATCGAATTAGTCTACCTGATGATTCATCAGCTATCAGACATAATTTAGTATTGAAGTAAATACTCTGAAAGTTCTTCAGTGATCTATGTTTATGATTCAGCTTTGTATCCTAAATGATAAAAAAAATCAAGCTTTCATTTCACACAAAGGAACAGACATTCAGTCTGTTGATGCAGTCAGAGAATGACAGAGATGTTGCTCACAAAAACCTGCGTTGCATCAGTTAGAAACATGAGAAATCCTCTGCAGAGATCATTTAACTAATTAGTTTATTTTAATCTAAGTTCTGACTCTTCCAGTCTGCTGTAGTGACATTTTTAGTGAGAATTTTAAGTTGACGGGAAACAAGATTAGAAGTAAAAAAAAATAATAAAAAGACAGAAGCTTATCTGCTCTTCATTTGAGCCTGAGTCAGAGGAGAGAGGTGGCGAAAACAAGCCGAGTCTAATTTCTGAGGAAGAACATAACGTGTTGAAGGTTTTCATATTAAATCTTCAGCACAATATGAATTTAAACTAATGCATAATGTGTTAAAATCCGACACCGTCTTTGTTTTAATGTTAGATTTTCTCATCTGCACATACATATAGTGGCCCCACCGCAGTATGACAAACACTGTATGTTACAAAGGTTATTTGTCTAAATGAATGACTTTAATTTATATATTTTTACAATCCACTGCAACGTTTACCTCATATTAATCATATTAATATTATCACAATATGAATATAATTACCTTAATATACTCGTGTTTTTTTTTACTTTTAAACATTTAAACAAAGAATTGCATTTTTGAGCACAAAATAACATGACAACCCAAGTACATTTAAAATATTAAACCAACCAAACATTTTCAAGCAGATTTGAAGTTCTATTCAGTGTATATACAGTATATATATATTCATAATCTTCAGTTGTAACTTATATACATCAGTAGTTTGTGTGATGTATAAAATAGTTTAAAAAGAGTAAGCATCTTGGGATGTTATAGTCTAAATGGTCTAAATTATGCAGGAGATGACAGATTTAAGAGAGACTTAATAGCCAGATTTATTGGTAAACTCACACAAACACCATGCGTTGAATGACCCTCAGTTGACCTTTTCCCAGCTCTGGGATCAGTTCCTCTTCATCAACCCCTAAATTAAAGATGTGAGAGAACTTGAACCCCCGTGAAGCTGCGCAGTGTGACCCAGCCCTGCCCAAAGTCAGTGCAGCTTTGTGGTGTGGCAATTACAGGGCACAGCGTATGGTGAAACTGGGAAAAAAATCAAAATCAGAGAAGGCTGCAGCTGGAGAGGATGCTCACAAAATGACTGTGGTGCACTCAACGTGCTGCGTGGACCTGGTCATTGAAGCTGAGGCTATGGCTTCGACTTTATTGTGTGGTTGAAACGCTGTTTAAAACACAGCTGTGCTGCCAAATTAATTTTTTTTTAAATCAACCAACAAACTGACTGAAGTGGGTAATAAAAAGTCAAACAGTAGCCTGCAATTCCAGAAAACACATTATCTTAAAACTCCTAGACATGAAGAATGTTAGTTTGAAATTAAAAATAGTCTTAAAGGTTCATACGATGTCCAAACCTCTATAATGTCATTTTTATTATTTATTCCCCAATTTTCTCCAGGTGCCCCCATTTCCTCCCACAGACCATATAATCATGCATTTTTGGTCCATTGCTCTAAATTGTCCGAGAAAGTGTGGTCATTTTGATGATTATCAGTTTGTACAGTAATTTTTTTTAAAGTATGGATGATGATCAAACATTTATTGTCTGTTTGTTTTTTTCCTGTGTAAATAACCTTCCACCCAACAGAAAACCCAATAAGCAAGTTGCTACTTTGACCCAAAGGAAATGCTTTTCCTTCTTTCGCTCAGCTGTGAAATGCATTAAGTGAAGTTCTGCTTGACCTCATGGCTTCTCTTCCTTCCAAACTTGAAAAAAATAAAAAACACCACATCCAGCTCAAAGACAGATATGGAAAATGTGGAGAGACAACAAGGCCAGTCTAGTTGGTTGAATTCAGAGAAACTGATTGAAATGTCAGGCAGTATGGAGATCTGATGACTGTGCAAACATTATGGAGGGAAAAACTCACCGGCTTCAAAGAAAAATGGCTGCTGCTGCTCGAATAACAGGATGCAACATTTAACAACTGTCTGTTCAGTTAAAACGGGAGATTTGGGTTTAATCTGGATTAATGATGACGAAGAGCCCCCATTGGTTAGTACATGACTTAATGAAAGCAAAGCAATGCCCCTGGGGGGTTTCGCTCTCTCTCTCTCTTGGGCTATGTGTGTGTTTGTGTGTGTGTCCACTTGTGTTTAAATGAGAGCGAGTATGAGCCGCTTCATGAGATCAGAACCCCCTCAGCGATAAGAGCACAAGACTCAATTATTCACTGTTTGATGGGTTTAAAAGACCTAAAAGAGGCTCTCAGATCCAGCAGCAGGGGTTCAGCTTGATTGTACATCATGTTAGTGATGGAGGAGTCCTTCCCTCTGACGGGTGGAAGCTTAGATCCCCTGTTTAATGATGACAAACAGTTTAAGGAAAGAAAGCTCCATGCCGTGCCTCTGCAGGTGCTCGCGTTTGAAGAAGCTGCTGTGAGATGATCTCTTACATCATCTCTGGGAGGTGACAGCTGGAAACAGCAGCTTATGAAATGTTGTGATGCCGTCGGTGTGGGGAGTCTGCGGGCTTCATGCTGATGTGTTGAATAGAAGAAACTAATTCAACGCTGTCATTTTTCTCACTGTGACAGTGGATAATTATTATAAAGCGTTCATGTGATTTTTATTAGAGCTGCAAAAAAAATTGGTTGAGAATCATTTGGAAATTATATTTTCACTTTAATTTCTGCCAATTTATCAAAGTCAAGATGCTTTATTGTCATTCACATCGCATAGTGATACG
Organism: Simpsonichthys santanae; assembly: GCA_031762415.1. Taxonomy (NCBI): domain Eukaryota; kingdom Metazoa; phylum Chordata; class Actinopteri; order Cyprinodontiformes; family Rivulidae; genus Simpsonichthys; species Simpsonichthys santanae. The sequence goes on from JARVLU010001354.1 coordinate 22,519,194, forward strand.
TGAGGTGGAACGAAATTGTGTACACAGGGTACAGTTACACCCAACAAATGTATCAATTATAAAGGAAAAACAATAATAAGATTTAAGATATGAACTAAGAAATATGCTAAATTAAGAATATGTTAAATACTTAATAATGCAAAAACAATACGCTGAACAACAGCAGCACAAACCTGAGTCTGTGCAGATGAGGACGAATGAACACAGCAGCATGAGATCAGCAGCACAGATCTGACATATCTCATGACAGCTAGGACACTCTCTAGTTCCTGCAACTATAAACAGAATACAATCCACACTGCTGAATTAATCTTGTAGTACTGTCACTAATCTAATCATAAAAGTGTGTAGAACAAGGTGCCACATTTATGGACCATATTTTGTTTCTTGAATAAAAGCACACATTGCATGAATACTGTTTGATCAGTTGTCTGAGCCTTAGATTGTGGATAAACCCTACCTGTGCTTTTACTGACTTTTATCAGCAAATATTTCACAGAAGTATGACTAAAACTCAACCATACAGCTTTTTAAGCATAAAATATTATCAGTGTTTAGTTCAGTGTGTTAAAAAAACACATTTTTTAGTGAATAATTTAGCAAACACAATCAACAAAACAATCAATATAGTTGTATGAATTTAATAATATCAGTACAGATGTTGGTTTTTGGTTGGGCTGACATCCACATAAGGTTTAATCCCAGCTATTTTATGCAGAAGAAGGATCAAACTGTGAGTGTTTCTGCCTCCACCCCCCATGAAGACAACATGTGCAGGACACAGCAGGAGTCAGGGAGCTGAAAGCCCTGAAACAACAGCCTGATGGCACTTTGTCAGTCATCTGGAGGAGCATGCATCATGCTGCATTTGTACAAACGCACTCAAATTACTTTGGTTCAGAAAAGACCGGCCGTCAGAGAGATCAAAACACAGAAACATTCCTGTCTGTCAGGTCCAACTATCAGAGCACCTAAAATATAAATCACAGTTTCAGAGGAAGGTGGTCTGCAGGGAGCTTCTTACTGCAGCCGAATTCGCCTTAAATAAAATATATTTTATTTTGTCATGATAAAACATTAAACTCTGCTAGAAGAATCCAGTAAAGAAACTGTTTCCACTCATGCAGTGTCAGGTAGCATTGAAGTAAATTAAACTGGAGAAATTGCATTTCCTGCAAAAATGCAGTGTGAATGCTTATTGCAGAAGAACTTGCTGAAAAACAGCTGAAATTAGCTTAGAAACATTAAAATGTAGCTGAAATTAAAGAACAAGCCTAAATTAGAAGAAGAAAGCAAGAAAAAGCACAAATTTGATAATTAGGTTTAAATAAGCAGAAATAAGCACAAGAATTAGGAAATCAGCTAAAACAAACTAAAATAAAATAATAATAAAAAAAAATCTAAAAAGTAGCCAAAAAGGCAGAAAAAAGTGTAACAGAAGAAAGTGTAAAGAGCTGAAATGAGCCCAGAAAATGTGGAATTGGTATAAAACAGCTAATTAGTTGCTGAAATGGCAGAAAAAGCTGAAACTAGCTGAAAAAACTGAAATGAGCATAACAAGCTGAAATTAGTAGAAATAGGTTAATTAGGCTCAAAGTAGCAATTACCAAGAAAAACTTGAATTTATCTGAAAACAGAAATTACCAGAAACAGAACAGAAAAACAGAAATTACCAAAACAATGCTAAAAATGTAGCTGAAAACATAGAACAAGCTTAAATTAGCAGAGGAAGAAAGAACACTTGTTTGCCTAATTAAGCTGAAAGAAGCAGAAATTAGCATAAAAAGTAGAAATTGTCTGAAAACAACCAAACAAACAAGCAAACAAACAAAAAACTAAATTAGCCAAAACTGCTGAAAAGTAGCTAAAAAGGCTGAAATTATAAGAAGTCAATGGAGAGAGCATATTTTTGCTGAATTTGGCTGAAAAAAGTTCTAATGAGTGCATAAAATGTGGAATTAGCTGAAAATGCTTAAATTAGCATAAAACAGCTGTATAGCTGAAATATAGTAGAAAAAGCTGAAACTCACAGAAATAAGTTGAAAGGAGCATAACAAGCTGAAATTAGCAGAAAGACTCTGAAAGGACCACAAAATAGCTGAAAAGAACCCCAGCTGAAATTAGCTGAAAATAGCAGATTTATTTTTATTTTTTACATTTGCAGAAAGAAGCTGAAGCAGAACAAAATGTGAAAGGAGCAGTAAAAGGTTGTAAACAGATCTAAAGCTTTGAAGGATGTAAAATGAGCTCAAGTCATTTTCTATGAGGAAAAAAAATGGCAGAAAAGACTAAATGTTTCAAAAAGCTAAGTTGCACCAATGTCAAAAGTCAGTAGGATTGTCCTGAAAGAGCTGAACATTTTGATTTATGATTTGTTGAAATAGCTTGAAAACTTCAGGGCAAGAAACACCTGAAAAAGGTATGGTAGAAAAATGGATTACAATAGTGTGAATGCTTCATAAACAAATAAATAAAGATCACCAGGCATTTTACTTCAACTGCAGGATTAACTGAAAAACCTTACAGAGTTTTATTCACATGTGAAAAAGATAAACATGAAACTGGAAATGCAACAAATTTGGAAATTTTCTGATGTAGAAATAATAAAACAATCATCAACAGCAGCAGATAAATTTGTGTTTTAAATGATTTCAACAAATGCTAGACGGTAAACAGATTCACTGATTGTTTTGGTTGCTGAACATCATTTTATGTTTGTGCACAGTTCCACATTTAAACCAATTTACAAACTAATAAAGTGTGAGACTTTCTGTATGTTGCACAAAAAGCCCAGCACTAACAAGCCAGATGTTGAATCCTAAATAATTTGCTCTAGATTTACCTCTTAACTTTATCTCTCAGAAAAAAAAAATCTGTCTCTACTTTGTGGCTTTTGGTTGCAGCCTTTCATTTCCAAACGTATGGGGGATATTTATGTGCACATGACCTCCAGTTTTTCTTGCTTTAGTCTGTGTGAGAGAGCACATGAAGTGGTCTCATGTTTCTTGTGGGAACCTTGAAAAAGCTGCACCGAGTGACGATTCTGGTCTTTTAGCTGCTGCTGATCATGAAAAAATGAACTGTGAGCACATTCCTGAGGACCGAGAGCTGTGGGGCTGCACAGCTGAAGGATTATTGGAAGATGAGCGTCTACAGTAGGAGTTAAAGTTCATGCTTAAACCGTGCACTCCCTTGCCATTCATAAAAGTGTTTCTTGTTTCTTGCATGCATATTATCTTAATGTATAATATGAACTTTGAAGACAAAACTGACCCTTCTATTTCTTTAAGCCCTGCCGACCCTCTGACCTTTAGAGTTGTACAACTGTTCTGCTTTCAGGCCTGGTGTGTCCCACTTTTGAGTCGTGGAGCTGTGAGAGTGTGACAGCTGACAATCTGAGACAGAGGAGGGAGGGAGCGATGTGCAGGACGAGGAGGAGGAGGATATGGTCAGACAGCGTCCACTGTTGGGATCCCTGGGGAAACTGAGCCACAAGAGAAGAGACTGCAGTTGCAGCTGTTGCTGCATCCCCCCACTCCCCCACCCCGTAGTAGTAGTGCTCATGCTGCTTTATTTTAAAGATATACAGTATTTTAAAAAATGCTATAACTGTAAGTACTGTACATTAAGGAAGGGGTGGGATTTAACAAGTGAACGTCATAACAAATTAATATTTGAGTTTTGATGTGTCGATATTTTATTGTGTTACAATTTATATTAGGTATTACATTCAGGCTTTTATTCTTTGCCTTGTTGTTTTTTATGTTCTTTATGTCCAAAACAAAATATTCTGGGATGCTGTTTCAAATCCCGTTTTGAAAACTAACATTGTAATAATAACATGTAGCATTTCTGAGTTGGACATTTTTATAGGTGCATTCAATGTTCCTGTATTTCTGCACATGTAAGACTTGAAGAATTCCCGAAACCACTGAAACTAAAATTCCCAACCATCAGCCATCTGCTAGAAACTGTTAAGCACAATAAACAGATTACTGTATATTCAATTATGTATCAACAGTAATAATTTTCTATTTTAATTTTTGAACTAGAAGAAAACACCAAAGACTCACTAGAAAAAAATACCTGTTTTATGATTTATTAATTCCTGCAGAAACTCTTTTTCTTGTCATATGGTATAGAAAAACATAAAGGTCTTTATGACGAAAAAAATGCACTTAGTTACTAAAGCATCGGTTTTGCAAAATATGTTTATATGTTAAAAAGTGGTTAAATATGTTTTGTTGAAATACTTTAGTCAACAATTTTGACTACTGAAGATCAAATCATACCAGTTTTATTACAGAGAATAGTTATTTTTAATATTAGCATCATGACCTTTGTAAGGGGTCAAACCTTCTGTTGTCAAAGTGCTGGGCAGTAAGAATGATGAACTGAATTGGTCTGGTGTATCTCATAAAAACATTTTCTGGATTGAATGTCATGAAATGTTTGTGACAAACTCCAGAGCTGCACAGTTCATGTTGCTTTTTATATTTAAAGCCTCTGATGGAGTTGTGGTGCAGATTTAGAATGGGTTTAATGCACAGTTGATGCTCAGGCTGTGAGTGACATGCTGGCTTTTATGATGCTGTTAGTCACGCAGCAGCTTTTTGCTGCAGAGCAGAGCAGGAAAAAAAAAACAGGCTAAGAGCTGCAGATAAAAATATCAGCTTCATGTTGGGATTTGATACTTTCAAATATCAAAAGTGGTGGCGCAGAGGTTAGAGAAGGTGGGTATGTGATCAGGTGGGTCATGTGAGGATGCTGGTGTTTTTTCCAAACTTCGTAAGGAGAGTCTTTGTCAGGCTTTCTTGACCACAGTGTCTGTATGTAAAGTCCAGGACAAATCCCTGGTAATGTGAACGCCGAGGAACTTGAAGCTGCTGACTTGCTCCATCGCAGTGTTATTTATGTTGATGGTGGAGTGCTGGCCTCCACATTGTTTCCTGAAGTCCATTTTCATCTCCTTTGTTTTGCTGACATTTAGAGAGAGGTTATTTTCCTGACACCAGCTGGTCGGTGATTTTGTCTCGTCTCTGTAGGCACGCTTGTCGTCGTTGGTGATGAGGTCTAGGATGGTGGTGTCATCAGCGTACTTGAGGATGACGTTAGAGCTGTGCTTGGCAGTACAGTCATGTGTAAATAGGAGTGGACTGAGGACACAGCCCTGAGGTGTACCGGTGCTGAGGACTATTGTGGAGGAGAGGTGACAGCCGATTCTCACTGCCTGTGGTCTGTTGGTGAGGAAGTCCAGTATCCTGCAGCAGATGGACTTCTCCAGGCCCAGTGTGGTGAGCTTGGAGGGAGGGGATGGCGTTGAATGCTGCATTGTAGTCAATGAAGAGCATTCTCACTAAGGTGTTTTACTTCTCCAGATGGCTGAGGGAAGTGTGAACTGCTAAAGCAATGACATCATCTATTGACCTGTTTGCTCTATATGAGAATGGTAGGGGGTCCAGGGGATCAGGGAGGAAAGCAAAGATATAAGTTTTGATAATTTGCTCAAAGCACTTCATGATGACAGATGTCAGTGATATGGGCTGAAAGTCATTAAAGGCAGGATGCTGCAGAAGTCTCTGGGATGGGGACAACAGTTGAGGTCTTGAAGACTGTGGGCACAATACACTGGTGCAGAGACAGGTTAGTGGTGAGTTGGTCAGCGCACACTGTCAGCGCTCGTCCTGGGATACCATCAGGCCCTGGTGCTTTGTGATGGTCTACCGACTTGCACGCCCGTCTCACTGTAGCTGTGTCTGAACAGACTGTGGCATTCTCACTGTCTACATGTGGCCTGGTGGCATGTGTGGTGCAGTTTGCATCAAATCGGACGTAGAACGTGTTGAGCTCTTCTGCTCTGAGTCACATCGTCGCTTAGAAAAACCAACAGAAATTGTCAGCAATAAATTGATAATTTGTCAAATATGTTTTTTAAACCATAAGTTTTGTTTATTTATTTATTTTTGAAATTTATTTATAAAATTTATTCATTTTAAAATACAATACAAAACAATCCCATAAATGATAAGAATACAGAATATAAAAATGAAAGGTATCAGAAAGAAGGAAAAATCTTATTATATCAGCCCCTTTTTTTTTTCAAACAATTAGTTCAAACAATAATAATCTTCAAATAACAGAACAAAATTAATAACTCTTTCTAATTTTTCTAACTTTAATACAATACACATTAATCTACTTCGTATATATATACTGTATTTAATTTGTTTTTTGAACCTATGACAAGCATTTGGGATGCCTAAATCAATGAATGAAATAAAAACAAATTGAAAAAAAAAAATTAAAGTAAATTTTGTTTTGATGTTCATTTTTTTGCCTTTTGTACAAGTTACTTTTTGTATGATGAAGAAACATTTCATTTTTCACAGAAGTATCCTTTCAGTTTATCCTGAGCTGCTCTGCCGTGTTCCATTTTAGCCACGACTCATTTCACAAAATTACACACGAATCTGAAGCCAAGACACAGAGTAAAGATTTTTTTTCTGCAAATAGATTTAATTTGATAAAAACCATTAACAGTTTTACAGTGCACAAGACACTTAATCACTACTAAAGCATCACAAAACCCTGATTAAAAAAAAAAAAAAAGTAAACAACGTTGCAGAAAATCACACTCAAGAAAGTCTGAACTGGAAGAAATAAATGTTACATTTACAAACACGTACTGAAAGATATGACATCTCAGAATGCGTCTTATGACACAACTTCCAGCAGAATCTGTGCATGTGTGAGTGCGTGTGTGTGTTGGACCATCTGCATGGTTTAAAACAATTATTTTCTAAAATATAACAAGATCTTCAGATTGTCCTTGCATATCAGTTGTCCTCCAGTACAAGCAAAGTGTTTTGAGTGACATCAGGCAGCATCTTCTGTAATCCTGAGGGAGAATGTGTCGTTTGATTTGTTGTTACTGAGACAAGAAAAAATACTGTAAGTACAAGTGTTGTATGTTTTTGAAACATGTAATATAAAGAACTGCCTTTACTTGTCATTTCTGTGTGCAGACTCATGGAAATCATGCAACGGGACACTTAATATTTCTTATTGCTGCTGTTAGGTTGATGACATATAGGTGCACAGCTCTGCACATCAGGTTTGGTAGCTTCACTTAAAGGTCATTTTTTTCCAGTTATCTAAAGTGTGCACGAGATGTCATTATCCTTCAGTTCACAGATCTTTGGGAATAAATCAGCTTGTTCTGCATCCTATTTAAGCTTTAAACAAGCTGTTGGTAACAACACAGTACCAGATGGCTGTCAGTTAGGCAGTACTGAAAATTGGCAGAGCCATCTTTACCCCCTTCCCTTTCACCCCCAAGACGACTTTCCATCATTTTTGCATGGCAGAAAATAAAAGAAAGCAATCACGACCATTCATCATGAGCAGACTTATTGCTGTTGTGTCTTTCGGAGCAAGATCAGATTAAGGAAGACGTCACTAGACTTTGTTTAAAACTCATTTAAATGTGGCAGTGGCAACTTAAGTTACTCCTGTGTTCTTTCCCTGAGCAAAGTGGATGAGACGAGTAAACAAACAAAAAAAAACAAAAAAAAGAGATTACTGTTTTGTGGCAGTGTGTCCGGTAACAGCTGTTTGTTGCCTCGCTTGAATAAAACATAGCGGTGCAGTTTAACACATGGCGTTGCTATTCATAGATGAAAAGGAGTGTCTGTTGGTGTTTTTAAATACAGTTTTGCATTCATGGTGACATTCTGATAACCGTGTTTGTTGTGAAGTACCATCTTTTAAGACAACCAGGCGATCCGATCATGTGTGCACATGTGTAAATGCATCTGAGTGATAAAAAAAACTTGAACACAAATGCAAAAAAAATCTCCAGCGTGCTGCATCATACGCTCATACACTTAAAGAAAACAGGTTAGGTTGTCAGATTGTCGTACAAAATGTAGCCCTGATAATCTTAGATACAGGAGAAACATGTTACAGCTGTGATGTTTATCATTTTTAACGTTGTACTTCTCATTCGTTCATTCATTTCTTTCAGTCCCAGCCAACGCAGACCACAGCACTTGTTACACCGTCTGGCAACGCTGTTAAACCCACACAGCTGTGTTGTGGTCAAACAAGGGGTGCATTTTCTCCAGGCCAGTCTCTGGTTGCCTCCTGTCTAAATAAAGTCCTGTAAATGGTTGCTGGTGGATCTGGTGGAACTGGGGGCAGGGCTGATGATGGTGGTGTCTCCTATCTGCCTCGGCTAGATGCAGACATGGCCTGCCCTTTCCGTGCTGTCCGTTCGCCCAGAAAGGCAGGTAAAAACTGCCTTTTGAGCTCTTCGGCGCTGCTTTCTTGGGTCTTTTAAAGAGATCGCCTTGTGGCAGCTCGGGGGCCATCCAACCGGGCCTCTCCTTGAGAAGCTTGTCCCTGTCGGGTCGGACGCTGCGCAGAAACTTCTTGAAGATGTTTGTGGTGAGCGAGAACTTCCTGCAGAGCTCCTGCGAGCGGCTGAGGCGCAGTGGGTGCGCTGGTGTGTCCGGTCTGTCCACCCCACCTTCCACTGTCCTCTCCTCTCTCCTCATCCTCTTTTCGCTTTCTTCTCCTTCCTCTCGCTCCACCTCAGGGAGGTCCAGCCAATTGCCTACAAGGTCTGCAAACACATTATCCCCCAGCACCAAAGGCTGACGGTTGCGGCTGCGGCTCATGAGGGAAGACGTCCAATCGCTGGCGTCGTCCGCGCTCTCCTGAGAGTAGTCGCTGTCCAAGGAAGGGCCCTCTCTGGAGAGGCTGTACAGGATCCCAGGCAGGTCCACCACCTGAGCAGGAGGAGGAGCCTGCGAATGAAGGTGTGGTTCAGGTGGAGGGTTTCCCACCATTGGTCCGTAGAAGTCTACCTGAGGGGCGTTGTATCCTGACCACCTCTTTGGTTTTGACTCCAGCTCATGCTCACGTCTTGTGCTTCTTTCACTTCTTTCACTCTCGCTCTCCAAACTGGAAGTTGACGATGATAAGGTTCCTAGGCTGCTCATGTTTAGGGATGAAGTACGATCATCTCTGCTCAAAGAGTTTCTGCTCTCGATGGACAACCTTGAACTCTGCATGGAGCTCGGCCTGGACTCCTCTGGGGCAGTTTGTGTAATGCAGAACTTGTGCTGTTGTGTTGCAACTGAAGCTGACGAGTTGATGCGAGCGACTGACGCCGACTGCGGGATTCCCCGGTTTATGGGCCGCCCTGATATGTCGAGGCTTTCGAGAGCTGTCTGAACCTGAAGGAGCTTGAGTTCCTGGAGAGCTCCCATCATTGAGTTCATCTGAGCGTGGAGGCCATCTCCAGCTTCTCTCATTGACAGCTGCAAGGAGACAAAAAGCAACAAAGAGTTAGCAACGAGACAAACAAGAATGAATGCAGCAACAAATACATTCAAGTTCTATTGATCAGCTTTTCCACACGCTGCAGTTTGATTTACTTACCACCCTGCTTTTATATTAATCGCTAAGTGGAGACAATTCTATATAAAAGTGCATCAAAATTTGTATTTTACAATTAAAAAACAACTATTAACACCCAGCTGTACATATGGCTCCTTTTCCTCAAGTTCCAGACTGCACCTTGTTTAACCGTGTGGTCATGTGACCTAGTTTTAGATGACAGGTTGGTGTCCCATATGGACGGCGTACAAGGGACAGCTGTAAAACACATGAGCCTTTTATGTTGTCTTTACTGTTTCACTCTTCCTTTCCCAACATAATTAGCTCCTTCCGTTTGTTTCGTCTCACATTTGCTTCCAGTTCGAATCCTTTGTGTTCACAGCTACAATGCAGTAATAATGCACCCTGCTCTTATCCTCCACTCTTTTTTTTTCTTACTCTCTTTTCTTTAGAGGGCTGCGTCATGTGACTTGGACTAACCGTCACCTCCTGAAGACAGACAAAACCCCCCCAAAGGCAGCGTTCTGACCCGTGTCTTAACTTGCAGGCATGCATTTTGAGTCACTGCACGTGTTTGCACAGACTTTGTATTAGTTTTAAACTAACAGGATGATCTTATTCTTACCAACATGCAAACACTGGCAAAAGTAGCAATCCGGTGATTACTTAGCCAGCCTGAGAGGCCTTTTCTTTTTGAACTTATAAAAAATAATCTGTGGGAAGACAAAGGGAAGCATGCAAAGAATTGAATCCGAGTGCCAAAGTGTGTAGGAAATGTTGGTGAGAAGCTTGCAAAGCAAACATAAGAGTTAACGTCTATGTAAACTAGTGAGAGCGAAGTTTAAAGACAGAAAGTAGAAAACTCACAAGTAAAAAAAGTAAAGTATTAAAAACTCAGTTTAAACAGTTTTCAAATTAAATACCTCCTCTTACCTCTGAAAAGTGCAGTTAAATATATCCCTGTCTGAGGTTCAGCAGTTGTTAGTCTACACCAATGTGCCACTATTTCTCGCTATTCAAACGAATCAGTCTGACTGCCCCTATATGTATCACCCTCCAATGGAGGGACGCCGCTGGAGTTCACAGCCAATCAGCAATGCCCGTTTGGACAATAATCCTCATTTGGAGTAGAGTCACTCAGGCGGAAACAGACAGACAATGAAAGTGGGGGGAGAAGAGAGACGGCGAGTGAGAGTCAGCCGGATGAGCAGGAGGCTTGATGGGCAGCGATACTTGGCCATATGCTCAGACGTCCGAGGGAAAACTGTTGATGGGCTCAGGCTGACAGCAGAAGAACACAGGAGGGGGGAGTACAGCAACACCAGGTTTGTGATATTAAATCTGGGCGGAGCAGGAACTGAATCGACCTCGGGTGGGAAAAGTTGACGCTTCAAACAACTGACAGTGAAACGTTAGAAACAAAGAGAAGTTTAAGCACCGTGTGAAGGAGGTTCACTGCTGCACGACGTGGATTCACCAGGAAAACAGACAAATGTAACCTCCTAACACACATTTGTATACAGCTGTTTATTTTATCATCTTTTTTGATTCCTATTGACATTTTTGTTAAAGCTTTTTAACAATTGTAGTATAGAGTCAAAGGTTCTTGCTTATAAACCTCATCTCGACACCTGCACAATGTAAAATCCATTTTAAGCACTTGTCCTATCACTGAGTGGGAGCATGAACAACCTCTAAGATCAGATAATAAACCCACTGATGCACATGCTGGGAATAAAAACCTCTGAGTTTCCTGCTGGCTCGTTGAATTAGCCAGTCGGTATGTGTAATTAGCACAATCAGGTTGTCTCTTGTCTTTATGGCTTCCACGTGTGGCTCACTGCATTAGGTGTAACTGTCTGTGTCCTGGGAGAGGCTGCAAAGAAGCATCAAGGCTCACTTTCCTCCACATCACAGATCAGCAAGACAAAGAGAAGATGAAACTTTTTTGTTTGTTTTGTTGCATCGTGTTTTATTACAGGCAAGCACAAAGCTTTAGTAAAGTTTATATGGATTACTGGCAATGATATCTGCAAAATTTCAATATAGGGGTGCGACTCTCTCAGTGTCTGGCGAATCGATTCGATTCTGATTTTTGGTGTCGCGATGCGATTCAGAAACCATTTTTCTATTGAAATGGTCACAAATTTTGTTTCGCTTATGTAAGTGACAAGCTGAAAAGAATACACAACGGTGTGAACAAATACAGCATTTATTTAAAACAATAATTTTAGGTTCATTACTGTATCAAATCTTTTTTGCATCATTTTATATTCATACCAAAAAAATAGGAACAAATATAGGTGTGCATACAATTCTGTAACTTAAATTACCAGTAATAGTTTAGTTTAGTTGTCTGAAACATATTACATTTGTTTTGGAAATATTTCTTGAATAGACATTCTCATGCTGAAGGAGCCACAACGTCTTGCACTTGCAAAACATTGAGTTTAACACCAATATAACCATAAAAAAATACATAAACTATCCTTAAATATGCCTTCATATCCCTATATGCAGACGTATCCTACGATTATTTAAAAACAGCTTTGTTTACTGACACGTCTGCTCTTAGGGGATGCTAATAATTTATATGCACTTGGGGGAACAAACGGGAACAGTCGTAAGCTTAAACATATTATCCAGCCTTCACCGTGCCAACTGACTCTGGGCGCTCCTCCGCTGCCATTTAAAAACTGAACTTTGTGGCCCAGTTATGCCAGACTTTTCAAACTCGACTCTATCATTTGCACGAGAGCCTGAAAGAAACGTCCTGCAGTAATTTTTTTTTTTTTTGTTAATGCAAATATTCTGCTTAAGTTTTAAGAAGTAAATCAGCTGAGGGTCTCATTAGGAAACAGACAACAAGCGTGCAGACCTGACAGGACCTATATAAACCCTTTGCGCTCCTGAAGGAGAAAAAAAAAGGAGATTAGAAATTATGCCTGTCTAATCTAATTAACTGAGAGAACTGGAGTGAAATTGGGTCTGCAGGGAATTACCATCCTGCTAAGAAACACCAGCATCATTAGAACTGTCTTGCAAAGTTTTGTTAAATCTTCCTATTGAACTTAAGCCTTAAGTATTTTAGACATTTAATCCATCAAGCGTATATTTCTATAAAAAGGATCAGTTCTTTAAGAAGCTAGTGAAGCCAGTCACCCCCACTTTTCCTGCTGGATGCATGGAGCCAGCCAAGCATGCATGATTGCCAATCAGGGGCAAAACGCTTCAGAGTTTTGCAGCAAAAGCTGCTAGACTCCAATTAAAGCTGAAAAAAAAAGGCTTAATGAAAACTTGTGGGCACTTTGAAAAAAAAAAAAAAAAGAAGTAGATTTTATTTTATTGTGTTGTGATGTTTTGTGCAGATGCATCCAGAAAACATGAGAGCTGGTGAAAAGGAAACCAGTGCTCTTCTCTGGTGTCTGCTGGGCTACTTTTTCACATTTATATTGGCTCTGATTCACGTCAGTGATGGAGGGGAACAATAAATCTGCACACACTGAGCTCACAAACATGTCTGAACTTGCATCACCTGAATGATGTGCACTTTTCAAAACTTGAATTCCCAGGATTATTACTGTAACAACAAACAAGGGTTGCTGCTTGGTGTTCAGTGCCACAGTCTCATAATCCTGAGTCCAGGTTGTTTCATCCGGCGTAAAACAGTTTCCAAATCTTTTGTGCGAGTTTGTCCCTGTGGGGACTCCTGAAGAAGGGAGCAGCCAAAATGGAAACATAAGATTAACAAGAAACAAATCAGAACTTGTTTTTTTAGTTTAAATACAGACTGTTTGTTGTTTATTTGCTGAATGGTTGAGGAAAGACCAAGACTAAGGTCACCAGACCCAAAAGCTCTTTTTGTATGGAAGGATGTGGCCAGCAGCAGTAAATTAAACGTGCTCAATCCTCCACCCACCTCCACCCCAGATTAAAAATGAATGGTGAGGCTGTGTGGGTCAAGGACAGGAATGGAGTCTCTGTCCCGGGGACACAGAGGTCTCTGTGGCCCAACGGCTGTGGACGGCCATGAGGTTAAGATGAACACAGCTGCAGAGAAGAGCAAGAAATAAACGACTGTGCACGAGGCACTGAATGCCTCTTTGGTAAGAGGTTACAGGGTGACTAAATCAAAAAGCCTTCAGGGTCGCGTTCAAAGGAGAAACGAGTGTGAATCACATCGAGCCCAGGAATACAGCACGCAAAGGCCTCAAATACAAGGCCACAACAAATATATGTGAATTAAACCTGATATAATACCCTGATGCATGCTCAATAATCCAGGTAGAAAAGTCTTAAAAATCTAAGTATAGTAGCTTTTTTTAGATAAACCTGATATAATCTACAATTTACTGCGTTCGATTAAGACCAAAGTGCTTTTTCTTTTGAATTTTTCTGTAGTGTTGACCACCTTTACTCATGTTTTGCTAACTTTTAAATAGTTCCAGTGGGAGCACTTTTAATTTATTTTTTTATTAATTTTTCTGACAGCTTAGAGAAAGATTGGTGTTACTGCAGTGAACTGGAAACAAAACACAAATATTTTGAATTTATATTTGAAAGTGTCTGTCAGACCTGAGACAGGTTGATTTTCCCCAGCCTGTTAGAGTATTAGTATTCAGCCATTCATTTGTGGCAAGTGGATGGATGGATGGATGGATCACTTTCTTTCAGCTTTTCCATCCGTCATTCTTAGATTTGAGCTCCTAACGTCACTACAACAATTGCACATTTCATTTTAGCTTCCTAAAATATGAATTTTAATGACAAAAACACTGAACTGTGATAGATGAGAACATGAAGCTTTATATGTTCTGATAGTATGTTTAGTTTTTCATTAAAAAAAAACATGCATGTTGAGTTAAACAACACAGAGGAGGATGGGATGAGGCCTGCAGCAGCTGTAACCTGTGATGGTGCGACTGAAGCATGACGCACATCTTTGAAAAGAAATCCACCAGAAAGATTCTTGTTAATGGCTGAATGGTTCTTTATGTTGGAGTATTTTTCCATTTGATAAAGTGTTTGTTTGGTAATTTTTCCAGAAGGACACAGAATCAGTCTGGTTCATTTTAACAGCTGCCTTTATCTGTGATGGGAACAGTTTTGAGCATGCCATCAAAACTACCACTAAAACTATTAAAAGGAGCAAAAAAAGGGTTAACTTTGTCTATAAAATAAATTTGTTTGGACCCAATCTATCATCAAGGATCTACTGTCCAGCACAGGCACACTGACAACAGTTTCAGAAACAGGGAGGCGATTTAATGACTTATTTCCTGCTAGAGCCCATATCCCAAATGATGCTGCTGCTGTGGGAGGCACAGGATGATTACGATCCATATCATCCTCTTTGGCAGATGAGAAGTGGAGGACTTGTCATCTTTCTGGCAGCAAACCTTTGAAGTGGAAGCACCAGCCATCGATGGCGCAGCGGCTGACGTCAGCGCCTCGTGTGTGGGCTGTGAAAGTGCATGATCAAATCTCTGGCACCGTCTCACATCAGAAGGAGTGTAAAGCCTTGCAAATAATTTGTGAGGATTCCAAGCTTTCTCAAACTATTCTTGTGTTTTAATAGATGTAATTGGTCTAGAATAATAAAAAAAGCAAAACTTGATACTTTGTAGTATCAGTTGATGCTGCTTCGTTCTAGTTCATGGTGGAATGTGGTTAACTAACCACAAACTTTGCTGTTTTAGTTTTTAAGTTTGTATTGTCACTGATTAATGCAGCAGACAACAGTTTTTAAACACAAAAGCTCAGAGAAACGCCATCAAAGAGAAGATCTGAACAGTGACCATGTACTATAGAAGATCACTTCTTGAGGTGAGGTGAAAAACAAGGCCAAGTTTCAGGGTTGGTTTATTTGTCATATGCAGATCAACCCAAGGTCAACGATGCAATGAAACGTTGAGGACGAGAAGAACCGTTTAGACTCGCCAAAACAACAACAAGAAAAACCAAAGCATGCAACAAAAATACAAAAACAAAGTGCCAAAAGTGAAAAAGAATTACATCTACAGCAGCATGGTCCTATTAGCAGAGTGGTACTGTTAGCGGCGTGGTCTTGTTAGCAGGTCCCATTAGCATCATGATGATAATAACAAACGCAGCAGCTGCCCTCCCAGACTGTCCTCCAGAACTGGGTCCAGCAGACGGAGAACATCCAAAGTTTCCATGCGGAACCGAATGGGTCCGTAGAGTTCAGTCCATGCAGGCAGATGGAGGATCTTGTTAGCAGTGTTAGCAGGTTCTTGTTAGCCAGTCCTGTTAGCAGCTTGATGATAATAATGACCGCTGCAGCTGCCCTCCAGAACTGGTTCTGGCAGACAGAGAACATCCAAGGTTTCCCCACGGAACCGAACTGTATTTGTGAAGTCTACTGTAAATGAGGCCACATTCATCTGCTGAGACGACTCCAAATGAAACGGTGCTACATGTTTTGAAGCAAATGTGTTGCTTTCAATTATTGTCCTAAAAAAATGCAGTATATATATAAAAAACGGTTAATAACTCATTTATTACATGCAGGTACAAGACGGAAGAGCAAGAAAATCAGACAGTGAAGAGAATATGTCAGGGGATTCTTGGTCAAGGTTTATGGATGTTTAACTACTACGGCTGAGAATGTTAACTGCCCATGAACCATGTGTTTGAGTTACCAGAGTTATTTTCTCTCTCAGAGAGGGAGGTTTCTTTGAGTAAGTAAAATGAATAGAGGGTATTTCAATGAACTAAATCTCAACAAGAGAAGAACCTACAAAAATACTGTTTTATTTTTCAGACACACTAAACAGAAATTAAAGGCTTCTCGTTCCTCAAAAGACATGTCTGCTCACATGCAGAATTTTAAATGAAAATTATATTAGGTGGAGAAAAGAAGGAGTTGCAGCTGTTTTAGTCAACATTTGTAAAGTTTGTTGTGCGATCAGTCTCAAGCAGGAAATGTTTGCTCTTGAAGTGTGTATCGCTGATATTTCTCTACTTCTACACCAAATATCTGCAAAATTATGGCCATTTTTTTGTGTCTGCTAAGATAGCTTAGCTGTGGCAGCCATCTTAAATGGTGTTGTCGATATAGTGTGTGTTTAGTGACTGCTTTCCGAGATCCTTCATAAAATCCGTCCACTGGTTCTCAAGATAGTTTGCACACAAACACACTCAGACAAGCCTCATGTTATCACCTCTCACCTTCAGCAGTGGGTGATAATGAGGAGAAACCAGTCTTCATCATGCCCCTTGCGTGATCACAGCAGTTACATACTTACACCGTCTCAAGAAATACAGATAAAATGTTTCAGTTTATTATTTCAACAAGCTGTGATTCATAAAAAACACAGACTATGTGAAATCCAAATAATAATAAACAGGATCCGTTGGACGTTTGTGTCTCCTTCCGAAGCACAACGATCGCCCAGGCAAACCTCGCAGCTGCCACTAAGAGCCGGTCCAATTTTAGCCGAGGGGAAGGAAAGGCAGTTTTGGAGAACAGAAGCCGCGAGGGAGGAACAAAACAAACGGGCTTAAAGTTAAACCGCGACGCTGCTTTGTGAGCAGTTTGTCTCAACCAACGCCCAAAAGGTAACAAAGAATGTGGAACTTTCCAGACGTCCTCCGCTGGTTTGACACTTTTCTCTCAGATTTTATGACTTCATGCTCGGTTGGTTGACTTTGGTGTTGGATTCCAACGAGACAGATGAGCTTGAAATTCCCCCTCAGGTGCGAAAGGAAAGAAACGGAGTGACAGGAATCTAAAATCAGCCTCAGCAGGAGTCATATCAGAAGCTCTGATCTGTGCCACGGAGCCTGAAATTACGTCGTTAAGCAGGTGTGAACTGCACCTTTAGACAACCTGAGTCAAAGGCATGTCACTGTTTGTGTGTTTCGATCCAACGCGGCAGGAACGGCTTTAGCTTTCTTTTTCATGACTCTTTGTCCTTTGCAGGATTCATGAGTCATGCATGAGTTTAAAACTAGTTCATTGTTGTTTTTCATCCTATGGAACCATGAGGCAAGAACAAATAGATGTTGACAGGCGTCTTCTCACTAAGTGACGCAGCAGAGTTATGAAAAATAACGACGCGTTCTTCTCTAATAAATCCATTTGTGTTCCGTAAGGTTAAAGTTCATTGAAAGTGCTCAGTCAGGACAAAAAGTTTGTCTCCTGCACAGACTGACACCGCAGACCATTTGACCCCATGTTAGCATGTTGTCTTTTAATTTTTTTAGAGCATGTCAGGTCTTAAAGATGGAGACAACAGCTGTGATTTATGACACAAGTCAAAACCTTTCTAATCACATCATAATCACATTTATATAAAGTGACACTGGAAAACAATTGATCTAAAATTACAAGTTTGGCAATAAGTCAATAATATCAATTTATATTATGTGAATGTAGAAGCTTCAACACTTTCAGTTATTATTTGTGGATAGTTGATGTTTTTAATTTGCTTTGTTTTTACCCACAGCCAAGAATGAAACTATGAGGTTGTGTTTATCTGAAGCACCATTACAAAATACTGTACCTCAAGAACCAAGGGATGTATTTGAATGGAATTCTCAGAAAGTAATTATTGGATGTACATCTACTAACAACATCACATTCATGATGGCCACCACAGCCTTGGCAAACACAAACATTTATATAATTTCCCTAATTTTACAGATATTTAACTGAAATTAGTTGTGGCAGCACTTACCAGCACAAACTAATTGAGCAAAATCAGAGTTTATTAATTTGCTGTAAACTATTTAAATCAACTCTGATTGTTTGCAAAAAGATCATGAAACTGGCTGTACATCTAAAACTCATCAACGACTGGAGTTAGTCTAATTCAAGATGGCTGCCACAGCTATTTGACATTAAGTCAACCCAGAAAGGACTCTAACTCGGTCTATATTATAGATGCAGCTAAATTTAGCGTGACTGCTGCTGATGGTGATCACTACAATATTCTTTGAGTGCGAACACTCTTCATGAAATGAGCGTCAAGCAAGACGACTTTTTACACGGTTTGATAAATGAGTGCAACTCTGTTCCTTCTCATTTTAGGTCAATTTAAGCTTAAAACGCTGATATTGAAGATGCTAGACCTTAATTTCACCTGCTATTTTCCATTGCTGTGAATCTTTTAGCCCACGGATCTAATAACAAAGACACAATTTATTTCTGAATGCATGAAAAATGGAGGAATTGAGAGCTACATCCAGAATATTAACTGCTGTTACAAGCTAACCAACTTACTGTGTTTGAAAGCTAAACGGTGGACCAGACATCATGTTTTGTAGGATGCATATATCACTTCCTGTAATATTTCATTGCCTCCTATGGTACCCATAAAGTTCTGGTCTTTAATGGGGGGAATAAAATGGACATTCAGTCTGATTAACAGGTGTAAATATGCCATCGCTCCACTGAGTCTAAAGTCATATTTTATTGTGCTGTAATGCAGTGCAGTCACATTAATTTACATTACAATGTTACCCTGATGCATGCTCAATAATCCAGGTAGAAAAATCTAAAAAAGCGAACTAAGTCTGGTCCTCTGGACATTCATGGCTTGTTTTTAGATTACAATGTTACTTTAACAGAAATTCCTCAAGACCGAACAATGTGCTCTCAGCAATTCGTTGTGTGTTTTATGCATCACACAACATGAACACCACACTGAACCATTTCCATGTGGGTTAAGCTGCAGTTAATTTGTAGTAAATGAGAGAAACATGTCAAAAGAATTGATATTGTTCGTTAAAACTACACAGTGACTTCGCTTGGCATGAAGGAGTTGTTAGATGCAGTGTCTGTTGCAGACTCTCCTGTGAGCACTGGATGCGAGTCAGTCACAGTGGAAGGAAAACCGACAACCTTGGCATGCACTGCCTTTATTTTCGGAGCAGATTGCATCCCACATGGTGCCTTGCAGCGGGGCACTGCCTCAGCTTTTTAACCAGCATCTGCTCGCTGTTCTCCTGTTTGATCCTCGGCCTGGTGCGACACTTTACCCACACAACGTTACCAAACTGTGGCACCCCGTCACACAACAACTCCCCTGAAATCCCAAGTGCTTCTTACCAGACGTGTGGCTAATTCAGAGCAGCCAACCGAGAAGCTGAACAGATTCTACACACGAGTGTCCAATGGTGCAAGCAAGTCAGACAGTTAAAAAAAAAAAAAAAAAAAAAAAAAAAAAAATCAAACATCTGCTTTGAAGATGATTCCAAATAAAACCAGTGCCAGATCCTTTGACTCTGCCTCCACAACATGTCAGATGATCCTGGGCATGATTCTGCTTGCAGATTTTTAATTTAAAAAACATCAAACGTGTAAATCAGAGGACTATGTTAACCTTAATCATAATGAAGTGTAATAAATGTATTCAGGACATCAATAAGGCGATAAAGTTGAAGTGACAGCCATGAGCTCACTCGCGTGGAGCCGTTTAGATGTTATCACTTTTCTAACATCTATGAGAACTATAGATCTTCACTGACATACTTCTGTTGACAGGAGAGGAAGCAAAGCCTTAAAATTAGACTTCAAACATCTGCTCCAGATGTGCACACACAGCTTTGCATTCCCCAGCTGAAAACTCGAGTTTTATCCTGCACAAGGACAAATCTAATTTGATTTTCATGCACTTGAGTATTTTATTACAAACAACAAGGGATTTTCAACATGCAAAAACAGAAACGAATGCACCAGAACCTACCATTTCTTGTTTGAGTCTTCTCAGACACGCGTCCATGTTTCTGGATTCAGGCTTGAAGAAGCTGCTCTTCCTGATTTTATTAATTTTTTTAAAATAAATAAATAAATATATAAATCAGATGAAATGCCGCCAGAGCATGACTGTGAACGCTTTCTCCTGAGCGGCAATTTAAAATCACATCAGAACAGCAAATGATTTACAGTCACTGAATGCGCAGATCCATGCGGAGGAATGCGCGCGCGGCTCGTTATGACGCAATCACGATAAACGCGTTTGTTCCCCACAAAAACGACGATGAGATTCTTCTTTTGGCTAAGATGGTCCGTTTGCCGCTTCCTCTGCCTCTTGGCTGCTTTATGACTGACGGTGTGCGTGCGTGTGTGCGCGCGGGCGTGTGTTACGTTACTCATTCAGATTCCTCCAATGAGGAAGCAGACCGACTCTCATTCAAACAACGGATCCATCTTTTATCCTGGGAAAGCAGAGTTTAAAGAGAAGAAAAAGAAGATGAAACATCTGCAGATATTTTGCATATTTCAGTATATTTCACATTCTAATTCTGCAGCTTCTGTTCTTGGAGGAAATTAAAAATAAATAAATAAAATATAGTGACTGTTTCCTGTGCAGACAGAAAGGAAACATCTGAGCATCTGCACTTGTTTGTTCTGAAAGTTTAGTTTCTATGCTTTATGCATAAGGATGCACATGCTGCAAACAAATCTGCCTATAACTCAAAGAAAGTGAAACCTCAGGCCATTTTAAAGCTAGTCATTAATAATGTTCCATTTCAAAGTAATGCATAATGCACTGGCACCCATCAAACAGAGATAATGAGCGAGCTATGCAGACAAACAACAATGCATGGAGAATACACTTTGAGTGGAAGGTTTGGATAACTTGTCGCCACCCCCCGACCTGCTTTTTGTCATCTGGATGTTTTAAAATCAGGTCTGATGGTGGTGATGTGTTCCAGATGGACAGACTGCTGCAAATATCCTGAACCTTGCAGTGCAGCAGGGAATTAAATAAATCATCTGAGCCCAACTCGACTTCAGGGAAGACGAGATTTAACTGACCTGAAATGTTTTCCTCTACCCTTTGAAGAACTCTTTGCAAATTCATAAATACAAAAAGAAAAAAAAAAGAAAGAAAAAATATAAAGAAGGAAACAAAAT
>JARVLU010001354.1:22546164-22556703 GCA_031762415.1 Simpsonichthys santanae
GTGTTCTATTCTGAATAAAATATTAGATGTTGGCACCTCCACATTATTGCATTCAGTTTTTATTCACAATTTGTTTAATGTCACAACTTTTTTGGAATCCGGTTTGAAGTGTTATTATAGTGTTGTTATAGTAAATGTTATTATAGTGTTGTTATAGTAAATGTTATTATAGTGTTGTTATAGTAAGTGTTATTATAGTAAGAATTGTATGTGGCTTTTGTTCTCAAAGTTAGGTTTATTTAGACCAGATGAGTACAGTGATCCCTTACTTATCAAGAGACCCACGCGGTAGATGAAAATCCGTGATGTAGCGGCGTTATATTTATTTTAATATTTAAGGCATTACAGACCCTTCCCACACTGTTATGAACCTTTCTCACTCTTATAAACACTTCAGTGTTTCCCCTACCATTATACAAGCATGGCGCGGCGCTCTACCTTGTCAACGGAACTGAGCGGCCCGCCTACCGAACCAAACTGTGCATCAAACTGACCCTCCTCCCAGCACTGAGCTAGTAGCTTGCAATAGAGGCGCACTAGCTAAAAAGGCCATGCTCACTCTGCCTCGATGTAAACAGTGTGCATATCCGATGTTCTCCTGGTCTTCCCACCCCGTCGACATAAATCACGGATGAGATGAGTGCCCCGCCATGGCAAGTTATCTAGGGGAAACAGTGCACTTCTTCTGCTCTTAAACAGTTTGGCGATGAGATGAATGTACAGTAGTGCACAGCATGCACAAGTACATGTAAAAATACTGGGTTTAAAAACCCTCAATATAATAAGG
Organism: Simpsonichthys santanae; assembly: GCA_031762415.1. Classification (NCBI taxonomy): domain Eukaryota; kingdom Metazoa; phylum Chordata; class Actinopteri; order Cyprinodontiformes; family Rivulidae; genus Simpsonichthys; species Simpsonichthys santanae. The sequence continues at coordinate 22,546,952 of JARVLU010001354.1, forward strand.
GACTATTGTACTGCATAAAATAATAAAATATTGGAAATGAGTCAGCTTCTGTACAAATTCTTCAGCTCATCACCACAAAACTCCCAGTGAGGTTGACTCTTGTGTGAAAATGATCTTGTTCTCCTCAAACCACCTTTTTTTTAATACAATCTGAGGTATTTAAAAGCTCAAGTTTGAATAAAGAATGAGAAGGACACAAGTCTTTAAAGTGTCACAAGTTATTTTGACTTTTATCTCAACCTTTCTTTCAAAAGTTCTATATACTAGATGTATCACTATTCATAAAAAAACCATGTCTCTGTACCACAGTGTGACTGAAAACTATCAGTATCTGAACATTTTTTTACTCTTACATTGTGGTTTTAAAGTATTTCTCTCTGGTTTTGTCCAACCCTGCTTCCTGTTTGTCCAGGGAGGCTGGCTCCAGGCCAGAACCACTGCAGTGGAGTTCGAGCCAAGGCCCAGTCTCCGGGGTACACGGTGCTTACTGTCAGCTACACTCATGGCAATGTTCACCTCAGTGCCAAGATCACCATCGCTGCCTACCTTCCTCTCAGAGTGAGTCCTGAGCTCCTACGCTTTCAGGAATTTACTAATGATGAACACTTGACCAAGATGTTTGGCCTCCTGAGTTCATAATTAATATTTGAGTTTTTCATGTCTGATCTTCTTTTGAAGAATTTAGAGATTTTAGCTTTTGTGACTAAATGTGCGTGCTGTATATGTCACAAGTATCTTGAATAAAATGTAACTGGTGCAGGGTTAACATTTTAACTGTGATTGGATTTTATTTTTCAAATAAAGCACCAAGAAATTGTCTTTCCAGAAAAAACTTGTACACATTTATACAAGTACGGTAAATATTTTTGAAAAATGATTATTCTCCAAATAAAGGTTTTATTTTGGGTTTCATTTGTGCATTTTATTATTCATTAAACTTGTTCCTTTTTTTTAAATCATGAAAACCTTCTTTGGATTTGATTCCAGATGTTTTCTGGTGTAGTTAGCTCTTTGGTCTTGATAATCTGTTGACATTTGTTGTATCTGTTGGACATTTCATTCATGTTGTTGTTGTTATTCAGGCAGTTGACCCTGTGTCTGTGGCCGTGGTTACTCTGGGATCTTCTAAAGACATGTTGTTTGAAGGAGGACCACGGCCCTGGGTTTTAGAGCCTTCAAAGTTCTTCTGCACTTCAAGAGCTGAGGATGAGTCCAGACTGAGCCTTACTCTGACTGCTCCTTCATCTCACAACTACAATCAGCACTGGCTCAGAGCGACCTGCAGGGTCCTAGGGGAGCAGGTTGGTGCAACTGAAACCAAATACATGCAGATAATTTACTTATTGGTTGTAGATTTTTACGAGCTCAGCTGATGTTTTGCTCGTCTTCAGGTGCTTGAGGTGATGGTGGGGAACAAGGCCAGTGTGACCAATCCGTTTCCTGCTGTGGAGCCAGCTGTGGTCAAGTTTGTATGTGCGCCTCCGTCACGCCTCACTCTGGTTCCAGTTTACACGAGCCCACAGCTGGACCTGACCTGCCCGCTGCTCCAACAGAACAAACAGGTGGTGAGTCTCTTCTGAAGGTTTTATCTGTGTCGACAGATACTCTTATTTGTTTTACTAATATTGACCTTTGCTGCTGTTGGTAAATTTATTGAGTTAAAGTCATTTTAGTGTTTGTAGAACTGTAAACTTTACTAGTAATTTGGCCTGTCATGATAACAAATTTTGCTGGGCAATTAATTGTCTCAAATTATTGAGATAAATGATAATATTGTTTGAAATTTGAAAATGATTAGTAATTATTCTAAAATTTAAGAAGAAATTCTTCATTTGTTTTGTGTGTAGTACCTTTTTGCAACCACATGGCTGCATAAGACTGTTTGAACTGAATGATGGATAGTGAGGGAGTGAGCATTGTGTCTCTTTAAGAAAAATGGGAGGGAGGCCCGTTGACGTGACATGGGCTGTCTCTCTTCGGTTCTCAAAATGGCGGATGCTCGTGTGGTTTGAACCCTTTAGCATAGCATTTTTCACACAAAGCTTTTAATTAAAAAAAAGAAAACAAGTTCTCAGGTTTTTTTATTTATTTATTTTTTTATTGCAGAGAAAAACTTTTTACACAAAGGAACGGGTTTCAACTGTGAAATTTGGAGCTTTGACAAGATGGAGGTTTTACCCCCAAAGTTGGCCTGTTAGCTTAGCTTCTCAGCTTAGCTGCTTTTAATGATCCAAAAACATGATTTTAGACAGTTAAAACAGATTTTAAAGAGAAAAGAGAAAGGCAGGGGTCCGTGAAGAGCAGAGGTGAGCCTTTTGTCATCCAGCGTTTTCAGTAGATAGACACGTAGAAATGATAAAGCCGATACATGAAAATGAGGTTGATAATTTTAATTTATCATGCGATTAATTGATTTATTGTTTATTGTGACAGGCCTAGCGATCATTTCATCAAAGAAGCTCATTCTTAAGTAAACTTTTTATTATTTGTTTTAAATCAGAACCTTCGATTCCTGTTGTCAGTTTAACTGAAAACAGTAAAGAACCGTTTCAGGCTCCAACATGAACAGCAAATATAACAATGTCACAAAAACAGCACATCGTAGGAGAAGGATGATGAAGTTTACTAGTTTGAATTCATCTGCTGCCTTAACCACTGCAGCTGAAAACAGCCTCCACCTGCCACTTTGTAACATGCGGATGTGAACTCCCCCTGCAGCAAAGGCTCACTTCAGAACCAGTTTAGGTTTGTCTGCTCTCACCTGCTGTGGAAACATGGCAGCACAACGTTGGCACAAAGAACGGAGAACGTGCCAGATCCACAAGCAGCTCATTTGGACAACTGTTAATCTGCAAAACACTGTTCCAAACCAAAACAAAAAGAAGTGCGTTTGTGACAAAACTTTTGCTAAAACACTTAAACTGACATCTCTAATAAAAAATAAGGAAATCAATATTATAATTGCTCTTTTTATGTGCAGTTTAAGTTATACAATTTTAAACAAAATAACACAATGCTCTGATCAACGTATCACCTTCAAGTATTCTTTTTTGAGAGTCACCTCTTTGTTTCAAGTATGAAAGCACATAAAGTCCAAGTCACCTTCAGTGTTCAGTGAAACCTTTACGTACAACTAAAACTCACAGTTTGGTTTGATTCTTTGACGAGACAAGAGCACTCGTTTATTAGTTAGTCTCCGAACGTGTCATGTATGAAATGTAGCAGCTTCGGTGACTTTCAAAGGATGCTGTAAAGAAAATACATGTATATAAATATCATTTTTAATTTTCATATGCCTAACACGTAGCACAAACAAGAGCAAAAGAAGTACAGGGAACACAATCCACGCCTTTATCTTTCTTCAGTATTTGAAGACGACAAATATTCTTTTCACTGGGAATTCACTGGGAACTTACTGGCGTTTGTGATGATGTAATCCTTTTTTAAAAAAAAAAACCTTTTGCTAAATGCACAATGTCGATTTTAACAGCAGACGTCAAACATCTGCGCTGCTGTCAGAAACTAAATGCAGCAAGTCTCTGTATTCACAGTAACAACACAAAAAGACGCAGGTTTGAGTCTTCATTCATGTGTCTGAAGTCCACCAGTGGTCTCCTTCAGTCTGGAGAACAGGTCTCTTATTGTCCCTGACCCTGTGAGGAGGAACACAGTGCATCCTTCAGCATTTGTTGTGTGACCTGCTCTCTCCTCCTCCACCTTCATCACCTTGTTTCTTGTCCTCCTGAGCTCCATCCATCCAGCCTGGAAGTCACAAAGCTGACACTTTGACGATGTTGGATCCAGCCGAGCTTGTTGTGGTCTGGATGCTCGGGGCTGCTGAGCGGCCTGGAGGCAGGGGCATCCTTCGCTGCGGGGGGCCGTGGAGGCCATCGCTGTCCGGGGTCAGAGCGGGAGGCGTCGGGAGGCTGATGATAGCCGTGGTGAAGCGGCCGCTTTTACAGTTGATCCTTTTGCTGTCGTCAGATTTCAGGTTGAGGTTTGAGCGGCTGTTAGAAAAGAAGAAGTTACAGAAAATAAATGCAGCTAATAAATCAAGTAATAAATGGACTTGTTGATTTTTTATGATTATGTAATTGTTTTAACCCAATCGTCTACTGTTGACACCATTCCTTGTTTAAAGCAGGTCTAATGAGTCCTGGAGGCTCGGTGAGACTAACTTGTATAAATAAAGGATGAACTGAATTTATTAAACCATTAAAAAAATAAATCTCGTTTCAAATACTTAATATAGAAATAATGAGTGTCATTATTACTGCACACTGAGGTATTTGTTGCTCATTTTCCATATTGACTGATTAATAATAGTCAATATAACCCCTTTTTATTTATTCAATAATTATAAATGTTCCGTGGTCTGTTCGCCGAGACTGCGCAAAATAATGGTCCAATACTGACCCCTAGTGGCAGTTTATATACAAAATTTTCACAAATTTGGTTTACACTTTAATTATTTAATTTATATAACATTTGTCAAGTCAAATCAAGTCAGATTTATTTATATAGCATATTTGTGATGAATATTACAGAGTATCTACACTACAACAACTCAACAACAAAAGCAGAGTACTAACTATGTTGTATTCGACATGGAAACTGTACAATAATTTTGCCAGAATTCCTAATAATGTAGATTTTTTTTAACACAACCTTTGAATAGGGAGAGTGGTGGTGCAGATGTATAGAAGATGGGCCTGTGATCGGAAAGCCACAGGTTCAACTCCCCAGATTGACAACATTTAAACAGGTGAAACATCCACACCTGCCTCCACCCTCATTTGCCCCACTCTGGACCCTTGAGCAAGGCCCACCATCTGCTCCCAAACAGGCCTCTCTTTGAAAATGAGTTCTTGTGACTCATTGAGACAACTTGTATAATAAGTAAGGGGTAAATTAAAATAAATAAATCCTCTAATTTTATCTAAAAAAAAGTCTTTATGTAAACTTAACCAGGCTAGTTTATGACATTTGTGCTTTATTAGCAAACACTACCATGCCAATTAGTAATTATTTTACATTACTGCTTCAAAATATTTGTACACCATCAGTCATTTTTTACATAAAGACTCACCTTTAATGGTGGGAGGCTGTGATGTTGGGATTTAAAGTGTTTTAAACAGACTTTATGACCACCAGCCAAAAGCGGATCATAAATATACGATCTTTGCTGTGAAATGTAATAATTCAGCACCTCTCAGCCAACGTCCTGCCGGTGCTCCCACGTTTGTGTTTCTCACCTGGTTGTGTGTGACAGGGGGTCCCTGCTCTGTATGTGCAGGGCGCTGAGCTCCTGTAGGGGTCCGTGGTGTGTTGGGACGGGGTTGGCAGGAGGCAGGCTGGCGTTTGGCAGGGGAGCGTTTTTTTTTGCCCCCCGGCCACAGCAGCTCACCACGGGGCTGCCTTGACTGGTTACAGACGGGCTGCGGGACGGATAGGTCTGTAACGCCGTCTCTAAACAGTTCTGCTCGTACATCTGCTCATCAATAAACTCATGAGCCTGAAGGCAAGACAAAGAAAACAAGACAGAGAAACACAGCAGAAATGTATATTTAAAATTTAGTTTAAATTACTATTTTAAACAACATAAACAACTAGAAAAGTACAGTAATTAAAAACACAACAAATACACGACTCTTTAAGTGCTCTGTGAACAGACGAGGGCAGTATCATCAGTACATAGTGAACAGCCATGTTTGGTTGATAATGTTTCAGAGGAACACCAGATTCTGTATTTGTGGTGTAAAAATTTACAAGGAACAACTTTTACAGCAGAGCATCACATCCCGCCTCCACCATCCTCACCATTTCACTGAAAACTGCCAAACTGACACGCATGATTGCTTTCTTTTTCAGCGCAGCAATTTTATCAAGTGAAGTTTGCATTGAAGTTGTAAAATTATCATCAAGATCTTCTACATCACAGCTCTCTATTGCATAACTCTACAAGACAGAGGAAAACAACAATGGAAAAGATTCTTTACATTTAGTGTTTTCTGATAAACACCTACTGTATAATGAAATTTACTCTCAGTGGCTGTGTAATCAATTAATGTAAACTCAAAAGTTATTAAAAAAAAAGCTCTAACTAAACTAATGGTTTAACTATGACTAAATGACTGCTGTGTGCATAAGTCCAGCAAGCTATCCCTCCAGGAATTTCCATTCCTTTAACATCCTCAGAAGTGGTTTATTGCTCCCTAGAAGCTCCCCACGCTCCCGAATTGCAAAGTCCCACTTTCCCAATTTTCTCTGCTCAACAGTCTCCAGCTGATACTCACTCTCCTTTTACCAGGCACAAGGTTTGACTCATCTCCTCCTTCCTCTGTTGCTGCCTACAGAATTATCCAGAGCTATGTGCTGAGGGAGGAGTCAGGGGCCCTCTCATCGGAGGCGTCAGATATTAACAAGGCCCATCTCAGTCGGCGAGGCGGCATCATGGCGTCTCTGTACACCTCCCACCCAGCGGACAGCGGACTGACCCTGGACCTGTCACTGGAGATTAACAGGAAGCTGCAGGCCATGTTGGAGGACACACTGCTGAAGAATATTACTTTGAAGGTAAATTCTGCCCCCAGCAGGTATCAATCCTCTCTGGTGCTCCGCTATAAGTGCACAAAACCTGATTGAAATTCAATCAGCGTTAGTATAATGGGAGCAGTTTCCTTCAAGGCCTTTTTCGTTGAAATAAGTGGAGCTCAAAGTGACCAGGTAATTTATATGTTGCATCCATGTCATTCACAACCCTGGAACCTGTTGTGACATCACCGCTAGGCCTGTCGCGATAAACAATAAATCAATTAATCGCATGATAAATGAAAATTATCTACCTCATTTTCATTTATCAGCTTTTTTATGTCTCTCTTTCTGAAGACACTGGATGGCAAAAGGCTCAATTCCAGTGCTCTTCACTGACCCCTCCCTTTCTCTTTTCTCTTTAAAATCCATTTTAATCGTCCAAAATCACATTTTTGGATCGTTAAAAGCAGCTAAGCTGAGAAGCTAAGCTACCAGGCCAATCTCGTGGGGTAAAAATCTCCGTCTTGTCGAAGCTCCAAAATTTACGGTTGAAGCCCGTGCCTTCGCGTAAAAAAATTTTCTCTGCAAAAAGAAGCTGAGAACTTGTTTACTGTTTTGTTTTTTTTATTTTATTTTTTTTATTAAAAGCTTTGTGTCGAAAATGTGCTAAAGAGATCAAACCACATCTGCCATTTTGAGAACCGAAGAGAGACAGCCCATGTCACGTCAAGAGGCCTCCCTCCCATTTTTCTTAGCGACACATTGCTCACTCCCTCACTATCCATCCTTGGGTTCAAACCATCTTATACTGCCATCAGGTGGTCGAAATAAAAAAAAATCTTAAATTTGACAGTAATTAGCAATTATTGTCAAATTTCAAACAATATTATAGTTTATCACAATAATTTCTGAGACAATTAATCGCCCAGCAAAATTTGTTATCATGACAGGCCTAAACATAAACAGGTTTCCATTTATCTGACAGCAACTGGACGTGTCAGAGTGGTGCCTGTATTACTCCACTGGTGCTTCTGTGTGACACCTTGCACCAGAAATTTGACCAGAAAAGAAATGATAAATGGATCACTTTGAACCTAACACAAGTGTGAACTGTTGCAGACATGCCTAGTAGAAGTGGGTTAATGTGACATGTTCGAAGGAGTCCAGATAATAAAAACCAATGATAAGTCAGAGTCGGGGGTAGCAGCCTAAGTAGGGAGGCCCAGACTTCCCTCTCCCCAGCCACTTGGGCCAGCTCCTCCGGGGGAATCCTAAGGCGTTCCCAGGCCAGCTGAGAAACATAGTCCCTCCAGTGTGTCCTGGGTCTTCCTCTGGGTCTCCTCCCAGTGGGACGTGTCCAGAACACCTCACCAGGGAGGTGTCCAAGTGGCATCATAACTAGATGCCCAAGCCACCTCAACTGGCTCCTCCCAATGTGGAGAAGAAGCGGCTGTACTCTGAGTCCTTTCCGGATGACCGAGCTTCTCACCCTATCTCTAAGGGAGAGCCCCGGCACCCTGCGGAGAAAACTCATTTCGGCCAAATGTATACGTGAGCTCATGCTTTCGGTCACAACCCAAAACTCATGACCACAGATGAGGGTAGGAACGTAGATTGACCGGTAAATTGAGAGCTTCACCTTTTGACTCAGCTCACTCTTCACCACGACAGACTGGCCTGTCTGCCTGCCTGTCTGCCTGACCACCCGCCAGCCAGTTCATCCGTCTGTCTGTTTCACTTCAGACGCTGCACCTATTTGCCTAGTGATCTCTCACTCCATTTTTACCCCAGTCGTGAACAAGACCCCAAGATACTTAAACACCTCCACTTGGAGCAGGACCTCCTCCCCAACCCATAGAAGACACTCTACCCTTTTTTTTTTCAGCTCAAGACCATGGCCTCGGATTTGGAGAAACTGATTCTCATCTCGGTTGCTTCACATTCAGCTGCAAACTGCTCCAGCGAAAGATGTAGATCACGACCTGATGAGGCCAATAGGACCACATCATCTGCAAAAAGCAGAGACGTGATCCTAATGGCACCAAAATAGATCCCCTCAACACCTTGGCTGTACCTAGAAATTCTGTACATAAAAGTTAAGAACAGGATCAGTGACAAAGGGCAACGTTGGCTGAGTCAAACGCTCACCGGGAACAATACCGATTTACTGCCGGCAATGTGAACCAAGCTCTGACACCGGTCAAACAGGGACCTAACAGCCCACATCAAAGGGCCTGGTACACCATACTCCTGGAGTACCCCCACAGGGTTCCCCACAGTGTTCCCCAAGGGACGTGGTCGAATGCCTTCTCCAAGTCCACAAAGCACATGTAGACTGGTTGGGCAAACTCCCACACATCCTCCATGACCCTGCTGAGGGTGTAGAGCTGGTCTAGTGTTCCACAACCAGGACAAAAACCACAATGTCCTCCAGAATCTGAGGTTTGACTATCTGATGGACCCTCTTTTCCAGAACCCCTGAATAGACCTTACCAGGGAGGCTTAAGAGTGTGATCCCACTGTAGTTGGAACACACTCTACGGTCCCCCCTTTTTGAATAGGGGGACCACCACCCCAGTCTGCCAATCCAGGGGAATTGCCCCTGATGTCCAAGCTATATTGCAGAGTTGTGTAAGCCAACACAACCCCACAACATCCAGAGCCTTAAGGAACTCCGGGCAAATCTCATCCACCCCTGGAGCCCTGCCACCGAGGAGCTTTTTAACCACCTCAGTGAGCTCAGCACCAGAAATAGGAGAGTCCGACCCAAAATCCTCATGCTCCGCTTCCTCAATGGAAGACATGCTGGTGGGATTGAGGAGGTCTTCGAAGTGATCTGCCCACTGACTATCGACATCCTGAGTTGAGGTCAACATCACACCATCCCCACTATAAACAGTGTTGGTGGTGTACCGCTCCCCCCCTCCCCCGAGACGCCAGATGGTGGACCAGAATCACCTTGAATCCATATAGAAGTCATTCTCCATGGCCTCTTTGAACTCCTCCCACACTCAAGTTTTTTCCTCAATGATCACCTGAGCTGCATGTCACTTGGACTGCCGGTACCCATCAGCTGCTTCTGGGGTCCTGCAGGTCAAAAAGGTCTGCTAGGACTAGGATTGATCATCATTCTGCTTCTATTAAAAAGAAACTGTCCAGATGACTTGATTGAGAATTATCAGATTTGATTCCTGGATTATTGAGCATGAACTTTCTTG
>JARVLU010001354.1:22634476-22645704 GCA_031762415.1 Simpsonichthys santanae
AATGAAGTTTAGACAATTGTTGTTAAAACTAAAAAAATCGGTAAAATCGGTTTCTCATGCAAGCATTGGCCGATTTCCGATTTCCCCAATTTAAGGAAATCGGGGCCGATAAATCGGCCGGCCGATTTATCGGTGCACCCCTAACAGAAACCGCAACACAAGCACATTTTGAAAGTGAACTTAATGTCCTACATTAAGGTACTGGTGAACTGAAAGCAGGCTTTAAGTGATCTATTATTTTAACAGCTAAAATTACACAGATCAGTTTTCAGAAAATAAATCCTGATTGGGAGATCTCTGGTAGTTGTACAGAATCAGCACCAGTTTTTCTTTTGATGATAAGCTACTACTAACACTGCATGCTGTTTATGTCTAGTTGTAAAACATGTTAATCTGTTAAAAGATAAAGTTTGCAGATTTAAAAGATAGTTCTTGACACACAATTACAACACACATGTAAATGTTGTATTGTTGTATATGCAGTCTCCCATGCAAAACAGTGAGTCTGTGAGTGATTGGGTTGGCAAAACCTACATTCAAGAACTGCTTTTTAAATATATTTAGGATCTAAAGGGTAACCTCAGTTAACCTCTTTATGGACATTTTAATAAGCTGTCAGATCATTTTTGACCATTGTCTTAGAGGCTGAGACAAATTAATTTAATTTAAGCAACAGCACAGTGATGTAAAATTATTTGCTTAGTACTGAGTTAAAAGCTGAAAAGCTCACAGCTGCTTTTATGTCTGAGTCATAAGCTATATAGAAGGATAAAGTAATATATGAATATTTTATTGAGCTGAGGATGAATCCACCTTTATTTGTTGATGGACTAATCATGTGTGCTCAAAATTAAAGTCTCAACTTGCATCAAAATCATTCATGGACTGTATGTAGCCTTACAGCATCTCAGTTGACAATAACCAACCTGAAATTTAATGCAACATAATAAGCCTCAGTAAACTAACTATTTGAACAGGTGCTTTGGCATCAGCTGCTTGGAGGACTTGAATTTATCAGAGCAGGAGAGAAGGGGTCAGAGCTTAAACAAAACAAAAAAAAAAAACCCACCGCTAATACCTTCATGGAATTCCTAAAGATCCTAACTCATTTTAATTAGTCTCGTTCTCCTGATTTAGGGGCTTAAGATTATGTTTTATAACAAACCAGTTCATTGCATACAATTCTAACCTCATGAAAGCTGCCAGTGCAACCAGACCCCATTTAGAGTTGTAAATAAATCCGCACTTAAAAGGAACAGAACTGATTTAGTACCGGGTAACCAAGTTCTACTGAATGCCAACACTCAGCTACTTACTTAACTAATCCCACAATGAGATGAGCAGAACTGCTCTTGAACCACGCAGCAACGCCCTCCTAATAATAACAGCAGTTGGCTGACACGTGTGCAGTGGTATAACACAATGCACTTTATTCATTCAACCTTTATTTAGGCAGGTTAATCTCATTGAGCCTCGAGGATTCATTTACAAGAGAGACCTGGAAGCGCCAGCACCTGAAACCTGAGGGAAACGTGAGGAGGAATAAACCAAAACAAAAACGGGAGTCAAACCAAAACGAAGGAAATGCATCGAACAACTCTATCAATGAATGAACAACACAACCACCTTTTGTTGTGTACACGTGCCTGCGGATGAACACACCTCCTTGCAAAATCCAAGCAGGACTTAAATGAACGTTAAACCGCTGAACAATGTAGTGACTGCAAAGAGACCGATTAGCTTAATATCAGTGATGTGGTACAGTTATTAGTTACGTATTCAACTGTTATTGATACAATTTCAGTAAAAGTAGCCGTTTCAGAGCATTGGTTGTTTGTCAAACGCAGTCAACTAACTATGCTAGCCAGTCTTGCTAAGAGCAAAAAAAAAAAAAAAAGATGCTAACTACTGCTAGCTAGCTGCTTAACATGAACCACCAAGACGTTCATTTTGATTCATATCAAAATGGACTGCTGACTTTACGGCAATCTTTCTGAATTAGTATCTTACCTTTCGAGTATAGAGATTTAGGAGAATTAAGGTCGATATCCGTGCTAAGGAGGGATATAAAATCAGAGGGCATCGCAGCGCTTCATCGAGGGGAGGAGGAGGAGCCGACAGTCTTTAGAAGAAACGAAATCAATAATTCCTGCGAAATGCCGCGCCGTATGAGGTACAGCATCGAACCAATCTCGGGGCAGTAGAAACAAAACTTTCAATCAAAAAATAAAAACCGTTATCTAGCACATCTCACGTTGGGGTGTGTGTCTTTCCTCATAAACACGTTTCGTGCTACGTTCAGACAAACACACACACACACTAACACACACAAACACAGTAGGCTACTGTTACTCGGCCCACCTCGTGGCTCCGCCCATAGGGCAGCGCTGAGCATGCGCAGTAGCTGGAATGAAAAATTCTGTGAAGTTTCAATGATCTACAAGGAAGTCGTGTTATGTTGCTGCATTTCCTTTTTCACTCATTTGAAAGGGGGACCTGAGTCTGCTGAAAGATTTATTCACGTTTCAGGACATTCCTCTTGAGGCTGTTTTTTAAAAATAATAACTGATGTGCAAGTAAATTCCTTGCATTGTGATTTCAAGCCATCACTCAGATCATTGTACTGTTTCTGTATGATGTATCAACAAGGGCCGTTAAGTTTTCAGTCTCTTATTTGCCTGTTTGTTATATTTCAGGGGAGTATGAAGAGGATTGATGGACATAGACTTAGTGATGACTTGGTTTGGTGTTAGTCAAGATCTAAGTACCACTGTCCTCATGTCCATCTCATTCTCATGAACATGCAGCCCCAGTCTTATCGTCTGGCTGCTACTTACTTCCCTAAATCCTGATCCTGATCACTGTACACTTGCAACAGGTGATTACTGTGGTTAACAGACAGGTAAGCAGCAAGTCCATAGGAATGCTGTTGGTTTAGCATACAAAAGAGCTTGTGAGCTAATGTAGAAACATGAAACAGTATATCCACATGAGCAGTTGACAAAGATGTGGAAAATTAAATTCACCATATATTCTTGTGAACTGAATGCACCAGTTTAGTTATACTTCAAGTTAATATTTATGTCTCTGTCCAGTCAGTGTTTTTCTCGTGACTGTGTGACCATTTCATTCAACCTTTATTTAGGCAGGTTAATCCCACTGAGCCTCGAGGACTCATTTACAAGAGAGAACTGAGGTCTCTAGAGGTGAAACAGGCCCAACTGGTTAATCTTTCTCTCACCATTCATAACTTTCACATTAAAATGTTTTGTGAAATGTGTTTCAAGGCACCTGATGTTTCACATGTGTTTGGAGCAAATTGTGAATGAAAATGTCAGGGTCATTTGCTATATTGGGAAGCCATGCTTAAAGTTAATTTAAGGAAGCTGTTTTGCTTGTCATCAACATTTTAAAAATGTTCACAGTAGGTGGATTTGTTAGTTATTTTATTCCAAACTTTAGCATCAGTGGTGGGCACAGTTCTGCTAATGTGCTAACAGCATTGTGATACTCATTACTGATACAACATCTCAAAGCAAAAATGACTATTTTTTTGTACATACTTGACAAAATTTCAAATAGACTTTGACATCAAAAACAGAATTTTTAAGATCTTTTTCATCCATCGCTGAAAAGTGTCACGTTTCAGCAGCTTTTAAAGTGGCACATATAGTGGCACTTGAAGTGGGCAATAAATGTTGCTCATGTTTGTGTGTGTTCATGTGTGATTGCTTTTATGTGTGTCACCAAATATCTCTTGACTGACAGGACAAATGTAAATGAAAAATGCAGGAAGTTATCATCAAATATTAATCTACAACTGATTAGTTTTTGCAGTCACCCAGATAGCTGTCTGCCAAAGCTAAATGACCTTAAAACACAACAATTGCAATATCTCAGTATATTTTACAGATAGTCAGAGAGTCTTTATTGTCATTTGCACATGTGGTACATGCGATGAAATGAAATTATGTGCACAGGGTCCCAGTTACATCCAACAATAAAAATGCAAAAGAAAAACAGTAACATCTAAGATGGGAACTAAGAAAAACATCAACTAAAAATACTCTAAGCACTAACATCAAAGAATAACATTACTCCAAACAGCAGCACGAACATGAGTTTGTATGAACAGATGAACACAGCAACATGAAAACTGATCAGCATTATGAACAGATCAGCAGCAACATGAAACAGATCAGCAGCAACATGAAACAGATCAGCAGCAACATGAAACAGATCGGCAGCAACATGATGTGATCTTTCACAGTGATTATTCTGGTTAGATATTCATGAGTCTAATAGCTTCAGGGTAGAAGTTGTTCCTATATGTTATATAGTGACCTGTAATTAAATGTAGTAGTAGCTGAGACAGATCCCAAACAGATCTTTTGACTGCAAAACAGTGGCAGCTGGTCAATTCTTTTTCATGGAAGTCGCCATCTAGTGTTCATAAAAAGGTACTACCTCAGAAGAAAAAAAAACACTTCTTTTTAAATTTGATGCACATACATTTGTCCATGAATAAATCCAATCAGCTACTTAGAGAATGTTTTAAAGACAAAAAAAAAAAAAAAAAACCTGGATGACCCTAAATTTTCTGATTTTGAACACAGACAAGACTGAAGTTTTAGTTATTGGTTCTGAGCATCTTAATGAATTTTTCAGTCTTTCACCCTCCTTGGATGACATTAATCTGGCCTCCAGTTCTAATGTTAAAAATCTTGGTGTTATTTTTGATCAGAACATGTCTTTTATCCGCCACATTAAAAACGTTACTAGAACCTCCTCCTTCCACCTGTGTAATACTGTATTGCTAAATTTAGAAACATCTTCTTTAAAAATGATGCAGAAAAACTGTTTCATGTATTTGTCACGTCTAGACTGGACTATTACAGTGGTTTGTTATCTGGGTGTCCAAATACTTCTTTAAAAAGTCTTCAGTTAATCCAAAATGTTGCTGCCAGAGTCTTAACTGGAGTTAATAGGAGAGATCATATCTCTCCAGTTTTAGTTTCTCCCCATTGGTAAAACAACACTACAACATTTTATATAGATTTTTATTTAAGTGTAAACTGTATGAACCAGATATTTTTCTGTTTTTTCCCCCTTCTTTTATTTTATATAAAATAATCTGCAAAACATTAAATACAGCGGGATGGTTGCAGTTTAGGACTTGCTCTAAAATACAGAACAAAATCTTCAAACTAGTGATGCTAAGGTGATTTTAATTATGTAAGGTAAAAAAATCATCCATAAATGTAACAGCATATATTCAAAGGATCTCCATTTTTTCAAGAAATACATAAAAAAATATTTAGTCAAAGACAGACACAAATTTGGTATCCTGACTTGTGATTGCTTGTGTATATGACATTCTTTGGTTGTGTCTACAATGAGGCATCTCACACAGCAAACATGTTGTGGTCACATTTATACTAGAGCTTTCGTAGAAAAAAAATACAAAATGTGATCCAGGCCAAATATAAAACCCACAATTTAAAATTTTGTGAACAACAAGTTCAAATTACAGGATCCACAATGGTGAGGGGTTGCATCAATGACAATGGAAAAGATAATGTATACTCCCAACAGTGGCAGCAGTAATCCATGAAAATATACAGTATTGAGGTTTTTGGTGCAACAAATGCTGCTTTCAAGACATCTCTTTTCAGGAACAACCATTCATATTTCAACAAGCCCACACAAAACTACATTCTGCGCACAATGCAAAGGCACAGCTGTGGAAAGATAAGGTATCTGCCTGAAGGACGGACAATTCAGACTGCGTGAGGAATGTTGAAAAGAAAATATGCAACAACTAGCTCCTTACTGTTGCAAACTCTGAAAGCTGTGTGAAGATAGGACAAAACAAAACCTGAAATGCTTTACAATTTTGCATTGTAACTTTGAAAATGTATTTTGAAATAATGTGAAAAGGAATCTTAAATTTTCAATTAAGCTTGACTAATTTTTTTTTTTTTTGCCCTAGGAATGAATGTTTTTAATAGAACATAAGTTGGTTTGTTCGTTTAGACAATGTCTTGATTCAAAATAACTTACAAGTCAAGATACATAAGAAGCAGTGAGAGGGTACATCAGCTTGCATAAGAATACTTTAATATATATCTGGGTGAGGATCAAACCTCATCATTCAAATGGAAATCTATCACTCTATTACTGTAGTACAGCCCACACATTAACACCACTTTCTGCTTTCTGGTAGCTAATGTTGGCCAGACATAACAATCACATTTATGAATTATGGCTTGCAACTACATGAGAGTATAGAACCTGAAACAGATTCATCAGCTGTTTATCTGCACACATATTCATTTTAGTCAGCCATGTGAATTTCATGAATCTGAAGCTGTACATGTCAAAAGCATTCATTGTTCTTTCTCTGTTCTCATCCCTTGTGTTTTTACGCTTGCATAAAGTAACACTTTTGTTCTCAACATTTCTACTGCAGCATGAAGTCTGGAGGCAAAATTGAAAATATTCAAGGACTCAAAACTTTAGAGCGGGTTGAGAGTTTTTAATGTGCAAGTGTGCAACGAAATGAGAGTTTATCTTGAATTTGTTCATAATTAACATGACACAAATAGTTATTGACTTTTTAAATAAGGTGCTGACCTGAAATATTAATTTAGTTAAATATTACTCTTTTATTTCATAATGGTGCTTTTGGGATGTTTTATTTTGACTCCTTGGACTGATGAAGTCCTTTTGATGAAGGAAGAAATGTTTTTAAAAAAAAGTCCAGATAACCTGACTAAACTCTGTTGGATTTTTTCCCCTGGATTATTGATCATGAACTTTGATGTTTTAAACCACTTTGGCTGTCTCAGAGGAGTCAACAGAGGAGAGGGCGGACCACAGAAACCATCTTATCACCAGCAAACTGGTTGGCCCACTATGTGAGTGTGCTACCTGTGCGACTGGGTTTTTTGTGGCTCCTCTGACTGATGAAGTTCTTTGGATGAAGGATGAAAAGTCTCAACAACAACAAAAAAAGAAACTGTCCAGATGACCTGACTGAGCTTTGTTGGATTTTTTTTTTTTTTTTTTTTTTTTTTTTTTTTACCTGGATTATGGAGCATGAACTTTGATGTAACTTGTTTAGTTC
Organism: Simpsonichthys santanae; assembly: GCA_031762415.1. Taxonomy (NCBI): domain Eukaryota; kingdom Metazoa; phylum Chordata; class Actinopteri; order Cyprinodontiformes; family Rivulidae; genus Simpsonichthys; species Simpsonichthys santanae. The sequence continues at coordinate 22,641,606 of JARVLU010001354.1, forward strand.
CCATGAGAATCAAAGTAAACTCAGATACTTGAGCAACATTTTGAAAGTGAATTGTTAAAAATGTTTATTTGTGGATTTTGGAAAATCCACACAGTCGTTTTTTTATTCAAACAGTATTTTCTTTTTCCTTTGTTTTATTTAGATAATGTGTAGTGTGCCATGAAAATGGCAGCATGAAGCATTTTTATTCAAGCAAGAAAGTTTAGATGATTTTGTAAGCACCTTCCACATTTTTGCTTGCACTGTGGAGGGATGAAACTTGACCGTTTGCTCTCATGGACGTCATAAATCTTTTCTAAATGGGAAAAGTCCAAACAGCTCCTATTCGAACACAGACACCAATAAGCAGTCAACAATATTTATATACTTTTTCATTTAGATTCCTGATTTTTACGTGAATGCTTCATATATGCTTATTACAATTACAGTAAGGACAAAACCTTAAGTACGTATGGTTTTTTATTACAGCAAGATGACAATTTTTATTAGTTTGAAAAGTGTGGTCGCTCATATATAACAAAAACAGTTAAGAATGTAGCTTTTTCTACATTTTCACATTCATTTAATGGTGGCAAGTAAAAATAAAAAGGAAAATAACTGAGATCCAGTGTTTAGAACATGCTACAAAATTACCACCAATTAATTCTTATCTACAAAGTCTGGTAAAAGCATAAAAAGACCTGCACAGAGTACAAGCTGCTTGACACGTTCTTACAAAATGTTCTGAAACAAAATTTGAAGGACATTAGAATATTTTCTATCAGCAGCAGCCTCTTTGTGTTTAATATGTGTTTTAGACAGACTGCACAAACATAAAAAGAGACCAAATTGTGTTCACTCATCTGAGGAATGCCAGTAAAACCTTTACAGTGGGTGCACTTTACAACATTATGGGGGAAAATGAAAAAGGAAAACGTGAACAGCACTGTTGGTTGAAAATAATGAATTATTTTGATCATAAATTCTTCTAAACGTAAATCACACTCATTTAGAGCGCTGACGTGGTTGTTTTCTATTTAAGTTGTGCATGCAGTTCAAACTTTAGCTCAGCATTCATAAACTGTATATGAAATGGCATAAACTCTGGGTCATCTTTCAGAATGACATGCCACAGTCAAAACAATGCAGGAGAAAAAAAAATATTTGTGCAACTTCACAGTTGTAAACACTTTCAATACGTATATGTTAGAAAATCTAACTTTATTAAAAGAAAACTGAGCAAATATAAACTTAAAACTATCCACATTATATACCCTTCTTCCCCTCATGTCTCATTGATTAAATTACTTCAGTATATGATTCATAATGATGAGGATTCCATTTACTGTAATTTGTATGCTGTTGAAATTAACTTTATGATTAAAAAAAAAATGTAACACATAATGGTGTGGATGTAGATGTTTGATGTGCTTTAAAATCTACCCAAGCCAATTATTCATTCCATTTTATTACTAAAGCATTTCCTTTAAGCTAAATCCCATAGATTAAAAAATGAGATTGTTATTTTTAACAGTTTAAACAGAAAGAGATGTATACTCACAGCTAAAAATTAACGTAAAAAGCTGGGCATGGCTCGCCTAATACATCCTCTGAACAAATTCAAAACATGAACTGCATAAGAGGTGCCTGAGACAGACAAGAAAATAATAATAAAAAAAAAGGAAATACTGTACTACACAAAGATATTGGAGTGCTTGAGTGCTTCAAAACTTGGGAATGTAAAAGCCTGAGTGTGAATCTTAAAGAAAAAAAAAAGTAATTCAGATCATCAGTGTCCTCATCTGTGGAGCCAAACAGACCGTGTGGGTGTTTATAAATGAATCTACATGAAAGCCAGAGGTATTGATTGTGTTGGAGCAGTCATTTTGTAACACATAAAAACATGCAAGACCCAGCCTTCATTATCACAAACACAAACCGTGCCACAGGCACAGACACATGTGAATCCAACCTGTTGTGGAGCTGCGCAGTGTGCAAAATGTAACAAAATCAGAGATGAACATTGGATTGACTGCAGTGTCGACCGACATCAGCAGGCTGGCTGTTGTGCAGGCTTTTGCAGGATTTTGTGTCTGAGAATCTTATAAGCTTGCAACAATGGAACACACAAACACTCCATACAAAAAGGACAATAATTAAAATATTTGTATGCAAAACTCATGCCCGCTAGCAGTGAATACACAAAATAAATTGAAATAAAAAGTTAACTATGCCAAACTATCCTATGGGTAAAATCCCAAAACTCATTTCCAGCATAAAATCACCTGTTTTGAATGTTATCAGCCATTAAATGGTCGTTATTAGTTGTCATAATCCCACATAGGTTGCATTCAGACTGTCCCTCCTAGTAGGTTTAAAGGCATGTTCTTATCGCGGATAATATAGTCAGGAGGTTGGGTTAAGGCTCAATGGTAAAGGGGTTAAGTTTAGGGTCAGTGCTCTGGGTCAGGTTTAGGAAAAGGGTTAAATAAAGCTCACAAAAAAACGAAACAAAAAAAAACAACAATGTGACGTGTGCAAAGCTGCATATTATCAGCGATGAATAAATCTAAGAAATGCAGGTGTAAACATTAGGCTGTATACTGTATGTTAAATAGTGATGTTTTTACATTCTGTGATTAAATAAGTGATTCTGTCTAACTGTGCCTGCAGCCCATAGAGACTTTGTAAAAGTGCATAGTAATTATAAACTAATTTGATGAGATGTGACCTTTTTATCATGTATTTTTTTTTAGAAAACTGCAAAGTTACAAAAGTTAATTAGTTTTTATTAAAACTCCTTTTGACAGAACATTGAAGTTCATCAAACACTGACGAAGCTTTAAGTCCATGAGTAGTTGAAAAACGTCAAGGTCGATCTAACATAAAGTACTACACTGTGTTTGGTATTGAATATTTTCATCTCTAAACGTCAAGGACATGCTTTAGTTTTAATTATGACATAATTTACATTCATGTATCTTCTTGCAATTCATGTAACATGATCATATCTGAATAAAACAGACTAAAAGAGATGGAAATGTGACATGAGAGTTGTTTGTCTCTTGGATATGGTATAGATCAGAAAATATTGAATATGTCTTCCATTTGCATTGTTATATAAAATATCCACAAGGCCGATACAACAAAGGATACTTTGTTTTTCAGCTATTCTGTATTACAACAAACAACCTCTATAGAAATGGGATGCTGATGGATACATGTACAAAGAGTGAAGGAGATGAAGAGACCACAAAATAAAAGAAGCTAAATCAAAGATTGTGGATCCAGAAGGTGCTGAAGTGTGAGCACAGTGGTCAATCAGCCATGGGTCAGTGGAAGAGCATGCACAAGAGATTAAAGGATATGTTGTGGTGACATTTAAAGGACATTTTCACAAATAGAAAATGTGATTTCAGTTGTAAAGTTACATGCGTGCTTTGAGCCTGATGGGCCTTAAAAGTGACAGAGCACACCTTGGAGAAAGCCATCACTGTTTTTGTGATTGACAGAATACATTAGGGTTTTTGATGACTTCACTAACTAAAGTACAAACATGAGCTTGCCACAACTTTTGGACTCTCTAGATTTAAACTAAAAGCTCATCATTGCAGAAGGAAAGTGCATCACATTCACAAATTATTTCTCCTCTTCATCTTCATCTCCAACCACCTCTTCACCATACTAAAAACATTAAACTAAAACATTTTTCTTTGCTTTGCTGTTAAATCTAAGCGTTCCACTATTTTTCTTCTGTCCTAGCCAGATATTGGAAAATCACATTATAGTCCACCAGAGTTCATGCTCAATAATCCAGGTAAAATTCCACAATGTTCAGTCAAGTCATCTGGATGTTTTTATTTTTGTTTTTTTTCCTGAGATGTTTTGTCCTTCATCCAAAGGACTTCTTCAATCTGAAGAGCCACCAAACAAAGTGAGTTCCGCAAACAGCATACTCCAATAGTATAAAAAAAAAAAAAAACAGTTTGCTGGTGCTAAACTGGTCTCTGGGGCCCACCCTCTCCCCCATCAACTCCTCTGAGGCATCTAAAAAAGCTAAGTATGGTCCTCTGGACATTCAAAAAACAAAACAAAACCAAGCAAAAAAAAAAAAACAAAA
>JARVLU010001354.1:22671071-22682665 GCA_031762415.1 Simpsonichthys santanae
TATATATATATATGACTACCACATCTTTAATGCAGTTTAGCTCACTGTGGTGACATCTGCAGAAGGGAGTAGCCAAAAGAAAAACAACATTGTAACCCACTCTTCTTTCAACAATGAAAACCTTCATTTGCAGCTTTCTCAAAGTTCTACCACATTGTTTCAATTAGGCTGAGAATTGACCTTTGATTAGGTCATTGTAATGCCTTGGTTCTTCTTTATTTTATTTATTTTTTAAACTAATCTTCAATCATCATTATAATAACTAGATTTGAAGTAGATTTTTGTAATTAAACACAAGATAAATTGACAAATTTAACTATTTGTTCTGTTTAATGTATTTTTGTTATTGTTGTTTATCATTGTGAGGACCAGCTGCTTCTTATGGGGCCCAAAGCCCGGGCCCCATAAGAAGAAGTGCTGTTGGTGGGTTGGGGGTCAGGTTTAGGGTCAAGTATGTACTGGTAATGGTAATGGTTAGGTTTAGGATAAGGGTCAGGGTTAGGCTATAGAAATGACTGAAAAATGAATGGAAGTGAATGCAAAGTCCCTGTAACAATAGAAAGACAAACCTATGTGTGTGTGTGCATGCACACATTTGTTGTGTGTGTGTATATGTGTGTGCGTATGTGTTTTAATTTAGCAGAACTATTAATGGGATTCTAAAATTCCACTGTATTTTTTTCCTCTTTCTGACTCACATCTGCAGCTGCTTGCGCTGCGGCTTTTTAAAGGATGTTGGTCTTTGGCAGTGCTTATTTTGGCACACAAAGCCTTGCAGTGATTCAGTAGTCCCTTTGGTTTGGGAAAGGAATAGAAAACGCTTTACTTTAGGTTAAAAAAATGACTCAAATATGGAAATAAGCCTTTAATTAACCGTGGAGTTCTCACAGTGCTGGTAGCTAGAGCTTTCAAATGGAGCTACTTCAAATAGTTTTACCCTCTGTTTGGTTTCACAGACAGCATTGAAGTAGGGAAGAGGAATTTTGTTTCAGGACCTGAGCTGCCTCAGCTCAGGTCCTGAAACTAAATTCTGAGCTGTCAGTAATGAGGCATTAGTTACATTTTTGTCTGGAGGGGCTCTGTTGGACAGCAGTTTTCAGATAGCCCTTCCTGTAGCAGGGTACTTTAATGAAATTCGTGAGCTTCTCAGCTTGTTTAACAATTTGATGAAACAGCTTTTCAACATATTAGACTTTAAAAAGGATATATTTGTTAACCAATCTCTGTATGACACAGATTTTCGATAAGACTACATGCATGTGTCAGCAAAAGATACCGGTAAGCTGGAATCTGTACAGTTGTATCTTGCAGTGGAAGCACATACACACAGAGTGGCCAGGAACTGCAGCCAACTAGCAAAAGCATAAATGATTAGACGAGACAGAACTGCAATGTTCCTTATTGTTATTGGTATTATACACTCGGAGAATGAAGTAATGAACAAGGTAAACTGATAAAACTGTGTTTTAAGAGTTTACTAGCTTTAGGGATGCTTCTGAACCCTAACAAGGTTAAGTCAGTTCCTCTGAATGGATTCTTCTTATTTGAAACATTTCTTCTTTTATCCCAAAGACTTATTCAGACGAAGTCTTTGTGATAAAAGCTGAAATGTTTCAAATAAGAAGAATCCATCCAGAGGACTACTGAGCTTGCATCAAGACATTTCTGAACCCTCTCTTTTCACTGCCTGCGTCACCGTTTGCATCATTGGCAGGTTGGTGCAGAGACTGACAGCCTCTCGTTGTATTGCAGGAGTGGACAGCTATTTGTGCACTAAAGAGAAGTTTTTGTTTGTGAAGGAGCTTTTGTGCTGCAAGTGTCCTCCAAGTTTTAAAATATACTTCTAAATAGGATTCTTATTAACGTGTTATAATGTTTGCACATGAGCTGATCTAAAACTTAAAAATTTAAAGAAAAATGTTTAACCTTTTCAAGAGTCACAGCTTAAAAAAGCAGTCACTTTCATACTGTTTCAAGATGTTCTCTTCTCTGAGCTGTCACAAATCAAGTACTTTTATTCGAGCTTTAACAGGAAGCTGCTGCAATTTATAATCACGAAGAATGGAAACTCTGATCTGAGCTTTTTAATTTTAACTGTAAAGTGACTCATCAAAGACAGTCATTGATGGGAAAAGGGAGGAACTGTGAACAGATATTCCACAGAGATATTTCTCAAAAATTGATGATGCCTTTTAGTTTGAGTTTACTATTTTTCACCAGGTCTTTGTATAAATCAGCATTTGCACTGCAAAACAAAACTACTGAAACAGAAAACGACTCCTCTAGATGTTTTACACGCCATGTAACGCACTGAAGTGAAGAGTGGTATGTTAGTTTCAATAGAGATTCACATTTGAGAGGCATTTTTGAATACTCTTGGGCGCCGTGTGTTTTCCTGCTTCGCCTCTCTGTAGTGTTTGATCCACCTTCTCGCCATCCTCCGCAGACTGGATCAAGTAACAGCAGCAAAGCCTCAAACTCTTACACTCCTCCCTTTGTGCCAGATAAGCCATTACTGACAATGTGGAACATGACAGAATCAAAGCTTCTGAACTTTCTGGAACCTTAGGTTTTCTGTCAGGGCCCATTTGTCAGTCCTGCCTGTACTTTCCCAGAAAAAGCAGGGTTCAGTCAGTTCTACAGACTTCTTTGAAATTATTTTAATTTAATTTGACAAAACACGACTTTTTTTTATTTATTTCATTTTGAACAGTTAAAATATCAACAAAACAAAAAATAAATAAATAAGTACATATTCTTACCAAAATATAATAATAATATAATAATAATGTGTTTTGTGTTGTCATCATTTTATGTTCACAAACAATGGTGAAATTGGCTTTCTGCATTTAACCCATCCACCCCAAGGTGGAGCAGTGGGCAGCTATTGAAAGTGCCTGGAGAGCAATTGGGTGGGTGTGCTGCTCAAAGACAACATAAGATGCACAATGATTGGGGATGGAACCAGGAACTTTCGGGTCCTGAGTTGGCTGCCCTGCCTCTACCCCATATGTTCGAAAAGGGAGCAGGAAGAAGCAAAAGCTTATCCAGTCCCTAAGTTTACATGCAAATTCTGAATCCAATCAATACATAAATACACAGACATGCATGCATAGCGATGTATACCTACACATACATAAATATACTTGCAGATACAAATTTACTACTCTATATCACCTACAGATCAAAGCTTAATATGCAAACACACAGATTAACAAATTAACAGTTGGAGTAACATCATTTTGTCTCATTCATTTATATACACATTAATTTTGTAATCTTTGTATTTTCTCTTGAATTGTGCAATATTTTTACTTTGCATAATATTTTCATCCAAGCCATTCCACATAATCACTCCACAAACTGATATGTGTATGCTTTTAAGAGGGCTGCGAGCACAGGGTTGCCTTAAATAACATTTTCTGCTCAGTTCATACTCTCTCTCTCTATTCTTAAATAAGTTTTGAATATTCTTTGGAAGCACATTATTCATTTTAGCTTTGAACATCACCTGTGCAGTTTTAAATTGCACCAAATCCATAAAAAAAAAAAAAAAAAAAGTTGATTGATGTGTTCACAACACTAAACATTGTGTACCATCCTTATTGCTCTTTTTTGCACTATGCATATGTTTTGTAGAGATTTTTTGTATGGATTACCCCAAGCTTCAACACAATAGCCTAAATATGGCAGTAACAGGGTGTAATAAAGAGTGTGCAAAGATTTAATATTCAATATACTGTATGTCTTGTTTTTCCCAATATCCCTAATGGCTTTACCATGTTATTACACACGTTTAATACTGTGTTTCGAACAAAACTTGTGTCCAAAATAACACCCAGAAACTTATTTTCAAACACTCTATCAATTAATACATTATCTCCAGTTTAACATTTGTTGGAATTTTTTAATTTCCAAACAACATAAATTTGTTTTTAGATAAATTGTTTCTATCAAACCAACATTTAAATTCATTATTTTCCAACAACCTCCAATAGCTGCTTTAAATCCTCCCCAGAACAAAAACATAGTTGTATCATCTACAGATATAACTACCGTAAATTAAATATACTTGTCACTCTACATACATCATTAACATACATAATAAACAATTTGGGACCCAGTACTGAGCCTTGTAGGACACCACAAGTAATTTTCAAGCATGCAGATTTAAACTGACCAATTTTCGCAGTTCTGTAGCATAACGCTCAATAAGTGTTTTGACTTGGGTTCAGCTATGCCTCCTTTGCAAAGCATAAATCTGTCAGTGAGTATGAAGTTTAAGTTAAATTCACATGTTTAAAAATCTACTCTGCAAATGTGACTATTTTCAATCTGGAAAGCTCAGACAGGTTAAACAGCAGAGTGACAGAATATTTCAACACAGGCACCTGTCCTAACACTTGACTGCCCTTTAAACTTCTCAAGTGATCTCAGTATCTCTGTCCATCACCCTGCCGGAGAGGATAGTGTTTTCTCTAATCTCTTGATCCGCTTTCGTTGAAAGCTCAGCAAGGCAGAGCTCTGTAACAGGCCTCCCCCATCTCTCTCCTGCTGTCACACCCTACAGCTGGCCTAAAGGCATTTGCTGAACCTAAAATGTCTTGTCACTATTATCTCTCCTTTGTCATGAGATAAACAGACAACAGGTCTGCCTTGGACAAAGCCCAGTTTAGTACAGCTGTCCTGCTAAAGATAGACAAACACACACCATCTGTTGCTCCTTCTGCAGCTAGAGTATGGCTCTAGCTGCATTTCCTCTATTTTTTCCTCTTCTCATTCACCTCCTATTTTGTTTAATATTTTGAATAGTGATCATGCTAAAGGCTGCATCATGCTGAATGCAGCCTTTGATTCCACATTTTATGGATGGAGAAGTGACGGTCACTTGTAGCTTTAGTCACAACTTTATTTTATGGAATTATACTGTTATGGTTTAAGGCACAAGTTTATATCGTAAACTGGTGCTAAAATGTATTTGCTATAAAAGGAAGTAAACTGAAGAAGATCTTGCAGTCACATGAACATCTCAAGGCTTTTTTTTTTTTTTGCCACAGAGGAAGTGCTAATTTTATCATAATAAGATGCTCACAGTGATAAAGCCAGTGCTGACCAGCTTAATCATTTTGGTTGGCTGATCAGCAAGTAATAAGCCCCCTTTTGTTCTTCTTTCAGGCCCAGTGTAAAGAGCTGTTCATTCAGGAGCGATATGCAAAGTACAACCTCAGCGACCCCTTCCAGGCTCTGCAGAGAGATAGTGAAATTGTAGGGGGTTCTAACAAGGAGGCAGGCTGTCCATCGTCAACCAACCCTCTGGTGGTTCTCAAACTGGTAGTGAGCCACTGCAGGAGGATGCAGGAGAAGATGCTGTCCCAACTGGCTGCAGCTGAAAGACGACACAGAAGAGTGAGTTTGAACGTGCAGTGAATGCAACAATCGTTGTGCAATGGATTTTTTTCCCTTTGTCTTATACTAAAATAACATTTACAATCCAGCACATACTGTATGCTACAATTCTGGCACAGAATATAAAAAGAATTTGGTCAGCTGCATACCTTCAGTATAGCTGACCAAGCTCATGTGAGATGATTCACATCAAAATACCTGCTGTGTTTGTTTTAGGTAATTGCAGACCTGGAGGAGGAAAAGAGGAGGCATGCCGAGGACACTGCCGAGGGAGATGATGTCACGTATGTCCTTGAAAAAGAGAGGGAGCGCCTACAACAACAGGTGATTGGCACTAACACGGATTTCTCTATTCATACATGTCCAAACATCAATCAAACAATTAGTGAGGAATCAACAGAGCATTTTAAACAAACTAAGTAATTCTTCCCACTTTTGATATTTTCTTTACAGTTTTGTTTTTTTTTTCTCTTTGCTTGTAGCTTGAATTTGAGCGGAGCCAGGTTCGCCGGCTGGAAAAAGAGCAGCGACGGATTACTGAACAGCTGGAGGAAGAACGGGCTCAGCACAAACAGCTCTCCTGCGCCTTGGCCAAAGAGTGCAAGTGGGCGAGTTCTCGGGCTCTAGAGGAGGGTCACCGGCTGACAGAACTGAACCGTAGACTTGATAAGGTCTAAACATTTCAAAGTCACATTAGACACTTTAGCCTTTTGCATTTTCTACTAGTTGTGCATTTTACTCTGGTTTAATTTTAATGCTGCTTAATAATACAAATGTGTCTGTTTAGGAAAGAGAGGCCTTTCAAGCTTTGAGGAAAGAGCTGGATGAAGAGAGGACACGAGCTTTGAGGATGGAGGCCAGCGTGGAGGAGCATCTGGCTGAGTTCGACACCGAACGTGAACAGCTTCGCTCACGTTTGAAGAAGGAAGAAGCTCACTGCTCTCAGCTCCAACGACAGGTGTAGACACTGATAAATTCACTCCATGAAGGTTTTAAATTATTTTAGCACAGAAAAGGAAACGTGTTAAAGCTCATTGTGCTTTAAAAGTGACTGTTTTTTTTTTTTCCCATGATCAGATGGAGGAGCTGAAGAGGAAACTGGACGAGGCCTACACAATGAAAGATATGAGAGGAACCAATCTATCTCCAGTGACAGGCAAAGAGTGGGCAACAAGAGTTTTACCAGGAAGCCTACTGGTGGACAATGTTAAGTTTGAGGTCAATGATGAAGACTGCACCAACCATGTTCAGTCAAAAGTCAATGGTCACCTTTGTCCAGTGGAGACCAACGGCCCCCTTGGTTCAAACAGTATACTCCCAGAGAAAATGCTCTTTCAAAATGAAAACGAGACCCCAACGTTGGTCTCCATCTGCAGTACAGCTCTCTCAACTCAAACTCGTTCTTCTTCCTGCGTTTCGCCCGATCTAATGAAACCTCCCACGAGCATCACGCCTCCTGGAAGCCATCAGTCTCCATACCAGGCTGGGCTCAACCAGCGCTTCCACGCTGCACGACACAAGTTCCAGGGTAGTTTGGATGGAGAACCACAGAACCAGACTGCACCACCTGCTCCTCCCCTCTCACCGAAGGACCACTCTCCTGGGAGCAGCAGCTCCTCCTCAGAGGCCAACCCAGTGAAGCAGATGGCCCGCAGCACGGTCACTCAAGTCCTGTCTCGTTTCACCACCGTGCAGCAGAGCACCACGACAAAGCTGACCGCACCAAATAACTCCCCCTTTGGCACAGATTACCGCAGCCTGGCAGCACCTTTGTCTCCAGTCATTGGAAGGGCTGCAGGGGCCGTTCTCCAGGGGATCAGATCACCCACCTTCAACAGGGCAGACAGAGGCAACCCTCCACCCATCCCACCGAAGAAGCCAGGTCTAGCTCAAGCCCCTCTGTCCCCAGCATCGGTGCCTAAATCTGCCAGCCATTTCTCAGACAGTCCGCTGTCAGGCAGCTGTGGACTCAGCTCTGCCCAAGAAGGTGTCAAAGAACTGGACATGGTAGTTTCATCAAATTAACTGTTACTACAGCTGCTGTCAGTATGATTTAGTCCATAATAATTCATGCTTACTATTATATTGTCTTTTACATGGAAGCATTTGTACTATTATTTAAAAAGAAATACCTTAAAATGTATTTTGAACATTATTTACTGTTTTTTTTTTTTTTTTTTTCGGACTATAAGGCACACTGGATTAAAAAGGCACATTAAGCGAAACAAAACCGATATGTCAAACTTTACTCAGCTCATTCACAATAACCACATAAAATCGGTCCGAGGTCAATAAGCACAACAAGAATCAATACGTAAGGCTCACTGTCGATTTTTGAGAAAATTAAAGGATTTTAAGAGCACCTTATAGTCCGAAAAATACGGTATTTAGGTAGCGATTAGGAAATTGATAGAGCTTAAAATTAATTGTTATTTTTATATTTTATGTTTAGAGTATCATTGAAAAATATACTTAAAAATTGAGGAGGTGATATTTTTGTGATATTATAAGCATCAAGCATGTAGGAATTGCTACATAGAAATTATAGGAAAAAAGATATTTCAGTGTACACTAATTTTTACATTCATAAATTTTATATATGTCCATTTATCACTGATTTTTGAACATTACACACACACATTATCTGATCAGTTGTAATCTAAGATAAGATTCTGTTTTGTTTTGTCTTAATTTTGTTCAATATAATAATGATCAGACTGAGTATTTGCGGTCTGTTATACATGAAGTTGTTTCAAATGAGTGTTTTGCCTTCATCATTCTAAGAAACAAACATTTTTATAAACTTTATTTGCTTTCATCAAGTCCTTTTTTTTAAAAATACTTTGTAGGCTGAAAAGTGTTATTATTAACAAATAAATTTACAGTAAATTATGATCATGCTTTTTCTTTATTTACCCACTCACAAGATTTGTGACACCTGTGCACGCTGATTTGGGTATTAAAGATAGTTCTGTTTTAAGCTGAAGGTAAAGTGGTTACCACTTGCTTCACAGAGAGAAGATGCTTGGTGTAGGACTCGGGTTTCCAGAATGTCCAGAGTATAAAGAACTTTATGTGCCTTGTACTTTGTTTTCCTGCAACTTTATAAAAGCAACAGTTGTTTTCTAATATGTACTTTAAAAATAACAGGTGCATTTTATTCTACTAAATATCTGAAACTGAACCACAATTTAGTTACATTTTTCTTACATTACTGCTCAAAAATATGTACAGTATGCTGTACGTTTGTAAAGTTGTGCTAGCAAAGAGTGTCCTCTAGAGGTCAGTACTTGATAAGTATTTAATGTTCAAATCATTAAATGTGAAATTTTTTGAAAGCTCAAATCATCCAGGTAGATAAATCACGCACTCAAAAAGATTAAATCATGTCATCTGACATGATTTAACTCTCTTTTTGTGAAATGTGACATACATTTTTTTTATCATTTAATTATCTTTAACTCAAAGTTAGAAAATAACATGGTTTTTAATGCATACTTTAAAGTGCCCCTATGCAGGCACTTTAGATTACACCTGCAGTATTAAAAATGGAAAATACAAAAAAAAAAAAACAACGTACAGTACTATGTTGTTTATGTACTGTATAGTGCATGTTTCCTTTAGTGAATGAAACTAGATGGCAACATTTGTTGACAAAATGTTTTTTTTTTTTTTTTTTTTTTGTCTGTTTAATATTAACAGTCTAATATGATTTTTTGGATAAGATCTATATTACATGGATGTTCTATGTTCAGTGAAGAAGAAATGTTACGACAACTCAAAATGGTCTTAATAATTTTATTTCTATGTTGCTTAAACTATTCTAGTATATACAGTATTGTTGAAAGGATGCTACGAGTGATTGGTTTTTTAATGTCATACCAATAATTCAGTGTAAAAATACACAAACAGATTCTCCAAACTTGTATATCTTCTGTGTGGATTTCCTCTTCACTCTTTTGTACTTTAAAGATAGACAAGGTATTCATCTGCAACATTATGTTGTATAACTGACATGAAATAAGATCAAGAATAGGTCGTTAAGAAGGGATCAGGAACTAAACTACAAATTTACAACCATATCTGTCAAACTGCTAAATATTTTTTCCTGAATAAATGACCTGGATCAATACTTGAATCACTTCCATCTACAACATTCATTTGAGCTGGTAAGTAACTAAATTAGCTTGATTTCTTCTTTTTTGTTTCCCTTTAGTCTCATGGCTATTCAACTGGTGGCCCATGGGCCATTTCCAGCCTGCCGGTGACTTCAGTCCGGCCGACATCATTAAAAAAAAAAAAAAAGTTGTTCGGGGGGAGGGGATTATGGCAGTGGCTTTTGGGTTCTGTTTATTGAATTCATGATTCAATGCAATAAAACAAACAAATTTGAAACAGATCGTTGTAATACATCGTTTATTTACATAATGACTAATCGCTGGATGTCCACCCCCGGAGCTGCTCACTTCCTGAAACCGTGACCCCCCACCACCACCACCACGAGCAGTTTTGTTGAATAGCCCTGGAACATGAGGTGGGCCCAGAATAGGAGCTCGGTTGCCCACACACGGCCCCTTGAAGTCCACAGCTGGAGATGACTAAAAGCGTGACAAGAAGACGGAGGGCTGAGTGATGAGTGGTGTTGCCACCATCACCTGCTCCCCGTAAAGTAATTTGTTATAGAGTTGTCACTGTAAAATCCATAGCTTGTCCTCGGGTACAGGAAGAAAGGGTCACATGATGTAATGAGCCAGCTTTGGCTCCAAATCCAGGTCTGACATGTTGAAGGACACGCGTACAGAACGAGAGGAGAGCGTGTCTGGTGACAGACACCTCAATCTAAGAAGTCAAGAAAGATATGACTTTGTTTAAAAAAAAAAAAAAAAAACTAAGCATACCTTTACACTGGCAGTCAGTGCACGGGTATTTTTAGGGAGCGCTTTGTTATTGACCTTTACTAACACCCCCCACCATCATCCCTGGATTTGCACTGATTGAAATGACCTCCTGCATTCATTCTTGTCTGTGTGTCTCTCTTTACCTACTGGTGTCTGCAGCTCCACGTGACTGACAGAAGTCTCAGGGATAAAAGGCAGAGGTGTCCTTGAAGTGGATCAGATGTTTCCAGACTGGCTCGATGAGACAAACCTGTCTCTGGATGCAGACTGTTGATATGAGCTGAACTACAAACATGCCCTCTGGCAGCATAACAGGAGAGGTTCAAGTGCTTGGAACAGAGAGGAGGATATTTAACTCTCCCTCCCTGAGTCACGTGGTACAGAGGCATCTTCACTGACTTATTAATCATTTTCTAACTGAGGGACTGTACTGGGCATCAAAGCAAAGATGGACGTACTGAAAGCAGAGCTGTCTTATCAAGGCAGCAGCTGACTTTAATCTGGTTTGGAATTAGTCTTGTGAAATTACAAAAACTGAACAAAAGAAGTCTAACATCACAATTCTCTGGTTTAGTTCAGAAAAAAAGTTCCCCTTCTGTATAAATAGCATCTTTGAAATTTAGCTTTTAAAGGTTGCTAAAGCTTTGGGTTTTCCCAAATTTTAAAAAACCTGTTTTGTTTGATGGTTGTGTGAAACACCGGTCAGGTTTGATTTGTTGAATTCTACATTAAACACTGGATTGAAACCTGTCACACCTTTTATGGAGTGACCTCCCTGCACAGGATAAGGCTCTGTTTCCCCATCAAACTCCACGTTGATCATGTGAAAAATAATGCATCGCTCCTCAGAGCTGCAGCTTCCTAATGCAAAACTGTCTTACATGAGAATGGACTAAGAAATGGTACAGAGATGTAAATGGACCCTCATTAAAACAAGGATCTGCAACGTTTATGATTCAAAGAGCCATTTCTGTCCCTTTGTTTATTAAACTAAATGTGTCCAGAGCCGCAAAACCTGCTACAGTTGTCATTATCAACTGCTGGCTCATGGGCCACTTTAAGTTTGTTAGAAAGAGCTTTTCTGGCCAGTAGGTGTGAAATGACAGAACTAAAAACATCTAATGATTGTTAACATTTATCAACAATTTTACAGTTTGAGACAAAGGAAAATACTGGATTCCATCCATCCATCATCTTTACTCGCTTCTTACTTTTTGGGTTGCAGGGGGTCACTGGTGCCCATATCCAGATTGCAAGTCCATCACAGAGGACTGATTATTGTAAAGAAAA
>JARVLU010001354.1:22713705-22727453 GCA_031762415.1 Simpsonichthys santanae
CAATATATTTAATATAAAACATAATATATATATATATATATATATATATATATATATATATACAGTATATACATCAATATTCCAACATCTGCAAGTTTATGGTAAAAACCAACACAGGCATGTTCCTGTTTTTAGTATTTTACATCGTTTTACAATGTAGCTGTTTTTGTTTAATTTTTTAATATCATTGTCTTCCATTTATTTTTTTCAATTTGTATGCTTTCTTTTATGATTGTCTACTTTTGTCATCATTCTTGATTTAAAACAGGTCTCTTTTTTCTAAATGAGTCCTCGGGGATCAATGAGACTAACCTGTAAAAATAAAGGTTGAATGAATGAATATTTTTTCCTTTCCATAAAGTAATAACAAAACTATATTTCTGAGTCAAAGCTTTGTCCCAGTTGTCACACAGGCACATTTATTAAATAGCTGTAACTGTACAAAATAAATGTCTAAAAAATAAACTAATACATTAAATAATATTTCTCTTCAGCTGCGCTGCCAGTTAGTAAGCGTGTGTGAAGCAGCGTGTGAGGGGCTGTGTTTGGGAGAAGGAGGGGCTGCATGAAGTTGGCAGTGCAGACGGGAGGAAAAAGAACTACTGTACATGGATTTTCAAGTCTTACAGTGAGAGGAAGTGCTACATTAATAAAGCAGCAGCTTATCATATCGCTAAAGACACGGTCCTTAGAGGCTAACAAGACTGCTAACTTTAGCAGTTTTGTTCCATAGCTGAGACTGGGACCGTGTCTTTAGCGATTTAATAAGCTGCTGCTTTATTAATGTTGCGGCAGCTCTCTGTTCCCCTCATAAGGCACAACATGGCTAAATGAGTTTTGACCCATAGTTTGTCTCAGGGAAGGAGGCTGAAGTCAACAGTCGAAGCTACAGTTTAACACACGCTTCATACTCTACTTACAGCGCTGTTTTAAAGGGTGAAAAATATTTGTAGTGCCGACTAGGCCTGTCGCAATAAACATTAAATCAATTAATTGCATGATAAAGGAAAATTATCAAACTCATTTTCATTTATTGGCTTTATCGTTTCTTCATGTCGCTCTCTTTCTACTGAAGACACTGGATGGCAAAAAGCTGAACTCCGGAGTTCTTCACTGACCCCTTCCTTTCTCTTTTCTCTTTAAAATCCATTTTAACTGCCCAAAACCATGTTTTTGGATCGCTAAAAGTAGCTAAGCTGAGAAGCTATGCTACGAGCTAAGCTAACAGGCCAACCTCAGGAAAAAAACTCCATCTTATTGAAGCTCCAAAATTCACGGTTGAAACCCGTGCCTTTGTGTAAAAAGTTTTTCTCTGCAAAAAGAAGCTGAGAACTTTACTGATTTTTTTTTTTAATTAAAAGCTTTGTGTGAAAAATGCTACGCTAAAAAGCTCAATCCACACTGAGCGTCTGACATTTTGAGAACCAAAGAGAGCCCATGTCAAATCAAGGGGCCTCCCTCTCATTTTTCTTAAAAGAGACCCGCTGCTTGCTCCCTAACTATCCGTCCTTCTGTTCAAAAAGTCTTATACTGCCATCCGGTGTTCAAAAAAAGGTACTACATGCAAAACAAAAATATTTCTGCTTAAATTTGACAACAATTACTATTTATTGTCAAATTTCAAACAATATTACCATTTATCACAATAATCTCTGAGACAATTGCCCAGCAACATTTGTTATCGTGACAGGCCTAGTGCCGGCCTTTTGTTAGAACTTCTTTTCGGAATTGTATACAGAAATCATTTTTCAGCTGCTCATCTGACAAAAAAGGAGAAAAAGAACTACAGGAATTTTCATATCTAATAATACGATTGTTGCAATAGAGCCATTTTAAACATCGTAAATTGAAAATCTTGCAATACATAGAGTATAATTGATACATCCCCCCAGCCCTAGTAATAGGTCCTCATTTAAATTAAGATAAGAAGGAGGAATCATGTGTATCATTTCATTATTTATTTATCAAGTTACTTTTACTATCAAGTTTATGACTGACCTTTGGCACATGTGGATTGAACTCAACAGCTCTGTGTATGGCCTCTACAGCATTCATCTCTGCTGTGCTTAGCCCCCGTCTGGATGCTGCTTCTGGAGAGAATCTGAAAATACATCCCTCATATAAAACACTACTGCTCCTATTGGCTGCTCACATACAAAGTACAATAAGCTTAAAAAATGCAGACAATGAACAGTTTGTGAGATTAGTGGTACTTTGAAAGATATTTAAAAAAAAAAAAACACGTACTTATCTGAAACAGCTCGAGCTTTCAACAGTGCAGATGTGTAGCATATTGTGGCTGATTTTGGCAGGCTGATGTCTAAAATGAGGCAAAGACTGGGTTAATGTAAAAAAAAAAAAAAGAAAGAAAAAAAAAATCACACAATTATGAGGTAATTTGCATACATTTCAAATTACAGTATGTCCAAAACCTGTATTGTTAAGTCATACCATCATATTTTGCAAGGACTGCTTGCACATCAGCGTATGCCTGAAGCTCCAGAAGTGCTTCCAAAAGATTTTCATGTATATTTAACATTCCCAACAATGGGAACTCTTTCATTAACTGTAAAGAGATAACACAACTGTAATGACATTGTCTTTGTAGTCAGTAACTCTGAGTTTTCTGGTATTAAGCTATTAGTGATTATGTGTTTCTTGTCAATTCTCTAACGGAATAGTAAAAAAAAACCTCACATCTCTCATCATTTTCACAGCTTCTTTAATCCTTCCCAGTTTGCGTGCACACATTGCCAGTCTACGTTTAATATACACCAGTAAGTTGATATCTTTCCCAGCTGTGGATTGCAAAGAGAAAAGAAGGTACAGAAGAAATTTAAAACATGAAAACAGGGATAGACGTAAATCAGAGAAACTGCGGAGAGGAGACAGAAATGATGTGAAACACTTGCAAAGAGTGTGCAGCGCATGCGTGACATAATCTGTTGGGTGTCAGTAGAAATATAACTGTTTCTAGACATTCTTCTTACCAAAACTCAAAGCTTTTTTAAAGAGGCGTTCAGCTTCTGTAATGGTTGTGGCTTCTTCTTCTGCCAGAAGCACATACGCTGCAGAACATCTACAAACACACACACACACACACACTTTCAGATCACAATTAGATACAGTGTGTATATACATGTATCTATTTATATTTACTTTTTTTTTTGTTTGAATGCACATCAGTGGGAAGAATAAAAATGTAATGAATAGAACAATCTGAGTGTTGAAAATAATAATAATAAAAAAAGAACATATTCAAAACTTATATAATTAACAAATGAGCTGT
Organism: Simpsonichthys santanae; assembly: GCA_031762415.1. Lineage (NCBI taxonomy): Eukaryota > Metazoa > Chordata > Actinopteri > Cyprinodontiformes > Rivulidae > Simpsonichthys > Simpsonichthys santanae. Next base: position 22,716,995 of record JARVLU010001354.1, read on the forward strand.
ATTTAAACAGCGAGGCAGTATAGGGGGTGGCTGTGGCTGTGTGGTTAGATCAGCCATCCTCCAGTGGGAGAGTTAGGGGTTCAATTTCACCAGTAGTCACATGTTGAAGTGTCTTTGGGCATGACACTGAACCCCTCAGTGCCTCCGATGTGTGCCCCATCGATGTATGAATGTGATCTATAGCACTAATTAGTCTCTTTCGAACAGGGGGTGTCAAACTCACTTACAAAATGGGGCCGAAATTAAAACTTTTTTCAAACTAAGGGCCAGTTTCATAATCTACATGAGCTCAAGTTAGATATCCAACATCTTTTCTTGGTTTCAGGTTTCTCAACAAGAGTTTGATTGGTCTCATTTGATGTTCCCTGCTGCACTTTTGACATCATAATCAAAGATTACCGAAAAAAATTAAAGTGATATAAGTATTTTACAGTTACAATATCATCTTGGGGGCCAGATGTCAGTGAGGGCCACATTTGGCCCCCGAGCCTTGAGTTTGACACATATGCTTTAGAATGATTTGTTCAATTAGTTTTGTAAAGACCTAGTAGAGTGCTGCATGAATGTGTGTGGATGTAAATGAGGGCACAGACTGTACTGTAAAGCACTTTGAGTATCTTGATTAGATAGAAAGGTGCTATATAAGTACAGACCATTTACCATTTACTGTTATAGAAGAAAACTAGTACCAGTACTTACTCATGATTCATTTCAATGGCCTGGTAAGCTGCTCTGATCCTGGCTTGGGGATTTCGCTCTCTCCAGGCCTTCTGCATCACTGTAAGAAGTTAAGTGAGCTTAATATTTGTGACCTTACAGCTCTGACATGCAGCACAACAAGACAAAAAATAGGGGTGCACCGATTGCAGTTTTCTGGCCGATCACTGATCACCAATTTCTAAAAAGTCTGACCTGCTGATTCCGATTTTGACCGATACGGATTTTGTTTTATAAGCGACACTGTCAGGTGTTATAAGGTCACAATGCATCTTCAATGTTCCGATCGTATTTTATTGAAAAACAGACCCTTGAACAATATCCTAGAAACAATACAAACTTGTTTTAAATGGACATGAGTTAGAGCTCTGAAACATAAATGAAATTTAGACAATTGTTGTTAAAACAAACAAACAAACAAACAAACAAACAAAATCAGTTAAATCAGTTTCTCATGCAAGTATCAGCCGATTTCCCCAAATTAAAGAAATTGGGGCAGATTTATCAGTGCACCCCTAACAAAAACTGTTTACTATAGTGTGCATAGCTTAAGCTTTATTGCTTTTTCACTTTTATCCAGCAAGAGATGATGATCTTGAGCAAACTGTTTTTTTTTACTAGTAGATTAAGAGTAACACATAACTCTAAAAAAAACAAACTAACTAAAAAAAATATAAAATAAAAACTTAAATTTGTATGAATCCTTTATGAATATCTATTGTCATTGTTATCCACTGTTGTAATCAGTCTTTGTTAAAATCCAGTCTCTCTTGTAAATGAGTCCTTGTGGCTCAATGGGACTAACCTGTTTAAATAAAGGTTGAATGAACTCACCAGCATCTTCTGGCCTTAGCTGTTGAGTGTCTGCTGTGAAAAAGGTCTGATGATCTTGAGCAGATAAGTTCATATCATAGTAGGTCAAAGGTTCCTTCCCAGTCACCCAGGTGTACCTTTAATACACAGATTAAATGTTATCAGTGCAGTTTTTCCGTACAAATAAAAAAAAAAATATCAATATTTGTCATCATCAAAAAGTTTTTAAGAAGGTACGATTCCTTTCAAATGGATTACCTGTTGTATTCTGCTCCTCTGAAAAGATTCAAAGGATTCCTCCAGACCTTGCATTCTATCAAAAACGTGACATGTTAGTGCATATTGTATTAGGAACAGGATTGCTTTCAGAACTGGTATTCCCAAGTACAATTACCAGAGACACTGGGTCTAGGTTCAGCCTCTCCATTGACTGATGAAAACAGACCAGTCGTAGAGCTGCTCTCCACTCCGCCCAGCAGAGGACGAAGGTGGCTTACAGACACTTGTTCGATGAACGAAGTCCCGTATTTGCGAAAATACCACCACTCAAATATCTACAGTGAGAAGACAAAAAAATATAACTACTGTATGTTTGAGAAACAAAGAGTTATGACATTACCCCATTATTGGTTCCTAATCTTTTTTTGAACTGCCATTAAAACAGCTTTAATTACCAAAAATACATAAATAAATACTAATAATAAAAATAATAATAAAACTGACATTCATGAAGATCCTACAGATAATGGCACACTTTTGTAAACAAAGAAGGACAGATGTTAGAAAGATGGGAGTGGTGGAACAGAGGTTAAAGAAGGTGGGCCTGTGATTGGAATGTCGCCTGTTCGAGTACCCGGTCAGACAACTTCAAACTGTGGGTGGAAAAGGTGAAATACCCACACCTGCCTCCACCCTCATTCACCCCACTCTGGACCCTTGACCAAGGCCCTTAATCACCACCATCTGCTCCTGAAACAGGTCTTTCTTGTAAATGAGTCATCTTGACTCAATGAGACTACCTGTATAAATAAAGGTTAAATAAAAAATAATAATAAATAAAAATAAGTAGCAGTTAGAAAAACTGAAATTTAATGCATTCATCGAGTTCTGTGTCAGACTGCTGGAATTTTACAGAATATTTTTCTACGGCCTAAGGACATGAATACTCTTTAGATCTTCATTTATTTTGTTTCTTCTGTGTTTTACTGTAGGACAAATAAAAAAAAAAGATTTGTGTAGATTTCAGCTAGCTGCCTAATCCATCCATCCATTATCTTTACCCACTTCTTCCTTTTCAGGTCACAGGGCAGGGGTCAATGGTGCCATGTCCTGCAGTCACTGTGCGAGAGGTGGGGGACACCCTAGACAGGTCTCCAGTCCATCACAGGGACACATGGAGACAAACGAGACAAACAACCATTTACTCTTTCACTCACACCTAGGAACAATTTAGAGTTACCAGTCAGCCTAACAAGCATGTTTTTTGGCTGTGGGAGGAAACTGAAGTACCCGGAGAAAACACACACATGCAGATCCAGCAATCCTTGCTGTGAAGCAGCAGCTCTACCAACAGTGCCACCGTGCCGCACAGCTAACTGCTCTTTGTGAATAATTTTATTAACAAAATGCTATTTAAAGCTCGTCAAACTATTAGTAGTGTATTATTTTTTAACAAGAGATAAGGGCTGGAAAGTATACAGTCCAATAAGAGCTTTACCTTTTGACTCAACTCTTTCTTCAACAAGACTGATCAAAGCAACGCTTTTTACTGAGGATGAAGATCTGTCAATCCATCTCCTGCTCCATCCTATCATCATTCTTGAACAAGATGTCCAGATACTTGAACCTCTCCACCTGAGACAAGGACTCCCACTCACTCCACCCATTTCTGGTTTCTCTCCACAAAATTTCCACCTTAACCAGGTGGACAGGTTTAGGTACCCCGTGATCATGTGGCCCAAGTTGTCTGGGACATCAACCCTTGGTAGGATCTTCCATGGCAAACAAAAGGTGATTCAAAAACTGCTGTTGGGGAACGTCAATTGCATCAGGAAACCCCAGGAAACTAGGGCCTCCCTAGAGCAAGGCCATGGGGGAAGCTTGTTGACAAGTGCTTGGGGATTGAGCCTTGGCTCCTGGTGCTTGGCCCAACCAAGCTGATAAAACAGATGGGGTGCCATGTCCCCATGGGCCCCCCACCTGTAAGAATAACCATTTAGGTTGGGTGTTAGCAAGCCGGGCAAATTATAAACTCTGACTGTGCCGATTCCTGGGGCATAAAGTAGCTCTATATGCAGATGACGACTGAGATGATGAAGCATTACAAGAATAGAGTATGTCCTAATATGAGACAGCAGCTTGCGTCTATTTTAGAAATGTAATATTTAGGATTATAACTTACAAGAATAAGTCCAGAGATGAGGGAAGAGGTTCCAGTGAGAGCCACGTAGAATTTAGGGGTAAGTGTGTTCAAAAACACTGAGGCTGAAAGACAAAAAAAAACAAAAAAAAAAACAGGGAAACTTCAGAATTGTGCAGCCAGAGCTATGGACTCTTTGATAAGGCGAATGATAACTGAAATAATAGAGAAAAATACTGGTGACAGCTCGATTAAAGGCAGTGGCCTTTAACTGTTCAGTATATAACTCCACTTTTATGTTCATTTTACAACACTGACTAGCTGGACAATAACTTTGTACGAGCTAAATTTTATAAAAGTTACAAATCTATTTACAAAAATAATACATACAGTAATAATATTTGAACAGACAAGTCCTGAGCAGCTACTCGGTTTTTTTTTTTTTTTTTTGCCTGTCTTCATCACTCAGACAGCGAGCTGTCAAAAATCAGCTCCCGTGTCCGTCGGCTGCCAGATACCCGAAGGCTAACAATAGCTAGCTAGCAGTTGCATTAATTTACCTGAAGTAAGAGTTTCCTGCAGTTTCAGTGGACTCCACAGGACGTATATCATGATCAGCACCATGCCGAACCAAACGAAGCACACGTAGGTCCATGACCAAGAGAGCCAAGACTTCAGTTTCTCTGTAAATCCGAGAGATTGTGGATTACTGCCAGTGGAGTCCTCCATGTTTCTCCGGATGTCTGTAAACAGAGGTGTCACGTGACAATGACGCCACGTTAGAGGCTACTTGTAGTTCTAGTTGTAGGTATTTGTAGTTCACAAGAGTTTCCTTTCACTAACTAAATAACTATCTAACTAACTAAAGTTGTACAAGCTACTTACTTAGCCTGTGTGCATCTCGTGGAAGAAAATGTTCTTGTAAATAAAACATGGTTTTAAAAAATAGCAATTGAGTTTTATTTAATTTTCATAATCAAAACTAATAAACTTACTCTTTGCAAATAAAAACAACTGATGGTATTTAGCTGACAATAATTTACATATTTTGGGAGGTTTTAAAACGATTTGTTTCAAGCTGATAAAATAATTGTCACATTTATGCATCAAAACAGACCCAAGAATCAAAATCTCTCCATTTTTGGGGAAAAGTAAAGTGATTGTTAAATTGTAAAAACTATATGTTTGTCTTATTTAAAAAAAAGGAAACATAAGCTGCTCTACTGGTCAAAAATAAAGTAGTGTGGCAATTGTTATTTTGATAACAGATAAGCATCACAGTTTCACAATGAGGAATTACTGCACATTGATTATGGTTTGACATCTGCATCTCTTCAGAGTAGCCCTCAAAGTCAGAGATGTTTGACATTTACTGACATTTCCTGTCTCAGCCCAAAACGCTTAAAGAAACCATCCGCTTCTATTTATATTCACTGGGTGGGGCCATTGCACTATAAATTTATTCACTTTATTCTCCAACTATCACCTGCAGATGGCGTTAACATTGAGCTGTGCAGTATTTTCATTACAGTATATCTATTTTCATGCAAATGTATTTAAAATGATTGTTTCCAAACATGCAGATGTTTTTTTCATCCCTCTTTTTTTTCTTTTTTTTTTTTTTTACACAATACATTATTTAAATCAATTCCACGACATTCATATAAAAAAGTATTTTCTAAAGTTTCATATCCAAACCTGTTCATTACTGGATGTCAGTTTTCTTGTTTCGGGATTACAAAATTTGATGATACATTTGCATAAAAATACACATTTTAGAGAGAATGTTGCTCTTATATACTTGAGCCATTTAAGCTGCAGTACTTATCTTCTGTGATTGACTCACATCTCTGAACCATACAGGAATAAATGTGATTTGTAGGAGTGCATTCTAGTTGGAGGTTACAGCCAGTGAATGACAGAGAACCAGATTTGGTTCTGCTCACATGTGCCCTTGGGTATTTTCTGCCTGATGCTGATGGACAAGAACATGCCGGGTTAAAGGCCTGTCATATAAATCAGGTACAATCACTTTAGAGGTGAAAACATGCATGATGCCTCTGACAGGGGAGGAAGAGCAGGGCAGAAGAAAAGAAGAATTAAAGAGGAAGAGAAAGGGAAGACGATAGGTCTGCAGAAGTTATCTGAAGCGAGTGGCGTGGCCTTCTTTCCTGAATGTGTTTTCAAATGAAATTACATTGCTAAATGACTTCTGCCACAAACAGCACTGTATTTTCTTACATCTGTGCTTTGTAAATAATAAGAGTGGTCCAGTTACATTTGCATTAAGAATGAATGCAATAAAGGCAGCAAATTTCCTACATGTAGAAATTAAACAGAATATTTAAAATGTTTATTAAAATGCTAACAAAGTATAAAGAGAAGCAAATTAAAATTTTAAATACAGGAAACTGTACAGATAATACACGTTACTATAAAAGTGCAAAACAAAAGCAAGAACAGTACCTTAGCATAAACTCTAACATGACCTGCACACGGTCAGCGGATGTCCAGCCATGCAGAAGTAATTTCTCTCATCATTCTGCAGTCACCTGTATACTTAAGGTTCATTTACAATTTCACATCTGGTATCCATCCAGTCTTTCTGGACTTCATGTTCTGTTTATGTAGTTTCTTTCTCTTCCCTCCCCAAAGCTTTTAAGAGTCCTCTAATCATTCATAATTAATCAGGGTTTTCACTTAAATGCACTGCATTTCTCACCCTCATTATTACTTAAGAGGATGCTTTTTTTTAAAGACAGAGAAATCACATTTGGTTGATCAGACTAAAAAGAAAAAAAATGGCTGTTAAAACAAACAACTTTTTTTGAGGATTAGTAGAAGTATATTAGGATGTGCTGTCAGAATGTCTTAGAATTCAGTCCACTAATTATGATAAAATACTGTTTTAATATTTCAAGCAGAAATTTTTGATACATGTGTCCTTTTAACAATTGTTAGTTTGGAATTATTGTGAGCACTGAATAAGTGCATGCTATTTGACAGACCATTTGTCACTTGTGCGTTTGGTGGTCTCTGTTGATGGAAAAACTCAAACTTTATGAAACTGCTTCTTGTCTCCCACACTGCTTTCTCTGGCTGAGTTTATATTACTTGTCTCCATTAAGGGACTCTCCCTTCACAACTCATTTCTCTCAAAACACTTCATTTTCTGAAAAGGCGTGTTCTTTTATGCAACAGGAGACCATGCTGTTTGACCACATCTGAAAGCAATGGTGCCGCAGAAAAAAAATGACTTCCTGAGGCTATAAAGGAGCATTTTAACATTTGTCTTTATTAATCTATAAGAAATATACACTAATCAAACTGCCAAAAAACACAAGAGATTATGTTACATATCTGATTTACATGATTCATTTATATTTTATCATTCAAACCAAACATATTCATTTTGTCATGGGAAATCATACTCCATTTGAAACAAAATAATATATTTAGCACAAGTAGCATATGAATAAACAGAGCATGAGAGAAACAAGCTACCTTTTGTGTAGTGTGCTGTCTGGCATTTTCATATTCTACAACTCAAGCCAACTGTAAGCATAAATGGAGGAGGCAGAGATGAATAATGCATAAAAACTTACCTTCATGCACTGTTCATTTTTAGTAAAATCGAGGCAAGGTGCGCAGATAAAAAAGGGAAATGTGCAACATGCCAAAAGATAAGGTGTCTTGAAGGGTCTTTGAGCACTTTTATTTGTGCTAACTGTGTGCAGTGAGGAGCCAACGTTACAAAATCCTGAAGTATTAGAGTGGTACATGGATCAAATCCAGGCTTTTTAATTATAAACTGGCTGTTTGTGTACAAAAACACAGTATGGTTATACTGTGTTCAGATATTTCTCTTTACCATTTCCAAATCTCCATAATATAAACTAAACCACTGCCAAACAGTTCTATTCCACTCAATTCAGTTTATTTATACAGTTACAAGTCACAACAGAAGTCATCTCAGGGCACTGAACAGAAACATTCATATACATAAAAATTAAGTTAATAACATTATTTATGTGAGGAGCAGACTGCTTTGAGTTTAACTCCATCACATAACTCTCATCTTAAGCCAGCACGAAGGTGACAGTGGAAAGGAAAACTCCCTCATGAGGAAGAAACCTTTAGCAGAACCAGGCTCAGTACAAGCGACCATCTGCTTCGACTGGCTGGGTTTGAGAGGAACAGGAAGAAGGAACAGATAAACAATGGCAGGTCGAGAATCACGTTGAGATAGAAATAGTATCAAATGAAAACTATTTAATTTTAACAATTCATTCAAGGAAGTGGTGTTACAGAGGTTAGAGAAGGGGGTGTCTGTGATCGGAAAATCGCTGGTTCAATTCTCGCTACTGACAACATCAAAATGTGGGTGGGATAGGTGAAGCCCCCACACCAGCCTCCCCCATCATTTACCTCACTCTGAGCCCTTGAGCAAGGCCCTTATTTCCCACCATCTGCTCCCCTGAGCTCCCTAGATGACAGCACTCTGCTCCACACAGAGGGCTGTGGTAGCTCGGTGGTCTGTGGTTGTGTCAGGAAGGGCATCCGGTGTACAAATGATTGAAAAAGTCTTCAGGCGACTTATTTCACTGTGGTGACCCCTGAAGAAGGGAGCAGCTGAAAGAAGAAGAATTCAAGGAAATGAGGTCAGTTTGTCCTCCAGCAGGCTAAACCTATGGCAGCATAACAAGCCAATCCTAACTATAGGATTTATGAAAAGGGAAAGTCTTAAGCCCAGTACTGGACAATGTGTCAGCCTTAAATGGACAGAAACTGGAAGTTGGTTCCACAAGAGACAAGCCTGATAACTGAAAGATCTTCCTCCCATTTTACTTTTGGTAACTCTAGGAATTGCAAGTAAACCTGTAGACTGAGAGTGAAGTGCTCTGTTAGGAATGTATGGAACAACATGATTTGTAACATAAGATGGAGCTAGGTTGTTGAGGGCTTTGTAGGTTAGAAGTAAGATTTCAATTCTGGACTTGACAGGGAGCCAATGGAGAATGGAGAAGTTAAAACTGGAGAGATATGATCTCTCCTACCAACTCCCAATAAGACTCTGGCAGCAGCATTTTGGATTAACGGAATACTTTTTAAAGAAGTATTTGGACACCCAGATAACAAACCATTGCAATAGTCCAGTCTATACTTGACAAATGCATGAACCAGTTTTACTGCATCATTTTTAGATAAGATCCAAACAAATCAATGCAAAACATGGTAATGAGGTAATCAGATCCTGAAATGAACTTTAAAGACACTTAAATCCCAATATTGTGAACATTATGAGCATACAATACCAGAAAACATTTTTTGTATCATTTAAATTTATTTCCCAATTACTTAGCCTATGATCATGAAATAAACCAGCTTTAAACATGTCCTTCCCTGTGCATTAAACTTCTATTTATTTATTTATTTATTTTGCACAAGCGATAAAATACTGATGTTTCCTGACCTTCACACTGATATTCTAAAATTGTTCAAATGTAAAAAGGAGAAAAACAAACCAGGTGCTGACTGATTACTGACTTTTGCTCATAATTTGTCTTCCAGTGTGTGAAAAGCAACACAAGAACGAGCTAACGAGTTTCATGTTTACTGGAGTTCTGACCATATAGCTGTGGTTTGACTTTAAGAGAGTGGAATATCTGAGCAGCTGGCGTGTTTTTTCACACTGTACCATAAATGTCAGTGCGACCATATAAAAGTAAAGTGAAGACAAGTATGATAATTCATCGTCGCAGTCTCTACAACAAAATCAATGGAAAACAATATGTAGTTAAGGAAGTGTTGTATTGCTACAGCTAAACTGACATTTCCACATTTTTATCACATGGCTCTGAGCTACATGATGATAGTTGTCTTGTAATGTCATAAATATGGCAACAGTAACATCAAGTGATGGATAAAACAATTCACTGAAGAGCAAACCCTTATTTCTGTCTATATTTCACTGAAAGTACCTGAGTCCTCCTGGTTCATTCATAGAATGAGAGCACATGAAAGAACACAGCAGCACTTAAGTCTCTGTGGTTTGAGTCCTTCGATGCAGTCAACAGGCCTTCATTACAGTCACTGCCATTGAGAATCGTGCAACCTTTATGGGATGGTTTCAAAAATGACTCACAAACAAGCTAATTTGAGAGAGCTATGGAACTTAAACTTGGCCTTGAAGTGTACAATCATAAAACATGAAAGAGAATGACACGGGCAGAAAAAGAGGCAGAGTCAGCTGCTGCATCTTCAACCTCAGTGGATGAGGCAGAGAGAGCAGCCTTCAATTTGAATGTTGTGAATGATTAGATGTGCTTGACGTGATTTATTTTATTACATGAAATGTGACATTTCAGACTAAGTTGCTACCTTGTAAGCACATTAAGCATTTGCAAACATTTTTTTTTAGGATATGATATTGTAATTATAATTTTGTAATACACTACTGTATTGTACTTTATCACTGCTTTATAAGTATCTATAGTTTTAGATCCTTGCATGCACCCCACCCCCCCCCCACACACACACATATATACATACATATATACATACATACAT
>JARVLU010001354.1:22766717-22789766 GCA_031762415.1 Simpsonichthys santanae
TTCGGTTTAAGGCTGAATCGGTTTAAGGCTGAGCCGTTAGAACGGATCTCGGCCGTAAACCGAGGACTACCTGTATTTTGGAGAAAGGACAAAAGTTTATTAATTTTGGTGGAGAAGAAGTTTTAAATTGTTGTAAATCTAAAACATTAAAATCCTCATAAACACTAACCTTAAAGGATTTGATTTATTTGATTTGTTGGGTGTATGTTTGTTGTTTTCATGTGTTGGAAAGTTTATTTAGTCTGTTCTCAGTAACAAAAACGTAATATGAGTAAGTGTCCTTTTAAAAGGGGTCAATCAGCCTTTTGGACAATGGACAGCCCAAAAGGCTGATTGAAGTTCTGAAAAATCTTCCAGCTGTCAGTCACTACAACAGATTTATAGAAAGTTTGATATAGTTGATCAGCTCGTATGTAGATGATACCACCTTATATTCATTTAAAAATGTCCAATTTCCCTCTTGATTATTTTATCAACTGCAATATTTAGACAAGTTTTATGAATCATTATCCAAAAGTCTCCGTTCTGATAGTCATCAGTAAAGGTTTTTGGTGCTTTGTACCATGAAGTGAAAACAAAAAGATTATAACCAAAAGTTTGTATTTTGTTTAATGTTGCTCATTTTGAGAAAATTGTTTATCCTTTTGCTGATAAACCTAAACATCATGTAAAAAGGATTACAAACTAATTGTCAGAAAGTCTGCATCAACCTCTTTAGCCCGTTGGTCAAAATGATATACAGTAATTCTTAAACTGCAGTTGTGGGCACACAAAATCACTCCAAGGGCTGCAAATGACCCTCAGGCTGCACTTTGAACACCTGTGCTTTAAACTGTTATTTCCCTTAAACTTTACACATTTACTTTTGAGAAAAAATAAAAATAAAGATAAATAAATTATAGACTTTATGTAGAATGTGGCCAAAAATAAATAAATAAATTGCCACAGTTTGGATTCTGCGGGTTGCAGGATGGATAAAGCTATAGCATTAAGTTATTTAAGCTTTAGTAAATTATTGAGATAACCAGCAATGCTCCTTGGAGGAAAACCTGTATCTAAAACATTGTGTCTTTCAGTTTAAAGTGATTATGTTTACAGTGGACACGCTCGGATGTGTCGTTACTACGTCAGTTTTGTTATTTCACACCTTTGTGTGTGACCGTTGCACAAGCAGAGCTCATTGCAAACAGAATAGGATTTTCATGAGTTTGGTTTCATGTTTCTGTTGCCAACAAACGCTGCAGTTTTATGAAGCATTCACACTATTGTCATCCATTTCGCTTCCGTACATTTTCGGTGTGATTCTCATTGCACATTTTTCAAGCTATTTCAACAAATCATACATCAAAACGTTCAGCTCTGTCAGATCAATCCTGCTATGACTTTTGGTTTTGGTGCAACTTTAGCTTTTTGAAATATTTAGCATTTTCTGTCACCTTTTTTTTTTTTCATAGAAAGTGAATTAAGCTCATTTTCCATCTTTCACATCTTTAGATCTGTTTACAGCTTTTTACTGCTCCTTTCACATTTTGTTCTGGTTCAGCTTCTTTCAGCTTCCTTGTGCAAAGTTAACTTTTTTTTCAGCTACTTACAGCTAATTTAAGCTGTTTTTTTTCACCTGTTACATGCTCCTTTCAGATTATTTCTGCTAAGTAAATGTTTTGTGCTTCTTCTAATTTATTTCTGCAAATTTCAGCTTGTTGTGCTCATTTCAGCTTATTTCTGCGTTTCAACGTTTTCTGCTATTTCAGCTACCATTTAGCTGTTTTATGCTAATTTGAGCTTTTTCAGCTATTTTTTGTACTCATTTAAACTTTTTTCAGCCTAATTCAGCAAAAATGTGCATTCTCCACTTCTTGTAATTTGAGCTTATTTATGCATTTTTTGCTACTTTTCAGCTGTTTATTTATTTATTTATTTATTTATTTTTGGTGACTGATTTCAGCTTTTTTTCTGATAATTCCCTCGGTTTGTGCTCTTTCTGCTTCTTTCAGCCTAATTGGTCAAAAGCATGTTTTTGCTGTTTTCTTATCCTAGTTTAAGCTTGTGCTTGCTACTCTTTCAGTTAGTTTTTTTTTTTTTTTTTTTTAAGCTAATTTTAGTCGTTTTCAAAAAAGAAATCTAATTTATGGTGATTTCTACTACTTTCAGCCTAATTAACTTCTTTATGCTCCTTTCAGCCTTTTGCTTGTTTAAGCTTTTTCTGCTATATCATCTAGCTGTTTTTATGCTAATTTTAACTTTTTCAGCTTATTCCACATTTTCTATGCTCTTTTAGCTTCATTCTGGTTGTTTAAGCTTCTTTATGAATTTACAGCATTATTCAGCTGTTTTAATTTTTTTTTTTTATTTCAGCCTTATTTTTTGTTTATTTCCTAATTTTGGGGCTCTGCTTATGTAAATATAATTTAGCAAATATGTGTTATTTCTGTTTTCTCCTGTTGCTTTAGGTTTGTTCTTCCATTTTAGCTAAATATAGCACAATTTTTCATTAATTTCAGCTGTTTTCAGCAAGTTCTTCTGCGATAAGCATTCACACTGCATTTTCACAGGAAATGCGATTTCTCTAGTTTTAGTTGAGATAGACACAAATTGTCTTTATAGCAGCACAACAAATCTATACAAGTAATAAACTACATCCAAATGAACATTTAAAAACACATGATATACCCAAATTTTGGTTAGTTGTATATAAAACATACTTTGCACACATATACATTATAAAAAAAGTTTAATCTGATAATGATGTAATGATATATTGACACGTTTATTTTCTTTATGTTTCTTTTTGCGAGTAATTACTTCTTCCTTAACTAAACCTGCATGAAATGAAGATGATGTTTTTCTCTTTTTAAAAAAAAACGTTTTACGTTACACTTGTGTGTAGTTAACATTAGTTATTCCTCTGAATACTGAGAATTGTGTGTAAATGTTTCAATTGTAAAGTTCAGAAATGTATTAAAACTACTGCAGACATCTTAGTAGTAGCAGGCTCACAATGATTCATGACCATATTTTAATTTTTCCTTTGATTTCTGATGACACACCAGGAGTTCTTACCACAGGGGGAAAAAAAGTTTGTTCTATACTAATTACTTTGAGTATATATGGAAACCCAAATGACACGATTCACTTCCTCCATCGGAACGTTTTTTTTTTTAAATATATTGTTAAAGCTTCAACATGACCTTTGCCTGTATCTTGTCATATTTCATGTTTTCACATATTATACTGTAATCTTCTACACGTCCACATGGACTTCCTCTCAGTCTTTACATCTTTATCTCACTGCTGTCTTCTTTCATGCGGCACCGTTCTCTCACTGGCCAATGCTCAAAACTACATTGCTCATGCCAGTTACTCCTGTGAAATGTGTCTTTTACAGTTACAGCAACCAAAAACATAAAAAAAATAAGAAACAAGTGTGACAGAAAGGCACCTGAAAGTAAAAAAAAAATAAAAAAAAAATAAAATAAATAAAAACGATTCAGCCTTTTGTGACTGTTAACCTTACAAGCATGGAGTTAGGACAGCCTGAGCAGCAAGCCCATGGTGCAACCCATCTGTGTCTGGTTATGAAGCAGGCTCACAGCCCCAGGCCAGAGCCACCATGTTGTGTAATAGCTACATAAGCAGAGACAGAGTCCTGAGGGGGCTACAGAGTCACCCACTGGGATGACAATAGCAGTTTGGTTAATAGAAATTCACTTCCACACAAAACCACCAGTCACACACACTACAAAGTGCAGGAAGAAAAGTGCATACAGTATTTAACAAGTACTGATGCTAAGACACTTTAGTGAGTAAACAACAAACAGTTCGATACATGTTTGTAACTGAGGTTATTTTCTCTTCTGGATCTCTGCAGCTCTGGTTGGACATTGTTCTGTGTGTGTGTTTCCTGTTGTGTTGACTGCTCTGTGAGAATGCTTCTTGTACATCCAGGTGTGTGAACGTGATTGTGCGTGCAAGGGTCAAGAATCAGGCACAGTCGTGTCTATTTTCAGCGTGTATTATCCTGTCTACTGTCTCACAGGCATGCAACAAATAAATAAATAAAAATAAAAATATCTGCAGGTGGAAATGTTTCAAGCGAATAGATGAGTTTACAGACGTAGCTATGTGGCAACCTCATAATAGTTCTACTGTATTTGACAATACATTAAGTGCTGCTGAACTGATTAAGAATTTTAAATGAATATATTATCAACAAATGTTTATATTTATATAAAATGTAAATTACATGCACACTTATGCAGCTTTAAACAGCCCATGATGCCGTTCTTATTTTTGCATTCATTATAGGGCTGGACGATATGGCCAAAACATTTATCACAATATATTTCTTAATTTCGGTCGATAACGATATAATTCCGATATCGATATAAACAATACAGAATAAAAGCCTCAAATAAATTAATGTTCACTTTTTATTTGTATTTAGCCTTCAACAAAATCACCATCAAATAAAGCAAACTCTCAGCTTTGTCAGTAATCGTTTGAACTTGAAACAACATAACCTTAACCCACACAGCAAACGTCTAGTTTGATACAGCTGGGGGTGTTGTTTCAGGGACACGATGGCTCAGACTTTTATTGTGCTTCATCGTCTGCTTCTCAGCATATTTTATCAAGTAGAAACTCTTCAGATGTTGGAACAGGTTTGATGTGTACCCACCGCTAGCTGGAGCGATCTCTCCGGCACATTTTGCAGCACACTCACTGAAACCTGCAGTTTATCAGATCTTAGCTAGCCGAACAACTTCCACACCGCTGAATTAGTCTTTCCTCTCTTATCAGTTATGTCATCTGCTTTATCTTCACTTGTAAAAGCTTGTTCAGTCACTTTCTGATGGTCATGGGCACTCATTTTGTAGCAAAAATGCCGCGCGTTGGAGGTTAGCCTAGCCTGCTACCGCTAAGCCCCCCGAGCTCTGTGTGTGATGTACGCCACCACGCACTTACGTAGTTATGTGTCGCAGCTTTTTCTGTGCGGGTTGAAGCCGACCCGAACAGAAAAAGAAGAATATCAGTGAAACGCTTTAATCATATTAAAACATCAAAAATGTGCTTAAAACTCATATTACCTTTATTGATTAAAAGTATATCGTGATATATATCGATATCAAATTATTGTCCAGCCATAATTCATAATGTCTGTTGGTTTGGGGCTCAACTAAAACATATGTTGATATAAAAAAAATAAATAAACACATTTATAGTGTACTTTGCTGCAGTACCTCCTGCCACTTTCTTTTTGAAATGCTCAATTTTAGCTCATTTCTTTAAATTTCCCCTCCTGATAGACTCTTCTGTGACTAGTTAAAATGGTGGTTTGTTGACAGTAGCACATTTTTGAGTTGAGGCACTGCACAGGTATTATGTGAATGTTTTACGTGAGGCTGACGGGGGAAGAAGAGACATTTCAAGCTTTTCAAGTTAAGTTTCTTGTTCAGGAGAAAAGACCTTTAAACTTTGTATTTTTAAAAACTGTTCACATCCACATAAATACTTTGACACACTTACAAAAAGCAATTGTAAAACAAAAAGACATCCAAAAGCTACTTAATTATACTTTTTCGTCTTTATGATACTAACAAGAATATATTACTGGCGCTCTTACAGCCAAAACAAGTCAGTTATGAACCGTGTTATAATGTTCTCTTGTGCAGTTTAGTGTTTGTTTTTTGTTTTTTTGTTTCTTTAATGACTCTACCTGTCATTCTTAATATTCAGTGCTGTCATATCTGTGTTAACACACATTCAGTGACAGTTCAGTCAGTCACATTAAGAAGGAACAAAAGAAAAATGTGACAAGAAAAACCACAGCAACTTTAAAGACTATCAGTTTAACAATCTTGGCAGGTTTTTAATAAGACTTCGTCAGACATATAGAGCTGCTAATGTCTTAGACTGAGGCACTTTTATATTTTCAGTCTGAAGCCAAACAGCACTGTGTTTTAAACACCCTTTGCAAAATCTAAATTATTACAAACCTATATTTACAGAAAGAAAATGTAAAATTCTAAATAAATCCAGTTTTCATGACAAAACGATGAAACTCATACCTGAATAATTTCATTTTAGTTTATCATTAAATTAAGATAAACATTGCTAAGGTAACAAAGCCATTTTATTGTGTAACTTCTTTAAAATTCTGGATTTCCTCTCAAATATTAAGAGTTATCTGTAGTTTGATTCAGAAAAAATCACATTGGAATACATGTAGTTTTATTTATAATTATGTATTAACTATTTATTTTCCAAGTGTCTCTTATAAATGAGTCCCGAGGCTCAATGGGATTAACCTGTATAAATAAGGGTTGAATGAATAAAAAAGATCAGTAGAGCGAATGGGAGCAATTTTGTTTTTGCCTGATTCTTTGCATGTGTGTTTATGTGTGTTTTGGTGTACTGATAGCAAATGGGTTGCCATCTACAACTGATTTTACTTTTCAAATTCCCCATTACACCTAACTGATACAATCTCAACCCGTTTTACATTTCAAGCTAAAACGTGTTGATACAATATTAGCTGAGAGTCATTCTCAGCACATGCACAGAGAGCCGTCCACTGCATGTCTGCTAAAAGCTGTGTTTTCCAAGCTTACCAACAAATCTGTTTGCATGTTTGTTTGTTTGTCAGCTCCTGAACTACGTTGAAGGAACTCTAAAAAATGAATCACTGGATGTTCATCCACAACTGATGACTATTTGGAGTTAACTCAATTCAAGATGGCCGCCACAGCTTATCTGCTCCTGCCAACACAAAATAGTTATAATTCACTCAAAACTATTGAACTTGAGATTGTTTATGTGGAAGTAGCTGAGGACGCTCCTCAACCTCCTCCATTGGCCAACACAAGATGTGGCTGTGGTGGCCGTCTCGGATTAAAGCTCAGTCGTGAAAGGCAGCGGGTGATATGCATTCCTTGAAATAATTCTAGTGGTTCCCCATCCCTGGTCCTGGAGGAGCTCTATCCTCCATGTTTTAGTTGTTTCCCTGCTTTGACACACCTTGAATATGATCAACGGGCGTCTGCATTTGAGTTCAAATAGCATATGATTGCAAGTTTACCTGACAACAGTACTCAATTTTTTGAAAATGAATAATGTTCTATAGTAAGTCATTTCAACTTATGTAATCATATTTAAACAATAACTTATCATCAATTGGGCTACTTTTCTAGCTTGCCATATAAGTTGTAAAAAAAAACATTATTTGAAGTTGTGTTAACTTGTGTTTTTAAGGCAGTAATTGAACTCAAGTTTTTAAGTTAAAACACCCTAATTATTTTTACAGTGTGAGGAAGTAATTACATCACTGACTCAGGTGTGTTGGAGCGGGGACACAACTAAAACATGCATAGTGTTCCTGGAGAACCAGGGGGAACCACTCTGAAAGATATAGCTTCTCCAAATCGTCCTCTCCCCGCCTGTTCCCTCCTCTGGCCGGTAGAGGTCGCAGCCGAGCGGCCGCTGAGAGCTCCGGAGCGCACGGACTCGTCAGACGCGCTCCCGCATGACAAAGCGCACAGAGCGCCTGGGAACCTTGGAGGGAGAGAACGGGCTCTTTGGGAGCAGCACGATCACCTTTGCATCTTTACCTCCGACCCACCGGGGCTCGGTTCGTCCTCAAACAACTTCACGAACTGACCCGCTCCTTAGTGTTCGGGAAGCTCCTGTCTCCATTTCTCCAAGTGAACTTTGGATGTTGGAGCATCATCGCGCAGATATCGGTGCTGAAGTGTTTAGAGGACGGATATAGAAGCTGAGCGCCTGGAGAGACCCGGTTTTTATCCTCTTGTTGGACTTTTTGTTCGGTTTAACGCACAAAACAGAAGGAGAGGGAGAGAGCGTGCGTGCAGGGGGAGAGAAAAAAACCGCACTTCTTTTTTTTCCTTTCTTTTTCTTTTTTCTTTTGGAGCAACGTTTTCATGCCTTCAGTCCTGCGGACTCTGAGATGGACGTGAGATTTTATCCAGCTCCTAATTCCAGCGTGGGTTCATGTACATTACCGACCGACTCCAGTCTGGACTATTACCATTCTAACAAGGTAAGCAGTTGTCTCCACTTCCCAGCCTCCAACTCGGTCAGATGTTTAGTTTCAGCTGCAAACGCGCACAGAGCTCCATCGATGGCTCCATGATCCGGCTCTTCTGGCTCCCTGGGGATCATTAAACCACGAACCTGCTGCAACAAGGTCAACTTTATGCATTCTTTTTGTTTTCACTGACACCTGCTTTATGAACGTGAAGATTCCTTCGGTTGCATTTTGTAATTATGTGTTTATTATAGAGCTGCTGTGCCGCGTGCGTTGGGAGCGCGCGCCGCTGCTTTCTCACATCAAACCGAACAAACGGTAAATGTGAACATGACTGTGTCTCAGTTGATATTTGCTTAAGCAAACTTCTCTTTATGACTAAAACTCATCTATGTTAATTGCGTAAAAGTGTCGTTTCATGGAACACGTCCCCACGTGATGATAGCCGGTGCACAGTTCAACAAATATAAGCATCAAGAGCTCATTGAAATGTGGTTTTAACTGCGTCCGTTTCTGCTTCATATCTCTTTTCTTTTTGCTATTATTTAGGTGAGGGATGTAAAGCGTTGCACATTTGGCATCTTCCGTGCGTAAAAATCCATTTGCAAAATACTTTTTGGGAACAACCTATTCGCTGCCTGTCGTTAAAACATGGGACTAAAACTCTTGGGCATTTTTTTAATCGCTGGTTTATAGTTACAGTATTTTGAAAATGTTGCCAAATGAAGCACAGTTTACGCATCATTATCCTCGTGTCAGTTCCATCCCACGAAGAAGAAGAAGAATCCAACTGTTGTTTAGTCACCACTTTTAAGTTTTGTCTTTTTCTTTTTTTCTAAACTGAATTGAAATTGAACTTTTCTGAGGATTGTCAAAGAGCTTATTGTATAATTTGATTGCTTCCATGTGGAGCTCACAGTCACTGGCGCGGTTTTAAACATAAATCCAACAAACCTACTTGCATATAGTCCAAAATCACCAGCCACTTTAAGCAGATTTGATTTGATTTTTTCTCTCGTGGCCCAGGTAAAACTTGTGCAAACATTTGTGTGCACTTACACCAGTGAGACTTAGAAGAAGGTATTACCCCAGATCCTCAGATCCTCAGCCATTTGCATGTGTTGCTTCCTTAACCCCTGGAGGAAAGCCAGCAGGCAGTCGCATTAGCTGATGACAAAATGATGCACGTGAAGCATTGTAGCACAAAGGAATATTTGGATTGCTAATCTCTCCTGTTCACACTCACCTGTTTGCATTACACATGCAGGTAGCAGCAAACTCATTCACACACTCGCAACAATGTTTGTAAATTGCACTGACTCAAATTGCATCCCAACTTTTTTTTTTTTTTTTTTTTTTACCAATAATAACATGAAAAACTGCAATTCATTCATATTGAAATTAGCACCCGGAAAGCACGGATACCTCATGATTAAGTTACATCTGTTGGGCTTGTGTGGGTGTTTCTGTGCATATAGGTACAGCTAACACACACAAACACACATACAGTAGAGTTTATCTCCATGTGTATATTTAAGATCACAGTGGTGCCTGCCTTTTTTCAGACTGAGGCTACAATCAAGAGAATGTATAGTTTTAACACAATGAACAACTAATTATCATGATTCAGTGCCTAGTGAGAAGCATGTTTGGGTCTGAAGGACCGATTCATGTAACACCGTCATTAGAAACACAACAGCTGTGACTAAGATGCAAAGTGGCACAATGTTGTCACTGTACTGCTTTTGCACTAAAACAATGATACAGGTTCTCTATGTCAGGTTTATTTTATTCAGAAAATAACCTTGTGTCTAAACACTGCAACAGGTATTTAAAATGACCTCATACAAGTAAGGCTTGCAAATTAAATTAATTTATTTTATTTTGCCAGCATCATATTTTCAGTCTAAGAATTGCAAAGGCTTTAAAGTCTAAATTATTTTTAGGTCTCAAGGTGTGAAATCCAAAGGTGCGATGATACATAACAGCACAATATTAAAAACACCAATCAGGACGTGAGCATAAAAGGTGAGACATTACATTTATTAAAACAGCATCACCTCCTGTTCTGGTGGTGCAAACTCAAAACACATTTATTCATGAGCGTGGTCGTGTGGCTTTGCAAGAACGATTATAAATGCAGTTGCATGTACAGTAACCGGACATGCGTGCTTTCTGTTTTCTAAAAGGGTTAATATTAAACAAGGACCGTGAAGAATGTGCAAGCTGAAACCAAGCTGATTGACCACATTCAAACTGATGGTTGATTGATGCGTGGCAGGGATATGGATCGCTCTGACAGAATGATTGAAACGCCACAAATATATAAATGTGCTTTGAATCTTGAGTAAGGGTTTGCTTGAAATTCATACATCAACAAAAACAAGCCAGTCGCTAAAACTAATACAGTTTTACCCACATAAAAATGGTCTTGTTTGGATTGTATGCTGCATCAAGCGGGGTGTCATTTCTGTTTGAGCTATTTTCTTTGAATAACAAAGGTGGACACGATGAAACAGCTTTTGCACCCACATTGTATTGAAACTTAACTGTAGACCCTGAATTTCAAACATTGCACTTTCCCCAAAATAACTGCAAATTTAACTCTAAAATCATTAAGACAAGCCATGTTTTGCTAGATTTCATTGTTGCTTTGGAACAATTGACCGTCCACTTGCAGCACTCAGGTTTTCCAGATAATTCCCGAATTATGAACAACAAAATCCGATTTCTTATCAAAAAAATGATTATGAGATCATGAAAATAAAACAAAATCATTGTGCTTCTACAATGCATCCACTTTTCTGAACAATGCAACAAAGAACATATGAGACGAGCATTGATTTGTGTTTTTGCTAAGGACCCCGAGGCTGCGTTGCTCTTCTTAACTCCATCCAAGTTGTATTGTCCCGCACTTGCACAATCACAGTGAGTCATCTTCACTTTTCACCCAAGATTTCTTCTAATCTTTTTGAAGTCTCTCTGTATCTTTCCTCTCTGAGTGGGAGGCTTGTTTGCTCAGCGTACACTCAGCTGTGTGTAAGAGTGCTGAAGGCCACTTCTTCGCAAATGCCTGTTTTAGTGGGAGACTATTTGTCAAATGCATTATGACTTGTGCATACCCCCAGGCAGAATCACTCCGATGAAATGAAGTTGGATAGATTACTGTAGATGTTCCACTTTCTCCTCATCCCTCTCCCCTCTAATTGCACAGTGCCCAAAAGAGAGCCTCTCGTGTAATTATACTGTAGTTATTCTGTAGGTTTATAATCTAATGGTTTGCAGATGTTATTCTTTACATAGCTGCCATCTGTTCCAACTTACTACATGTTATTTATATACGTTTGCTTGAGTGTTTTGCAAAGGACTCCATCAGTCTGTGCATGCAGGGCATGCAAGCTCGTTAAAGAACTGCAATAAATTCAAGAAATGTGTTTTACCACAATCCATACATTGTTTTTGCTTTATTGTGCGGGTTGAAAGACACAGCAGATGTGTCCACTCAGATAGCAATGACAATTTTAACAGAGCACACTTTCTCAAATGGTTTGCATAGTAAATGTTCCCCAAATCACCAAATTAGTCACGGGATACTTCAAAGTATGGGCGTGCAAAGGAAAAAAAAAATCAATATTGAATTCTCAATATGCACTTTTTTCTTTTTTTTTTTTTTTTTTTTTTTTAAAAACTACTGTAATAGAAACAGAAAAAGTACTGTTATTCCAGTGGAACCTCATTCTGTACACACGGAGAAGTTAATTACATGGAGGCAAGCATTCTTGGGTCGACAGCGTGGACTTCAGGTTTTTCATTGTGCCCATTCAGAACATTCTGCTGACTGGCCAGTCCGAGCTGCAGTATCCCTACTGTTCCCACTGTGAACACGTTAACCCGTGCACAGCTCAAATGCACACAGTCAGAGTAGCTGGAACTGCTGGGAACTCTTAAAGTTGTGAGTTTATTGTTTTTATCCAGTTCAAGGCAGTTGACTCAGAACAAAAAAAAAACATTGAACAAAGTCACGAGATGGAGATTTTATTTTCTATTTTAAAAGCTATGTGTTTACGAGCCTACTTCATGATGTTATTGTTTTGGTCTACCCATTTCCTGGCACTATTCGTAATCGAGTCTCTTGGTCTCTCCATATCTCCCCCCCCTGTGTCAAACTTCTTTTCTCATTTACCTTCCCAGCAGCAATGTCAAAAGGTTATGCAGGGAAGCTGGATTGCCTGGGGCTGATTGTGTCTCTCAGTTAATGATAAGTAGCTACAGTGCTATTCTCTGGAGCAGTGGGGCTTAGATTGTGTTTAGTGCACACAGTCCATTACAGTAAGAGGAAAACAGGCTGTGTTTATCAGGCTTTTTTGTTTTGAATGCAAGAAATATACTGTTTTTTTTTTTTTTGTCATTTCTTACAACCAATTTATATGGGATGCACGATATTATTGGCATGGTATCGGTATCAACTGATATTAGCGCTAAAGTTCAATATCGGACTGTGGCCATTCCATCAAAATAACTCAGATATAAAAGGTGCTGTTTTTGTATGACAACCCAGTGACAAGGATGCCTGCAGCAGCAGCACAACGTGATGATGTCACGCGTGCATACCTGATCTGACCACAGCGGAGAGGAAGAAGTCAAAATGTTGGTCGTGTGGAAGTTTTTTTTGTTTTTTTGTTTGTTTGTTTGTTTTTTTGAGGATAGTGGATTCCAAAAAATTTTTAGACTATGCTGAGCCTCGCTACTTCGTCCCCAGTCGGAGATATTTTTCCGACGTAGCCTTACCCGAGTTACAAGCCGTCATTTCTGACGCCATTGAGAAGCTAATAGCCAATAGCACTTGGGTGAGTTTTACCGCAGACATTTGGATGTCGTGTTATAGTCTCGTTAGCATGACTAGTATTTCGGCACAATGGATAGACAAAAACCTTTAAACTTTAAAAAAGCTGTCCTTCATGCACATGAGTGCTGAGGATCCCACACTGCAGCTTGGTACCTGGAACAAACCTCCACATGTGAGACAGCATCGCAGGTGACTAATGCTTATAAATAACATTTAACACTTCATTTAATATAAGTTAAAGTGCTATGCATCTCATATGTCTTGTTACTGAATAAATGTCACCTGCTCTTACAGCTGTTACACAATTTTTGTAGCAAGTAAACTTAAATAAGAGGGCTATGTTCTGACAAAGAAAGTATTAAAAAAATATTGGTATTGGTTATCGGTCAAATAGGTTTTAACGTATCGGCATATCAGATATCGGCCAAAAATCTAATATTGTGCATCCCTTGCTTCTGGAGTCCACCCTCTCCCCCGTTGACTCGTCTGAGGCAGCCATGGCCAAAGTGGTGCCTCAGACAAGTTGATGGGAGAGAGGGCGGACTCCAGAAACCATCTGATCACCATCAAACTGGTTGGCCCACTATGTGAGTGTGCTACTTATGAGACTGAGTTTCTTGTGGCTCCTCTGACTGATGAATTATTTTGGGTAAAAGATGAAACGTTTCAACACAAAGAAACCATCCAGAGGACCTGACTTAACTTTGTTGGGCTTCAACCAAACACTTCATGCCATCTTCTGCTAAATGCTGTTTTGAAGCTTCTGCCTGTTTCTAGTTTTCCTTGGATGTCTTACCAGATAAATCTGTTAAACTAACCATTCTGGTCAAGGCAGTGTAGGCTGCCACTAATCTTACCTTCTTCTCCAAATAGGAAATGCAACTTCCGGTGGCAGATGGGGAAATTAAATTTGAGTCTCCCACTAGGGAAAATAAATGCATTGTCAAATGGTGGAAAAACCTCTTAGAAGAGGATGACGATGATACCAGAAACAGGGCCAGCGACATCCTGTGCTTTGACGTGACAATTAGGTCTAGTTTGACACATCTGCGACTTCCTGTTAAGGCAGAACCAGTTTTTCAGCTAAATGGCCAGATGCTTGAAGATGAGGCAACTTTGCTTTGGTACTAAGATTTTATGTCCTGATGAAAGTTGAAATAAAGCTTTCAAGTTGTGACAAGTCATTTTATGTCAGTGTCCTACTGATGACACTTTGAGGAAGGACAAAAAAAAAAAATCCTATGACTTCACATCTTCCAACCTAATCTGATACAGCACAGAAAACAATTGTTTTCGACTACAGGCAGCGTCTTACGTAACGTGAAACTTCAAACAAGAAAACGTGAAGGGCAACACGTTGGTACAGTGCGTCTTTTAGTTTCACACCATGACTGTAGAGGTGTCAGGCAGCTGAATCATGCTTAATTAAAAGCTTTGCATTCCGTGATGGAATGCATATAGGTGGTAGTTTTATTCAACATGGCTGCCACAGCCACATCTTGTGAGATATTTTAATGTGGGGAGCATGTGTTGAGGATAATGCTTTGCTTCTACCACAAAGACTTGACCCTTTTTGTGTAGCCAATGGAATATTAGCTGTAGCAGCCATCTTGAATTGGGGTTGACTCAATAAAATTACTTGTCGATGAACATCCAATGATTACGTTCTTATTGTTTTATTAAAACTGATCCCGTGATGAATAAGATATTTTGCTAACAGACTAATAGGGTTAATGCTAACAGTTAAAACAAAAGATTTTGAGTAGTGAATACCGTAATTTCTCAACTATAAGCCGCTACTTTTTTTTACAGTCTTTGAACAATCATTTTATGGATTTTCTTTGGTTGTTTTTGTCGAGCTGACGAGCTTCCTGCCACCAAAATATTTAGGGTGCATTCACACCAGCCCTGTTTAGTCCGCTTTAATCAAACTCTAGTCCGTTTGCCTAGAAAGTCCGGTTCATTAGGGGAGGTGTGAATCTGTACTTGAACTCTAGATACAGAACAAAAAAGCGAACTCTGGTCCTAAAAACCTAGGTCTTGGCTCGATTGACTCAGTGCAATGTGAATGCGAACCGCACCAGCTGAAAATGTAAACAAATGTTCTGAATATTGGTCCCCAATTGAACCGAGTCTACCAGACTATCAAGTGTGAAAACGACCTTAGCCTCATCACACCCAGGAACTCACATAGCTGCCCAGTACACATCTTTCTTGAGGGGTGGGCCCTCGTGACACAATGAGACTACCTGAATAAATAAAGTTTTTTTTTTTTTTTTTTATCTGACCAATGAAATTACCGAACAGGTCACAGTGGACCACTGAAATGGGAAGGGGGGTAATCTCATAAATCAGCTCAAAATAAATCCCATAAACATATTTAATTAAAAGTTTAAAAACTCTTTGTGTAAATATCCCCTGTTACTACGTGGACACCTGTGGCTTATAGACAAGTACGGCCTACAAAATTATTACTTTTTTTTTTTTTTTTTTTTTTTTTTTTTTTTTTTTTATTTTTGTGGGTGAGTTTATATCCGGTTGCACCCAATAGTCCAGAAATTATGGTATATGATGTGACGGACTCTCAGCTTCTTCCCCTAAGTTTTAATTCTATATGTGTCAAATTGGCAGAGTTT
The DNA here is from genome assembly GCA_031762415.1 of Simpsonichthys santanae. Taxonomy (NCBI): domain Eukaryota; kingdom Metazoa; phylum Chordata; class Actinopteri; order Cyprinodontiformes; family Rivulidae; genus Simpsonichthys; species Simpsonichthys santanae. The sequence goes on from JARVLU010001354.1 coordinate 22,782,244, forward strand.
TAGCCATTTTTGAGTTCCTTGAGTTTGTTGGGTGTAGTGGCCATCTTGAATAGAATTGACTCCAAAATGTAATCAGTTGTAGATCTGATTGTTTTCTGCACTTTTTTTAATCCATCTTGTAGCTCATGAGATATTTTGGATGTCGTTACTCTTTCGCAGGAGCTTGCTTTGAGGAGCCAGCAGCTTCCGACCAGTATGGATCAAGATGGCGGCACTAACCCTGTGTCCTCCCCTTTGGCCCAGGATGCTCGGACCATGACTACCAACAGCTCTGACCCATTCCTCAACAGGTTAGTCACTTGTTGTCTCCAGGTATGTACTCTGTGAAGTAACCAGAGTACGGTCAGCCTGCTGAAAACCAGTCCATATCTTGGATAAGGGAAACTGTGTGCTCCACTGTTTAAACTGGAGCTCTGCTGAGAGGTGAATTATGCAAGTTATAAAAACAGAGCTTGTCTCTTGGCTTAACCCTCCTCACATGGTAATGACTCATACAGACCTGCAGATAAGCTGGAGTTTACCGCACAATAATGACCTCTGGTGTGCAACTGCTGTAATAAAGGTGGATGCAGTAAAATGGTGATATGCCTTATGGAAACAACACTTAAAAAAAAGAAAAAAATTGTATTACTTTAAGGTAAATTTGTGTGTACTGAAACTAGATAAGAAGCAGATGCAAGTGAGAACTCACAAGAGGATTTTCAGTATATGAGAGCAACTTCACGTCAATCTGGTGTATGATTCTGAACAGTTGAAGCTCCAGTTCTTCTCAGAGCAGACAAAGTGTGGAAAGAGCTGAATAGCAAACAGGCCATGACAACATGTGGTCCAGTCAGTAGACAGGCCGACCTAATCTCCCCTCCTCCTCCTGTTCCCTTCACTCCCTGTTTTTACAAAGGCCTCATTCATCCTGCCTCTTCCATACTCTGCCTACATATTTTTCTGCTAATTAGTATAGGCTTGTCAAATGTCTTCTTTTCTCCCTTTGTCTCAGTTGTCCCTTTCATTGTTGCTTTTTTCCTGTGTTCTGTGAAAAAAGGGTGAAAAAGTGAAGCTCTGTTTCACTTGTGTCATTGTGGATTTATCACCGTAGTCATTCAAATGGATGCCAGAGAAACATTTTCTGTAAAAATGCAGAGTGCTGGATGCTGCTGCTGAAAATCGCAGAAAAAAAAAAAACAAGCTGAAAACTAAGTAGCAACATTTTGTCTGAAAGCTGATAGTAGCAAAGAGCCATCAGAAAATCGCAAAGCACTGATTAAAAGCCAAAAGTAGCAAAACATTAAAAGAAAAAAGTAGCAAAATTCTAACTAAAAGGTAAAAAATAGGCCAAGTGCTATTTAAGAGCAGCCCAGTGCTAGCCAAGAGTGGCCCAGTGCTAGCTAAGAGAGCCCTAGTGCTAGCTAAGAGTGGTGGAGTGCTAGCAAAGAGTAGCCAAATGCTAGCTAAGAGTGGCTGAGTGCTAGCTAAGAGTGGCCCAGTGCTAGCTAAGAGTGGTGCAGTACTAGCTAAGAGTAGCCAAGTGCTAGTTAAGAGTGGCCAAGTGCTAGCTGAGTGGCCAAGTGCTAGCTAAGAGTGGCCGAATGCTAGATAAAGATGGCCGAGTGCTAGCTAAGGGTGGCCCAATGCTAGATAAGGGTGGCCCAGTGCTAGATAAGGATGGCCCAGTGTTAGCTAAGAGGGGCCGAGTGCTAGATAAAAGTGGCCCAGTGCTAGCTAAGGGTGGCCCAGTGCTAGCTAAGAGGGGCCGAGTGCTAGATAAAAGTGGCCCAGTGCTAGCTAAGGGTGGCCCAGTGCTAGCTAAGAGTGGCCGAGTGCTAGATAACAGTGGCCCAGTGCTAGCTAAGGGTGGCCCAGTGCTAGATAATGGTAGCCCAGTGCTAGCTAAGTGTGGCCAAGTTCTAGCTAAAAGTAGCAAAAACTTTTTACAAGCTTAAAAATCCCCCAAATGCTAGATAAACACTTCAATTATTTAAATATGAGCATAAGTTGTACAAGCAGAAAAACATGTTCTTTTACTATAAAATGCACAAACGTGACAAAAATATGAGTCCTCTGCTCTGAACTTTTGCAGGATTTGAAAAGTTCTGATGTATTTTTATGGGATCGATTACAGCAAGAGAAGTAAAACATTTTGAAATGTTTACAAAGAACAAAAGCTAAAGCACTCATCTTCTGACTGAGCTGAACATGTTCATATATGAAATACTAAAATAGAACAAAATATAAGGAATGGGTGAGGGTTCCAAATATACTGTATACAGAAAAAGGAAAAAAAAAACAGCCTAATAAAAAGTCCACACTCAGGATTCACACAACTAAATATGTTTGTGTACCGGTAGTTGTCTCAGTGATTATTATAACTGTTAGCTGTACAACATTTGTGCTTTAATCAATAATAATATAATTTTAACTAATCTTTTTTTCTTGTTTCTCTTGGTGCTGTTTGAGAGAATAGTAAAATGAAGATCAGTAAATTCTGGCAAAAAGCTCCACATAAGTTGTAGTTTAGTTTAAATTGTTGTGGACAGTTTATAATCTGCATTTCTTCCTCTTCTTTTTAATTCTTGTTTCCAGCGGGACCTACCACTCCAGGGACGAGAGCACGGACAGTGGACTGAGTATGAGCAGCTACAGTGTTCCTCGCACTCCAGATGACTTCCTGAACAGTGTGGATGAAATGGATACAGGTGAGTTACCAACTGGATCCAGGTTTCATTTTTGGATGCAGTAATTGAGAGAGAATACTTTTTCTACAGTAGTTCTGCCTCATTTGACCAAGATTTTTTGCAATTACACATCAAGGATGTTTTAGGTGCATGTGCATTAAAGCAGAGAAACATGTAAAACATGCAGGAGAGGAACCCTCAATGATCTGGATTGGACGCCATTGGACCAAACCTTAGGTGTATGCTCCTCTTAAACTTAGGCTTGGCAGCCACACTAGACTCGAAAACTTCAAATGATTGGGAGGGGGAAAAATGTGTTGAATTTTACGACTTTTCAGAGACCAGGATAGGGATGTGCGATATGGCATAAAATTCATATCACGATATGTATTGTGAAGGGTGGCGATAACAATATATATCACGATATGTTTTTGGTATAAAATTTGCAATAGGAATGAAAAAAAGCATAGGGTGTCCTTTTGCCATAATTTATTTTGAAAACTGCTCTACCACAAAATAATCTCAATTAAGAAAATTCCATTACTAGGTCCAGAGAGTTTTTAAATAATAAACAAATCAGGTATTAGGCTTCTTGTAGTGCAAAACAGTGCAAAAATATATCAAATGTAGTTTTAGCCATATATTTTAAACAAAATAATATGTTGTTAACTCTTAACAGTTTCCAGTATTTTCACTTAAGAAATGAACAACAGAGCAGCATTTTACACTGAAACACTCCAACCCTCTAGTGGGCGTCTCCTTCTGCTTTAAGGAGAGCTGACACAAAATGGCGACTAGTTTCCTCTGTGGCTTGTCTCACAGTAAAATCACACAACACAGCGTTCTTTTACAGATCAGAGAGCAAGTTTCTCTAAATTTGACCAACACTTACTTTAACTTTCGATGGGGGGAAAAAAAAATATTTTGACAGAACACAGCGTTTTGCGCATGCGTCCAAATATGGCAACACTACGGCGAGCCGGCTGTAGTTAGGTTGTAGCTTCGCTACTTAGCTTTCGAAGAAAATATTTTACCACCACTTACGCACAGTTTTCAACTAAAAAAAGTAACAGTTAAATCTGACAATTCTGATTTTACATCAGATGCAGCATTACTGTGGTTAGTCGGTAGAATACAGATCTCCATCATAGGCTAAATGTCTATCGTTTCTACCCTGTACCTTATATATTGCGCATTCCTAGACTAGGATTACAGATGTTTGTCGCCACAGTCAACAAATATCAATTTTCTTCTGGTCACCAGGGGACCAACTTCCACCCTCCATGGCAACGCAGCCCAGCCGTTTCCCTGACTACCTGGACGCCATCCCAGGAACGGACGTGGATCTGGGCACCCTGGAAGGCGAGAGCATGGCGGTGGAGGGCGAGGAGCTGATGCCCAGTCTGCAAGAGCCCCTGAGCTCCGACATCCTCAGCGACATGGAGTCTGTGCTCGCAGCTACCAAGATCGACAAGGAGAGCTTCCTCACGTGGTTATAGAGGACAGGGGCGAGGCGCGCTCTTCGCTCTGAACTCCCGTTCCTACGCTCTGAACTTCTGCCTGCTCTCATCTGTGAAGGATTTGCTTTTTACCAGACATTTCAGCGAGCCGCTCTGAACTTCTGTGCCTCTCAGCGTGTAAGGCTAACCTCTTTTCAGGCAGTATTGTTCTACTCTTTTCTCTGGTGTTTGTTATTTTTGTCTCTTAATTTTGTCTGTGACTTCAAGGCTGGCCTATGAACAGACAATTACGCAAGGGCCCCTAAATCGTTCACAGGTCTCGTCAGTGGATCTAGGGCTTCTTTACCCAGAGCATAGCTGAACTGGGCAGGTGCATGAACTCCTCTGCAAGGATTACCATTACTGCTTGTCACCCAGAATCTTCGGAGCCTTTCTGTATAGCATGAAGCAGCACTACATAACTGTGTTTATTGCATTTAGTTGAATAGCTTTATATTTGGCTTCAACTTTCCTTAAAACAAGCCTGAATAACCAAAAATGATGTATTTGGAACGTAACGAACAATACTGATTTGGAGTGAAGGTAATGCGAGGCCCAATTTGGAGAAGTCGGCTTTGTTTTGGGAGGGGTGGGGGTGGGGTTAGGACCTGGGGGTTGACCACATTGCTGCTTGGCTGTGCCAGCTAGTCTAAGTTAAACCTTTGATAGATCAAGTGCCTTCAGATGTTTTTTTTTTTTTTTTTACGCGAGTAACACGAACAACTACCCAGTTTCTATAAAGCAACAGTCAGTGCCGGGCTGTGTTAATAAATATAAGCCACATATTCTTCTAATGTTCAGTAATTGAAACTGTATTGTATTTTTTTTTTTTTTCTTTTTTTTTTTTTACATAAGGTGATTTGGGGATTTTTTTAATTGTATTTTTTATTTTAACCGATAGCCTTTTTTTTTTTGGTATCTCATTCTTATCAGGGCCTAACCCACACTTCACTTGTTATATCTTTGTAGTGTTTCATTTTTAGCTTGTTACATGTTTAGCTAGTTACACGTGATAGATTAGATCACATGACTCATTTTATTATTTTTTTTTAATCAATGAATTGTAACCTTTCTAACGAGGTCAATTAGCATTGCAGCATATTGCTTCAAGATTCACAGCACATGCTGTTTGTTCTGGCGTCACTTGTTTTTCTAAATGTAAACCTTTTACTGATTTTTCTTATTGTTGCTTTACTATATACTTATTAGTGTTATTGTGTTTTTTGATCACAAGCAGCTTTTACTATCTCTGCTAAACATTAACCAAAAAAAAAAAAAAAAAAAAAAAAAAGGCAGAAACTATAGCTCAGATCGGTTTAAGCATGTGACGGTATAGACGAACTACAATGTTTTAAACTTGTCTTCCTTTAGAGGGAGCTGAAATCCCTGTGTGATGCTGTGCCGAGTGTTTTTATTTTAAAGAGGAGAGAAAAAAAAGGTTTTTAGACTACAACTTGGAAAAGTTTAAGCAGGTTTTTGAGTCACGTTAAGGGTAATGCAGGGGTTCCAAACACTTGTCCTTGAGGAACACCATCCTGCATGTTTTAGTTGTTTGTCTGCTCCCATAAACCTGATGATTAACAAACTTCTGCAGAACATAAAGTAATTAAATCACTGAATCAGGTGTGCTGGGGCAGAGAAACAACCAAAACATGCAGGATGGTGTTCCTCAAGGACCAGTGTTTGGAACTCCTGAGTAGAGGGTCAGGGTTTAGCTGATGGTTGTGAGTTAAGCAGCTTGTTTTTTTTTTTATGGAATAAATCAGAAAAAACAATCATGTTTCAGTCAGAAATTGTGACAAATTCCAAAATATTTTTGCTTCCATCTTCAAAGTGGAGACTGCGATTTGTAAAGCGGTCTCCGTATGAACTGACTTTATAAGCTAATGAGATGATTTAAGTTATGTTTTCCTTTTTGAACGCACCTGACTAGTTCTAACAAATTTTTTTTTTTTTAAATGGTGGTTTGTGTGACTAACCCTGAGATGTTTTTAAGATGAGCTTTCAGAACAGAGAAGCAGGTGATCCTTGGAACAGCACACGCATGTTTACATACTTTTAAGCAACTCCTGCAGACAATACACTGACAACCTTCTCCTAATCATGTTCTGATGTTTACAAGACGACTCCATCTTTGCAGTAACCTTTGAATAATCAGCCTGCTGTGCTGTGCTCTCGGTCTGAGGCCTTGCAGGACGTCACTGATTCTGTTGTCAGTTGAGTAAACTGGCAGCATTAACTTGATGGAACTCGATGCATTTATCTTGGATTTAGAGAACATGAGCTTTTTTTTTATTCTCCATGTTTAGTACAGATTTTTACTGATCATGAAACCATGTCTTCATGCAGTGGTTCTCCATTGGTTTGGTCTCGGGGCCCACCTTCACCCCAAATTGAACATTTTCGACTTCTTAAAGTTATGCAAAACAGAAGGTGGCGCAGTTCGAACTGGGGTGGCAGAAAAGAAAATCCCAGTTGCTAACACAAAAAGTTCAACAACCAGTAAGCGGCGATGCAAGAGAGGGCAATGTGCCCATTTACCCTCACTGAGCTGCATTTTTAGTTATGGACTAAACTACAAAATAACTTTTTAGCTAATTCAGTTTTTTCATGTACTAGCATGAAATAAAGTCTAGTAGCTTTAGTTGACCCATCAAATATAACATATTTAATAAAAAGTTCAGTTATTCTAGCATTTGCCATAAGACTGACATAATCAGAACATTGATTTCCTTTTCTCTGTCTGGGTCAGGGCTAGTCACCTGGTGGCCCTGGGGCCAAATCAGGATCACATGTGAGCTCAGTTGGGCCTAGATTTGAAACCATACAAACAAACTTAACGACAATAACTGCTGAATGTCCGGCCCCTGTGCTCTTGGCTTTCAGTAACAGTGCCCCCCCCCCCCGAGCAATTTACATGTAGATGAATGACCCTGGTCTAGGTCAAGGCCCATGAACCACCAGTTGAGAATCACAGTAATTGGGTTTAAAAAGCTAGATGAACAGTGTTGGTGAGAACGACGACTCAAATAACTGGCACACCACAGTGCTCGCGTTGCACGGTTAGTTGTGTTTTTAATGCCATTTTTTTTTTTTGTCACCAATCAGATTTGTATCCTTCGTGTGTAAATTGTCAAGAGCGTCGGCTGTCGACTCGTCGTAGCAGTAGAACTAATCACAAGTTAAAGGATTTTGTATTTAGAGATTTCTAAATGCACATGAAATGACTTTATACTCAGCATTGACTGTTCATTTTTGATAGATATGTGCATGTGTTTTTAGAACAAACAAACAAAAAATCTGTTACAATATACATTTCTTCATATGATACTTTGAAATTGGCCTGAAATAAAGT
>JARVLU010001354.1:22794087-22808507 GCA_031762415.1 Simpsonichthys santanae
CCTTCACATTGTGTGTGTGGAAATGTTCTTACTTTCACTATTAAACACAGCCCTGAGTGCTACTGATGTTTTTCTTCCATTTGATTTCACCAAATGTTTAAGTGATCGCCGATCACGATCATTCAGGATTTTTTTCCGGCCACATTTCTTCCTAGAAGACGATGGGTCTTCACTATCCTTCCAGTTTTTAATAATGCGTTGGACAGTTCTTAACCCAGTTTTAATAGTTTCTGCAATCTCCTTTTTTCTGCTTGATTCATGCCAATGATTTGACCCTTCTCAAACAGACTGACATCTTTTCCACGACCACACTATGCGTCTTTCAACATGGTTGTTTAAGAAATGAGAAGCAACTCATTGCACCAGTTGGGGTTATATAACTTGTTGCCAGTTGAACGATAATCGCCCATGCAGTAATTACCCAATAGGAAGCTCTTACCGTTTTGCTTAGTCAAATCCAGGTGGTGACTTTTTTTTTGGCCAGGCAGTGTACTTTGCTACTTTTAAAATCAGAAGTCGCTACTGAGTACAGCCACAATTTGAATTACTATTCAAACTGTTCATCTGCATCTTTGTAGTCAATAAGGCTCAGATTGTGAACGCGCCAATTACCTATGACGTAAGCAAAGACAACTCCATAGTCATTTAGAGTCTACTCCACAGCCAAACGAAGCTGGATAGACCCTGTTAGCTCAAACCAGCTTCTTCTAACACTGAACAAACGGTTCAGAAAGTGAAGGGTGACAGAAATGTCAGAATTTAAGACACTTACCTGCCTGTTGTTGGCAGTGTACTGTATTTGGAAAAAATGTAACTGTTCTATGCCTGTTCAAAAACATTTTTTGTCTTTCTTTTAACAAACATAATTCCTGCATTATCTACATTTGTTTACAAAAGAAATGGCCTTAGTGTAATTTTTTATACTTTATTGTTCGTCTGAGAAATGTGCTTTGAATGTAGCTATTGTAAACAGTAAATCGAAGTGAATGCCTTCTACTGACAACACAATAAAACATCAGTTAGTTAAAAAGTAATTAATACTCCGAGCTGTTTTGAGGAGTACTTTGTATTTTACTTAAGTATTTTTATAACACCAGTAATTTTACTTGTAACAGAGTACAACTTAAGCAGTGTAACAGTTTTTGTACTTGAGTACAAATTTTCATTACTCTTTCCACCTCTGCGTATGGATTCTTATAATAAATAAAAATGAACCGGTTTAGGCTTGTTCACCCAATATTCTTAGATTGTGACTGAGTTAGGTCAGGTTTGCACAGGAAGTTAGTTACCTGGTTAGCTCATCAAGAATTGGTCCTCTGCCAGGTTCTGTTTGTATCGACGTTGCCCACAGCCAAGTGTGTGTGTGTTTGTGTGCGAAAGAGCAAGATTCTCCTCCCTATCACTGCAAACCTACAGTCCCCTGCGCAGCCCCTTTTTCCTCCGTCTTGTAAACCACCTCTGGCACTTTGGGGCTTTTTTCTTAATATTTTCATTGTGTTTTACTTTCCAGGAGTGTTACTCCGTGTGGATTAACAGTTCCTTTTTACTACTTAGTCGTCTTTAGAGAAAACCAAGAAGAAAAATTACACTGGACTGTAAATCAGTGCTTTGTAGCTGAACACAAATATTCAGATACAGTATTTGTAATTATTTTTAAAAGATGAATATCTATGATATTACATTTATCTTTGAAACATTTTACTACAGTAGCCGTCTTTTAGTCCTCAGTATGTTGATTGGTATGTGATATGCGGGTGCAGCTGAATTTGAGAGGCTTCACTGTGCAAACACAGCATTGCTGGCACTCCTGGTTTCACTTAATCTTTCACACAAAGGCACTGGCATGTGGCAGGACTCTCAGACAGAATCAGTGACAGAGAAAGAGAGCAGAGGAGAGAAGTGCTGTGCGTGAGAGTATCTTAACACAGATATTTGTATATACTTATATAGGTCTTACAGCATTTACATGTACTGTATTGGTTTTTCAATTATCTCCTGATCTAGACTGTGGGATTATCCTTTTAGGGATTTCTGTTGACCTCAGCTTGTTATTATTAAAACTTCTTGAAGCAAACATGGTGTCATATGACTGATACCAGGTCTGGAATTTTGGTCTTCTAGGGATTTTTCTTATGAGCTGAAATGTACACAAACATCCAAACACACAGCCAGTCATAGATGAATGATTTCATTTCCTACCATATCATCTTTACCAACTGAGTAAATGGGGAGGACCCCAATGAGATTGTGTTTGCGGTTAATAGAGATGTTTCAGATAAAATGCTTAACAATTAAGAAATGTTTATATAAAAATACATAAGCATATTTTTTAATCAATTATCTGTAAGTGGAACATTACCCTAATTTCTGGACTATTAAACATACCTGACTGTAAGCTATGCCCACTCAATTAAAAAAATAAATAAATAAAAATAAAAAGTACATACAAAGACTGCACTTGTCTATAAGCCGTGGGTGTCTGCATTGTAACAAGATATCTACACAGAAAGATTTTTAAAACTTAATTAAATATGTACTGTAACATACACAAATACATACAATGAATGTTTAATTTTCTAAACAGTATCTGTAACATGGCTGGTAAAAAAAAAAAAAAAGAAAGAAAAAAATAAATAAATAAAATAACATTAGCCCTGTTCGGTAATTTCATTGGTCAGATTAAAAAATAAATAAATAAATAAAATTAAATTTTATACATGTAGTCTCAATGAGCCATGAGGACCCCCCCCCCACCCCACCCCACCCCCACAAGAGAGACGTGTATTGGGTAGCTATGTGAATGCCCTGGTGTGATGAGGCTAAATGTTTTGGTGGCATGAAGCTTGTAAACCTATCAAAAAAGTTAAAATCCATAAATTTGCCGCAGCATTGTATAAGCAGCGAGGTTCAGAGCGTGTGAAAAAAGTAGCAGCTTATAGTCTGGAAATTACGGTAATTGGAAAAGTATTCACACCGTTGTAGAAATGACAGTCACGGGGAGAATCAGAATCAGAATAAGCTTTATTATCATTGAAATACAGTGAGATTATGGTTGTACAGCGAAACAAACAAACAATCAGTTGGAATTGATTTGATAAACAAACATTCTCATTTTAATACAGAATCATCGTGTTATTTGGAGTTATAATTTATGCAGTTCTGTTCTTGCTTCAAAACATTATGTCTTAGCACCACAGGCTGCTGTATGCAATTCAAATATCTTTCAGTCACAGAAATTTCAAAATACAATTTTACTCAATTTCATTTATTAATTCATTTACTTTTTTTTTTTAACATTGCATGAAGCAAGAAGAATAACACCAACATGTAAAGTTGCAGCCTTTCTTCAAACTCCGAAAGCATTTTATTGACGCCATTTGGTAATCAGTAATGTTTTTGGCAAGAGTTCTGTTTTATTTTCTAGGTACTTAATATTCTGTATCAAGATGAGCTAAGACAGTTGCAAACTGGTTAAAGGAAGTTAGTGTGTATCAGTTCCTTGTTCTTTTTGGTTCATTTTTTTAAATGCTTTGTGCTGCTCTATATAATGACAAAATTGGAAGAGAAGAAGATTCCAATTAATCTGAGAAAGTCAAGGAGGCTGTTGAAGTTTGAGGAATACAACATGAGCTGGGTGCTGCGCAAAGATTGTGCCCATTTGGAATGTAATTAAATTGGTTTGGCTGCGTGCCAGAGGAAAAAAGTACATTTCTTTCTTCTCATCTCAAATGAAAATGTTTAGTGTTTTGCTAAAAAAAAAAAAAAAAAAACCTGGAGGCGAACAGTAGACTTGAATATTTGTTATACAGCTTGCACCGTGCAGTTGAAATGAGTTTTGAGATGAGTTATCCGCTGTGGTTTCCCCTTTGACATTTCAAAGGTATGTAGCTTTTGAACCATGGATTTACTGTAATCTATTTTTTTTTTCTATTATTGATGTGTGGTTGAGTTATAAACTGTAGATTGGCTTTTCTTCCATTTCGCTGGCTTTGTCATATCAAAAAACCAAAAGACCATAATAGCGTGGCAGACTGTAATAATGTCGTCGTTGTTCTCCTTCTACATATTGAACTGCAGCTGGAGCGTTGCTCGCCGTAAAGAGAGTGCAGCTCTTTTAAAACCTGCTCCGTTGCAGTAACTGGTCTAAACCGGAACATTTAACAGATGTGACCGAACAATCTAATTTATAATGCAAAGCAAATGTTAGCCAGGTTTACATAAAACACATTCGGTTTAATTTTGTGAGAACGTTTACATTCCAAGAATTACCATTGTAACCTGTGAATAAACAATTCATTAAAAAACTAATTTGTTGTCACTTGCTTTCCTTTTTGTAAATAAGAGCAGTAATTGAATCTTTGAGGTTGCTTCAGCGATCATGAAGTGCAATTTGATTAAACGGATCTAAAAATTACTGCAGAAGTGCAAAAACCACAAAAAAGATGAGAACATTCTCAGAATTTTGGAGGCATACAGTTTAGATTAGAACAGGAACTTTAGTGGGTTTTCTTTGAAAGATGTTTGGCTGAAGAATTACATTTTCTGATTGGTTATACCAGTGTGAAAATACCTTAACAATTGGATTACGAGAAAGACTAAGAACTGGGTGGTGGGTCCAGCTCCGTGAATGTGAGCTGCTGGTTTTTGTGTTCATTTTCATTTTTAATTAAATCGAAATGATTCAGCTGCTTTTGGTTTATAGTTTCTGGATCTAAAAATGGCTTCAGATGTCCAGAGAAGCCATTTTGACAAAACTGGTCTCACACAGCATTATAAAGGTTTCTTTTTGTATACAGTACATATATATATATATATTTTTCAATTAAACCTTTATTTATACAGGTTAGTCTCAGTGAGCCTCAATGACTCATTTACAAGAGACCAATTTTAAACAAAGAACACAAATGAGGTACAGACAATAGCAGACAATCATAAAAAAAAGTAAAATGAAGAGTAAGGGAAATAAATTATATACATACATAAAAATGAAAAAAAAAATAACTACATTATAAGACAATGTAAAATAGTAATAACAGGAACATGTTGGCATTGGTCTTTGCCAGGAACTTAGCAGTTGTTTAAAGTTCCTTAGAAAGGTCAAGGTTGAGAGCTTCAGATCATTTTGTAAGGTGTTCCAGGATACAGGTCCAGAGTAGGAGAAGGCCCTTTTGCCTAGTTCAGACTGCATTGAGGGTACACTACATGTAATAATGCCCTGATGTTCACATATCACCCTATTGGTTGCTTCTCTAATTATCTCTCAGATTGGAAGCAATGTGTTCAACATAACATTGCTTCTTCCAGCTATCTAAACTCAGTGGTTCCCAACCCTGGTCCTTGAGGAACACTATCCTGAACGCTTTAGTCACTGCCCTGCTTTGACACACCTGATTATAATGGATGGGTGATTAACTTGAGGAAGTGAATACATCACTGAATCAGGAGTGTTGAAGCAGTGAAACAACTACAATATGCAGTTTTCCTTGAGGACCAGGGTTGGGAACCACTGATCTAACTGTTAGCAATGGTGTACCACAAGGTTCAATCTTAGGACACACCCACTTCACAATCTATATAAGTTCATTCCTGATGCATCCTTACATTTCTATGTTGATGACACAGTTGTTTATTGTCGTGCACAACACTTTTTTTGCTAATCACCCTATAAATAGACAAAACTACCGGTAGAAGTTATGTGTCACTATTGGACCCCATTGGAGACCGTGTAAATACACTTGTCCAGTGGTATAATGTCAGAGTTATGACTCTTTAGGATAATTAACTTTGAAACCAGATCCATGAAATGAGCCAGTGGGTTGTTAAGATGATGACTTCATTAGTTGGCTATACAACTGTCGAGATAATGATTGTTTGTGGGTTTGTGGTTGCTGTAGCATGCGTGTGTGTATGTGTGCGTGCTGCACAGTTGATTCTTAAAGGATTAATCCTGCATGCACATGACAAAGCCTGCTATGTTATTCAAAAATGTGAGTCCTGACATAAACAAAGCTCCCCAGTCTTTGCTTCACTGTAATACCAAGAAACATAAGTATACGAGTGCACCTTAAGGGCATCGATTCTGCTCCGTATTCCTTACATGTGCATTTACTGAAATCAATTTTACATCTCATTTGTGTCTTTTTATGATCTATCCCATGTTTACTCTACATACTGTAGGTGTGATTCCATTCTCAGAGATTTTGTCAAGCTTTAAAATGATAAATGCCCTGGTGTTTTCAACTGCTGCTCTGTAATTGTGCTAGAAATGATAAAAGAAACAAGAAAGCACTAAAGAGGAAGAGGAGATGGAGAGATGAATTGATAACATTTGTCAGAAAAAAATGGCAAAATGAGCAGTTAAGCAATTTTGAAACATAAAAGCAAAAATAAAAGGGTGTAATAAAGTTGATTTATACCACACTTTGCACACACAGTAAACCCATATCCCAAGCATGCACGTGCTGACATCACACCAGTTCTCACTTTCATTTGTAATCATGCACCTACTGACATTCACTGTTATTGTGTGAACAGCAGAGGGAACAACATTTTACAATGACACTAATGTGCTCACGACTGTGTGATTGTACGGGTCTCCACAACTATTTGATTAGATTATTATTTGTCTAAATTAGCTGTATGATATTTTTATGTGCTCACGTGCAGTTCAATATGTTTAAGAAAAAAAAAAATCAACTCAAATATGTCTATTTGTTGAAATGTTTATTGGTAAAAACCAATAAGCAATTAAAGTAAACAAAATTAAAGTAAAGTCTTAAGGTTATGGACAAAAGAAGAAAAGTCCAAAAAGATTTTGGACAAAAAAATGAAATTGTATGAAAAAGAAGATAACCGAAAAAGTAGATTGCAGGAGAAAGGGAAGACTGACTTATGTTTAACTGCTTATCATGGCAGCTGTGGCTGAGTAGTTAAAGAAGTCATCCTCCCATAAGAGTTGAGGGTTCAAATCCACTAGCAGCCACATGTTGAAGTGTCCCTGGGCAAGACACTGAACCCTATTGCCTCTGATGTGTGTCCCATCAGTGTATGAATGTGACGAAGCACTGATTAGTCTCTTTAGAATGATTTGTTCAATTTGCTTTGTATACATGTAGTAGAGTGCTGTATGAATGGCTAAATGAGGGCACAGCTTGTAGAGTAAAGCGCTTTGAGTGTCTTGATAAGATAGAAAGGTGCTTTACAAGTACAGACCATTTATCACAGGTTCTTTTAGAGCAAATATCTGATTGCTTAAAAGCTCCTTGACTAAACAACTTTAGTAAATAAACACTTTAAGTCCTATTGCAGTCAAGGGAAAAAAATTGTGTGTAATCTAAAACAATACAAACTTGAATTTTATTTATCAGTATGATAGAATGCTACTTAGGTCATTTTCTCACATTATATTAATTTTTGAATTTATGGTTTTTAAGACGTCACTTAAACAGTTTCTGTGTTGCTACGCTAACTGCTCAGCTACTGAACATGTTGATCAGCTGAGTACTCCAGAAGTTATCTGTATCCCCAGGGAAATGTATGTCTTCATTAAAAAAACGAGTGGTTTTATCTATATAGAATAAGATACAAATATAATTTTTAGACACAGCAAAATAGTGTCACTGTAAACAACCGCTTCATGCAAATGTGACAAATCTCCGAAAATTACCTAAAATAGGGTTAGCTCAAACTGCTAAACAAGTTGCAGGGTAAGGTACTAACTACTCATGGTGACTCCACACAACATGAATTGTTTCTTTCTTACCAACAAAAAGGTCATTTTATGGAGAAAATAACCAACAAGCTAAAAAAAAATGCTGTGATGTTGGCATTTATTTTTAACACTTTCACAAGAATTCCAGGTTTGCAGAATTTCTTCTCAAAGGCTCACTTAAAGGAGACCACTCTCTGTGTTCTGGGTTAATACTTTGTCAACTTGATTTGATGTTTATTTATTCATTTTAAAAAGAACGATACAAAGCAGTTTCATCAGATACAAGAATACAAAAATAGGATAAAATGAAAGGAGCAGAAAGAAGAAGAAATCTTATTATATCTGCCCCTTAAATCTTATTATATCTGCCCCTTAAAACTTAAATTAAGGCATATTGTGCAGCACTTATCTTTATTTCTTGAAATCCCTAAGTATTAAATATGTTTTTTGGTGCATTTGTTTTGCATCCTTGGCAACTACAAAGCTATTCAAACAAAGCCAAGTAACAAAAAGGGTTAGTAGGTCTCTTGTATGACAGAGGTGATGGATGAGCTAATTGGGGATTAACTGTTATTAGTTGGAAGAGGGGCGACAAGTGCCAAGCCCTTTCTGTGCCAAACATAGTGCTGCTATGTCTTCCTTCCTGGCTCTGTTCAGCCATGTTCCTCACCTGGCATGCTTTTGTTTCCATCTCTCTGGATATGCTGCATCTTTTTCCCTTCCTCTCTCTATATATTTTTTTTTTCTTTTTTTTTTCTCCCCCTGAGTTTCATTCTCTCTCTGGATGACGCTCATCAGCCTGTATTAGCCGCAAATGCAGAACTAAGTAGCTGTGACAACATTCTCAGATGCTCCAGCTGCCACAGATTTATTGAGTTATTAAAGTAATGTACTGTGATTAAAAATGCTAATGTTCACTAAATTGTATGCCATCTTACATTGTTTTTTTTTTCTTTCAATAGCTGATTTAATTACATGGAAAATGAAACAAGGGCTGATGATTCAATCTTTGCCGCCAAATGCCTCCTCATACAAAACTGGATTATTTCCTGGTACAGAATTAGAGCTGCATAAAGTGGGTTTCTCTCAAATTGAATAAGCAAAGCATTTTACAAGCTATTGTGCAGGGGAAATCTCTATTTTAAGCTGGCTTTTGTTTCTATTTGATGTTAAGGAAGAACAAGAAGGTCACAGATTTACTGTAAGTTTTAGTTCATGCACACACAGTAATACATCAGGCTGTAAGACCGGCTTCTGACAATAATATGAAAGCAATGCTTTGGGTTAAAAATCTTCATGTTATCTCTAACGTGCAGTTTGTGTAAGGGTTGTTCTGATTTTACTTTTAAAGCACAATTTAAAAAAAAAAAAAAAAGAGAAAAAGTTTTCTTTTGCAATATGATTATGAAGTGTGTCCTCGTCTACTCTGAATAATTTCCTCTCCCGTGGGGGATTTGTTCAGTGTGCTTTCCTTGGCTCATTTTGGCCTCTCATTATGCATTCATGTATTCATGTATTCATGTGCAAAACTGCAGATACATTGGACAAATCTCAGTCGTTTTGGACACTATTGTGAACGATACATTTTTTCCCCTTTGATTCCTTTTTATTTTTCTTCTTTACTTTAAGGAGTTTGCTGCTTCTTCCACACTTATTTTGCAAAATGTGCAAGCATCGCTTTTTTTAAAACCACATTAGTTCCTTGCTTTTTTCACCTACTTAAAAAAAAATCACATTTTAAAATCCAAGTAGAACTCTTCCTCTCGATCCCTGCAGAGAGCTTTCACGAAACATCTTGCTGCAATGTTGTTTCTGCCCTTTCAAATCTCTTCGAGACGCTTCAGATAATGATTGGATCACTTCCAAATTACTCACTGCGTACTGTAACAGATCCTCAGGAGTATCAGTGCCACTTCACGCTCCTCTCCTCTTAATAGGACCAATAGGTGATTGTGTGAAATATCAATGACCACATCAGATGTCGTTTTTCTTTCTGGCGTTCAGTGGAGTGAGCTTCTCTGGCCTTCCAGATGTCCAGGACACAACGGCGGCTTGTCAGCTCCATAGCAAGGTTCTAAATAGGTCATCCTACCCGATATCACACA
This sequence comes from Simpsonichthys santanae, assembly GCA_031762415.1. Classification (NCBI taxonomy): domain Eukaryota; kingdom Metazoa; phylum Chordata; class Actinopteri; order Cyprinodontiformes; family Rivulidae; genus Simpsonichthys; species Simpsonichthys santanae. The sequence continues at coordinate 22,803,904 of JARVLU010001354.1, forward strand.
GCTACATCACAATGACACCATTGTTCCTCTGATATTATGACTCTCCAGGTGGCTCAATAGAAAAATCATATCCAGACAAATATGGAGTGCCTTTACCTGCCCAATCTACCTCTTCTACCTCTTGGTTGTACCTGGAGGTCAGGACCCGAAAAGTCCCAGGTTCGATCCCCAGCCATTCCCACATGTCGTGGTGTATCCGAGCAAGATATCCAATCTCTAATTGCTCTCCGGGTGCTTACATGGCTGCCCACTGCTCCACCTGGGTGTACCTCAGGTGCAATGGGTTAAATGCAAAGAGCCAATTTTGCCATTGTATGAGAACATACACTGATGACAACACATAGCACTTTACTTTGCTTTAAAAATACACAGTAACATCAGTCAGATGTTTTATTTAGTTTTAAAGAAATGAAACTTTTTTTGATAAAACACGTACCTCAGATTCAATTACCTTTCAAGTGAGCAACTTTTCAGCCCTTATAAGCAACAGAAATGATTTTTTTTTTGGAGGAAAGGAACCAAGGAAAGGAGGAATCAGTCAGGGGTAGTGCTGATAGGATGTAAGCTCAGTGATTTCTGATTTATCATTTGATTACAGTCTCTGCATTCTGCTGACGTCTGGCTTCATTTGTCTGCACAACGTGAACTTTTTATTTTTTTTGTTTCTCACATGGCCTGGTCATGCAGCAAACGCTGGCCTGATCTGCTTCTCGTCAAAATGAAGCCCACATTTTACTCATACAGAGACTCACTCACTCACACAAGAGTGGGATTCAGGCACACACTCACCAGCACGCTGATTGAGAGATAAAATGGAGAATAGCTCTTTAAGTCAGCTGAGCAGTATCTCTTCCTGCAGCCTGGCAACCATTCAATGCAATTTACCCCCTACTGGAAAATAATATTGATATTCACAAATGTAGCCAGAAAAGAAGAAAAAGAGAAAAAAAAAAAGCAATGCAACGTAAAGTGCGATGTGAGCGCAGGTGTCTGTTGTCCTATATTCATCATATCCCTCTTAACAGAACGGAAAGCAACACATTTATTACTGCAGATTTGAAGAACTGCAGATACGAGAGGCCCAAATGTCTTCGTCTAGAATGTCAATACCAGCTTTTTGTGAGAGAGCAGCCTTGAAATTCAGACAATGGTCCTTTTTTCCACCTGTAGCTGGCTGAAATTTTTTCTTTTGAGAGTCACATTCCATTAAAAGGAGAGATCAGACCTTGATGAGAAAGAAACTCTGTAGCTAAGTGTGCTCACTTTGTGTGCCATTTGTGTCTTTAACCAGCATCGATCTGCCTACATGTAGTTTCTTTTGGTGCATGAATAGAATGAAAGCTGCTGTAAGAGCCAGTCACCAATATTCTCAAGCATTCTTTAAATTGGCATCACTTTTTTTTTTTTTTTTTTTTTTTTTTTTTCATATTTTGGCCTCAAGTGTGAATTTTCTAACTTCGGATTTACCATTAGAGCTATTTAATGACCTCTTTATGTTCATGTCAACTTTAATGTTGTTTCCATCACATGTACACAAGGTCCTAGACACTACCAAAAATAGCAAAATATAAAGATAGTAAATAAGGATCTAAGATATATGCTAAATAAATACCAAACAGTACACTAAATGATCTAAGATATACTCTAAACACTAATAGTGCAAAAACAATATGACGTAACAGCAGCAGCCCGAACATGAGTCTGTGTGAGCAGATAAGTATGAATGAATACAGCAGCATGAGATCATCAGCAGCATGAGATCAGCAGCATGGATAATCAGCATCACAGACAAGTCACATGTCACCAATTAAAGTGGCGTCAGGTAGGAAATTAGGTAGGAAACCTCATTTTTATAATCTAAATCTTAAAAAGGTTGATCATTTATGTGTATGAAATTAAGTTTTGTTGAAACGAATAATCCCTTCTTTTTAAATCAAGCATCTAAAGTAAAAATCACCATACTGTTAGGAGTCTAAAACACCAAGCCGCTCGTGGTCTTGTGCTGGAACCGTCACATGCTTCAGTCAACCCGACAGTACGGCGAAGAATGGAACTGATCATCTCAGGCAGCTCCGCAGAGAGATCTGAAATTAACACCTTTTGAAAGCCAATGTTAAAGACCAGTGAACACCAGCAGAGAGAGAAAATATAACGGGGGCAGCCCGAGTGATGTCTGAGTTCACAGCAGCTCCGGTGTCGAAAGGTACATTTGAATATGAACAGCCCCGACTGAAAGGTTGCGACCCGCAAAGAGGGGGAACGATCTGAGTGAAACGTGCAGAGGGGCAAAATGTCAGAGTGAGAATGGCAGGAAATATGTAAGTGACAAGGAAAAAGCTGCCCCTAGTATACTAGAGCCCCGATGAGTAAAAATAGGGCATTGGGCAAGAAGGCAGGAAACCAGCAGAGCGAGGCCTCTAGTAGGAATTTCTTCTGGGGAGGAGAGATAAGAGACTTAACTCTGTCCTGTCTGGGCAACCGACTTCAGCATGAGACATGTGATTACTGATCACTTATGCAGAGATGGACAGAGGAAGAAGAGATTGAAAAAACTGAATGAATGATTTGAGCACTGAGTGACGCCTGCACGGCTGTGTGTCTAAGCGTGCGCGCTTCTTTCTGACGACTCGTCAGTTATTTAGACAGGACATTTTTAATTAGGTCAAGAAGAACGCAGCAGTCGTGCAAATACACACACACACACGCACACACACACAATGCGTGCTGAGGTAATGGCTAAGCAGTGGAAAGTACCGTGTTTGTGTGTGAGATTCCCCAGGTTAGAGAGTGGAAGTTAGACAATAAACAGTGGCCTTATCAGACTCGGGGCAGAGCTTCCAGTCTGATCACTTGAACTATTTGTAACAAATTTGACCTCTACATCTCTCGCTCTGGCCCTCGCTTGCTCAAATGAATAAGCAAATGTCATCAAACGAATCGCCAGTGGCACTGCATGGATTCGCTTCTTCCTCCGCTTCTTCGCCATCTCTTCACCACATTGATCAAGATGCTTTATTTGATTTGCTTGTCCTTACGTGACACTGTTGACGTTCGATGTATCGGGAGTTTCTACAAATCAAATTTTCAGGCCTCAAGTGTATTCAGAGATTGATGGCCCTGAGGAGGGGAGACAATAAGATGATTGTCATATCATAGATTAGTGTAATTTCTACATGCTGAGGCACTGGTTTCATCTGACGGGGCGTTGGTTGTCACATGTAGAGCTGACGAAACAAGCCTTTCTTGTAAACTGTGGGTGGCACAAGAGTTTCTAAAGCTGCACTACAGTAAGAAAAAAGTCAACACGTGCCAAACCTTCTGTATCTTCAAACTAAGAATAGTGTACAACATAATACCGTATTTGCTGGCGTATAAGTTGCAGTTTTTTTGCATAGATTTGGCAGTCCTGTAACTTATACGCCAAAGCGACTTATAGAGTATATTTTTTGTTTTTCCATATTCATAACACTATTTTTGATTGATGCTATAAATTTTGAAGAACTGCAACAGAGTCCTCCGATGCACACTCGCTTCACTCAGCTGGTGTAGGCAGAGGAACACTGGAGAGCTAAAGGCTCCGGCTGTGATAGACGGATGAATGACGCTGCGCTACCCAGACGAAATGAAACTGTTTTGACCATTAAATTGCATTTATTAAGAAAAAGTTAAACTGAGAAAACCTTTGCTATAATGTCAAGCGACTCAGGACCGGAAGGTCCCAGGTTCGATCCCCGGTCACTGCATACCTTGTTGTGTCCCTGGGCAAGACACTTAACCCCAAGTTGCTCCTGGTAGGACTGGCTGGCGCCTTGCATGTGTGAATGTGTGTGTGAATGGGTGGATGGCTGGTGCTGTGAAGCACCTTGGGGCCCCTCATAGGGGGCTGGAAAGCGCTATATAAGTAAGCTCCATTTACCATCCATATTAAGAAAATAATAGACTGAGACACACCTTTGGTATAATTTCGAGCTAACAAATCATTGTTTAGGTACTTTTCTTGTTAAATTTCAGAGAAACGAGCCGCGTTCCTCCTTCCTGGTTCTTTTTACAGACATGACAATAATCCTCTCGGCTGCTGGCTGAAGCCAGTCTCTGAACCTGGCGTCCTCTAACCAGAGCTTTGAAAACTTGCACTTCCCCATGACGGTTCTGGAAAAGCTCTGTCGGCCTTCAGCCGGCCTTCAGCCGGCCGTAGGCGCGAACGCACACTGACCGACGATATGACGTCATTGTTTTATCTTAGGTCTTATTCAAACATAAAATTAGAAAAAATAAATAAATTCACAGAGATTTTTTTAGCTGACAGAACGAGAAAAATATAATTGTGTAGGTTTTAAAAAATTAATACCTCGTCAGATGACGTTTATTACTTTTTAATGGCCGCAATTTGTGTTAATTTTATTTACTACCTTTTACAACCCCGCGGAGACTCTGCAAAGGTGACCTTTGACCTTCAGTGTTTTGCAGGCGTCTCAGTTCTGGAGAACTTCCAGAACAAACAGAAACCCGTCCGGCACCGACCCGGTCTAGTCCACAGCCCATTGGTATCACAAGGACAAAGGAGTCTCTCACCTGGACTGGAGAACTTTCCAGAACAGAGGCCC
>JARVLU010001354.1:22844378-22868117 GCA_031762415.1 Simpsonichthys santanae
AACGTTTCTAAATTTTTTTTGCTTTGTTTTGTTTTGTTTTTTGAATGTCCAGAGGACCAGACTTAGCTTTTTTAGATGTTCAGGATGAACCAATTTGACTCGCTAAAAACAAAAACAAAAAAATGAGAAAAACAAAACCTATACAGAAATGCATCATTACTGTATATCGACTCGTTTTGGTTGTAGCTGCCCATCTGTGTAACCAACTGGATTGGAGGATTGTATCAGTTTTATGCATCGTGTATTGACCACAGATGAGAAATACTCAATCCTAGAAATACCACGATTAGCTTAATGACATCTTAACTTCCAGTCTAGCATGGCCTCCAGTGCTGCAAAATGATTGATTTTTGAAATAATGTATAAAAACGTGAATTAAATCAGTTCTCTAGTGATTAAAAACCTCCAAAGACATCTTTAAAGTTTTCCTTTTGGTTTGATGGCCCTCAACGTTACAGCTTTTTTTCATTTCAATAAGCACCTCACTAAGAGGAAAATACTCTTTAGATCTTTTGTGCATGATAGATATTTTACTACACATCCATCATAGAGACTTCATACGATATTACAGCATGTTTGTCAGAACTGCCAAAAACATTGTTAGTACATATCAAATAGATCAAACCTTTAACATGTTATTGTGTAATGTTGCACTGTTTACATTCGTACAGAAAGACCAGCTCATTAAACACAATACTACAATAATGTACATTTATCTTCATTATGCTCACTTTGCCTCAAATGCAAAGTCACTTACATTTCCTTTGCTGGTGAGTCTGTTTTACTTCTAAACTGCTCTTTAGAAAAGCTATAATATTACATCTTTAGGATTTTTGGGGGAAAAACATCAATAAAGAAAACCAATTTACCAAACACATTTTTGGTAATTAAAACAATGACAGAGCAGACTCCACTACAAGGTGAGGAAATAAAGGGGGAGCAGGAGCATCCATTACTGCTATAGGGTAAACTTCCACACCTCAAAGAATGATATATTATGAAAGAAGCTGTAATGCATTTGTTGCACGTTACATCACCTAATTCTGACTTACAATGAGATTACGCCGGTCGGAACAAAGCTTGATAAGTAACCCTGTCTGAGATGCATAAATGGGGCACAAATCCTTTTAGTCAGAGGGTGAAGGATTGGTTTGCCACACAGAGCAGTGTGTGCATGCTGGAGTGTAGCAGCTTGAGTCAAAGAAATGATGGATTTATGTTATTATGAGCTGTATGCACTTATTTGCGGGAGCAAGATCCCCAGACTGCGTGAGCACGAAGGCCGGAAACAACATCAATACACAGACTCGCTTCTTTGGTCATTTTGGTGCTTTTCAACTCGAAAAAGTCTGTAAAAATCCCCGCTGTTACATAAACTGTGCTTCCACAGAAGGTGCACTTTATGAAAAAGGACTTTAAGTATCCACATCTCCATGACAACTGTGTCTGCAAAAAGGTGGCTCAAATAATTTCAATTACAGAAGTTCGAGACAAGAATGTTCATGCTCAATAATCCAGGTGTCAAATCTGATGATTCTCAATCAGGTCATCTGGACAGTTTCTTTTAAAAAGAAACGGTCCAGATGACCTGATTGAGAATTATCAGAAATTACAGAAGTCATTTAGGAATCAGGACTTTGGTGTGCGTGGAAGATTGGTCTGCAAACTGATTAGAGAAGAAACAAGTCAAAAGGTTACATGGGAGTTTGAGTCTTATTACTGACAGTCCTGACTGAGTTTTGCTTAAGAGAAAGTGTATCCATTAACTTATTTTTGTTCAGAGAGTGATTTGGTTTTCATTAAACTGATGGTGTCAATGACTTAACTAAAGTCTCTAAACAATTAAACAATGGTATTTTTTTGAATCAACTTTATTTAAAAAGTGACAGTGTACGACTCAGACATAAATGTCACCATTTGATGCACTGTACCAGATTATAGCAAAAGCTAATTCGCATCTGCAGTCCCAGATCCTTTATCTAGCTACCTAACGGTCACCAATGGTGTGCCACAAGGCTCGGTTTTAGGTTCCACTCTTTTTTACAATTTATATAAATAATGTAGGTCAAAAGGTCTGCTCCTACAATCTGGAACACCTTGAAACAGGAACTGAAGTTGTCCACCTCGATTTCTTTAAGGGGTTTCAAACATTTGATAATGTCAATGGAAAAATCAAAGCAAAAATGTTCTTTTTTCATCCTGTTTTACGGCACCCTGATTTATACACTACTCTTATTGTACCTGCATTTTTACTGTAGTTTATTGTTGTCATTGTTTACTGTTATTGTTGTCTGTATATGTTTTGTCTGGAACAGGTTCCTCTTGTAAATGAGTCCTCGTGGCTAAATGAGACTGTATAAATAAAGCTTGAATGAATGATGAGAGCTTTCCAACAAAAAAACTTTTTCATTCAACCTTTATTTATTCAATTATAGCTTTAAAAAAGTTAAACTTGCAGTTGCTGTTTTTAACTCATCTGGTGCCGTGCAGCACAGGATCATTTAAGCAAAGGATTATGGTAAATCTTTTAAACCATCTAGCTGAAAGGCTACATTACATCAAAGGAATCAATCAAGAGCAATTATTGAAACAGGTTGTTTACTTATCTGAAAAGGCCACAGGTTATTGATTAGCACGACTACAATTGAGCTGCGAGGAGACAGAAAACCCAGAGCATTCCAGCTGTGTTAACCGTGGTCTGTTACCTGCGCTGGCTGGTCGCTGTGGTAACCCCGGTGACACGGTGTTCCTCTGCAGAGCTGGTTGCTGTGGTGATAGGAGGCGGGGATCTGTGAGGGTGGAGGTGACAAAGGAGGTGGTGGTGACCAGGGCACCACCAGGATTGCTGCTGAATTGGAGGGCCGCTGCGTTCTGATTGGATACGGGAACTGTGACTGGCATGGAGAAGGTTGGCTGCGGGACTGTAGACTGGCAGAGATACAAGAAAAGGACAGCTCTTAAAACGTGGCCAATGTTTAATCCCATATATATATTCATTTATGAATGAACAGGTGGTCAGTTAGTCATCAGCAGCAGAGTGAACAAGCCTGAAGGTGAAAGGACACAGTCACAACACAAACCAACCACAGCAAGAAGAGTTCTTTCCAAAATGAGATGAAACTAATTAAAATATTCCTAAATCAAACTGTCATGCTATAATATTTTGGAACATTTGTTCTAATAAAGACTATCCCAAGTTAAAAAAAAAAAATATTGTAGAATTTCCACTAATAGACAGAGAGATACAAGATACAAACCAAAAACTTAAACAAATAAATAAGGACCTTTCCTAGTTTAAATATTATCGTCTTAAGTTTTAAATTCAATTACATAACACCAAGATTTTTAACATTAGAACTGGGGGGGCAGAGTAATGCCAGCCAAGGAGGGCAAAATACTGTAAATTTTATTCCTAAGATGCTCAGGTCCAAAAACCAAAACCTCGGTCTTTTCAGTTTAAAAGCAGAAAATCAAGGGCCATCCAGGTTTTGATGTCTTTAAGACATGCTTGTAGTCTAAGTGGTTGGATTCATTGAGTTTCATGGACAAATGTAACTGAATATCATCAGCATAACAATGAAAATTTATCCCAAGCTATTTAATAACTTTGCCTATATTTAAAGTAAAGAGTATTGGTCCAAGCACTGAACCCTGAGGAACTCCATGACTAAATTTGGTATAAGAAGAAGATTCATTATTTACATTTACAAACTGGAATCTATCAGATAAATTAATTTAAAGCAATTTAGAGCTGTTCCTATTACCCCAATATCAATTTCAAATTTCTGTAGTAGAATATTGTGATCAGCTGTATCAAATGCAGCACTGAGTTCTAACAGGACCAGTGTAGACACCTGTCCATTGTCGGAGACTATGGGAATATAATTATTTTTAAAATGTCTATTTCATGGTAAGTTTGTAGGAAAATAACAAATTGGGTACTGAAAAATGAATATGTACATAGAAAAACAGTGTGTGGAAAAACAAAATTTAACAAATCAACCTTATTCAACCTTATTTAGTATAATAGCGTTTTCATTTTCAACAAATGCTGGTTGAGGCATAAAAAATACACATACACACAAAAATCTCAAATGCAGGCATAACAGTGCCTTGATTGTTGAATTCTAAAATGAATGCATGCAAACAGTATTAACCAAAAGATTATTAATTATTCTAAAAACTGAACTTAAAAAGTCTTATTGTTTTCACCCAAACAAATGAATGTTTTTACATCAACACAAATGATTGTTTTTTTTACATTGAAGACCACCCATTTTGAGACATTCCTCAAAACTTGGGAACTATATTTTTCAGTTTTTGTCATTAAGAAGTGAAAATTACCCTTTTGATCAGTAATACCGAACAATTTTATTTTGTGTGAAACACTGATCAAAATGCACCATGATCCATGTAGATTTTTTTTTTCCAGTTTTTACTAAAAGACTATGAGCTGACATTTAAAGTAAAAAATTTGGAAATAAACTCTTCAAAGAGACAAACGCTCATCTCAAATCCCTCTCTGACACAAACACTGGCTCAGTTTAGGCATGCAAAGTGACTTTGTGGAAAAGCTGTGCCACCTTCCCTGTTTCATGCCAAGTTAAAGCTACAGTCGCAGCAGCAAGTTATTGAATTCAGTAACTGGTGACATTTGAGTGCATGCGTGTCACATTCCAACAACAGGCCTCATCAAATGACATTATGTTACACTTTCTACCTTTATCTAACACATGGACAACCAATAAACAATCATTTCTTCATTAAAAATCCCAACTATCATAAATGTAACCAAACCAACGTGATAAAACAAGTTGACCAAACTGCACAGAGTGCTAAGAGGAAAAATTAAAAATAAATAATAAAAACAAGGCCAAGGACCTGAGGGTGTCCAGTCACACAAACTATTTCATCGCGTTTCAACTCAATTTGAAATAAGGACTTCTATAAAAGGAATATGGGCCAGAGCTGCTCTGCACTGCACTCATCCTGCCTGGGACCCAGTTTTACACCAAGAAGGACAAGGGCATCTTTCTGCCCTTGATCTCAACCTCTTTTATATCAACGCTTTTCATTTTGTTGAAACGAGAAGCAAAGTCCAAGAGTAAAAAAGACCGAGATTAAAGTCTCCACTTAAACTCAAGCTAAAGCCATATTGTTTGACTAAGCTTTATTTTAACATCTCTTTAACTTAACAACACTTGGCTGTTTTTTCTTCTTCTTAGAAATAAAATTAACATTTTCAATATTTTTAAGAAAAAAATAGCAGTAAGTGAAAATTTGTGGTCAATAAGACCTATAACTGTGAAATTGTAGTTCTGTTTAAAGAAGCATCCTTGTGTACAGGAAATACTGAAGGTTGAGGAATAAATAAAATAAATCAACATAAAAAACTTCCAGTTGTCTGAGAATGATAAATTTTCCTTTAGACTATGAGGAAAAAGTAAAGCTAGCGTGCAGACAGAGCTGGAAGTGCTGATCTGTGATGGTGACGTTAGCAGCTAGCAGCACTGCACACTGGCCAAGCTGAAGGTAAAGGGGAGGGATGGGATTAATGGTGTGGGTGGACGGGAGGGTGGGGTTAATATACGTAGAGGGTGGAGACGAATAAACGATGAGGCAGAACTGATTTATTTCCACTGGAATGAGTGGGCAAGGGGGTGTTTTTCTCATCTTTCTGTGTAAACATCCTTACACATTTCACCATCACTAACACTGATGTAAATAAAAACAATAGAATGGGATTTTTTTTGTTTGTTTGTCAACTTGTTTAGGCACATCATTGAAGCAACAATAATTATTTTGTGTTTATGTTGGGCAAACGTATAAAATAAAAAGATGCAATGCATGCCTGCAGATGCATCCTTTATTAGAACTTTTTATATGAACCAATAGAAATTAAAATCAAAATACAGTAATCTGATTAATTCATGAATAAGTTCCCTTATTTTAAAATTTACTCAGGGTGACTTTAGATTTGGAGATGTACTCTATTTAAAGTACTTTTACTCACTCCTCAACAATCTGTGAACTCACTTTGTAAGAGGGCCCAGCAGAGATTGTATTTTTATCTGAAGCTCCGTGGTTTTAATGTTAATTCTACTTTTATGAGAAGGTTTTATTCATGCTTTGTTGAGTCTTAACTTTCACCGTCGTCTGTTGGTTTGGACTTTTGACTTGCAAAAACAGGAACAAACTCTCGGGGATTGTCAGGATGTGCATCAAAACTGCTGGCATAGCCCTACAGAACCTCACTGACCTACACAAGGTGAGGTCAGTGAACCAGGCCAGGCTGATTCTGGCAGATCCTGATCACCAACTCCATGGTGAGTTCAGGTTGCTTCCATCTGGACGCAAGTATCTGCTGCCCAGATGTAGGATGAACAGACTGAAAATCGTATTCATCCCTGTAGCAATCAATTCATTTTGAATTCAGTTTACTTATAGTGCCTGGTCACAATAAAAGTTGTCGCAGGGCATTGAACAGAAATATTCATATATAAAATAAGTCAAAAGAAGAATTCATATTTTAAAATGAGAATATAACATCATTTATCTGAGAAGCAGAATGCTTTGAGTTTAACTCTAACTATTGCAGAACTCTCAATCTTGAGCAAGAACGAAGGCAACAGTGGAAAGGAAAAACTCCCTCACAAGGAAGAAACATTTTTCAGAACCAGGTTTAGGACAAGCGGTCATCTGCTTCCATCAGCTGGGTTTGGTAGGAACAGATACACAATGGCAGGCCAAGAATCACATTAAGATAGAAAAAGTATCAAATGAAAACTATTCAATTTGAACAAACCATTTAAGGAAATGAGGTTGGTTTGTCCTCCAGTAGTCTAAGCAACAAGCCAACCCTAACTATAGGATTTATCAAAAAGGAAAGTCTTAAGCCCAGTCTTAAAACTGGACAATGTGTCATCCTTTTGAACAAAACTGGAAGTTGGTTCCACAAGAGAGGAGCCTGATAACTGAAAGATCTTCCTCCCCTTCTGCTTTTGGAAACTCTAGCGATCACAAGTAAACCTGCAGTTTGAGAGTGAAATGCTCTGTTGGGAAAATACGGAATGACAAGATCTCGAATATAAGATGGAGCTAGGTTGTTTAGAGCTTTGTAGGTTAGAAGTAAGATTTTGAATTCAATTCTAGACTTGACAGGGAGCCAATGGAGAGAAGCTAAAACTGGAGAGATACAAAGTATGATCTCTCCCACTAACTCCAGTTAAGAATCTGGCAGCATCATTTTGGATTAACTGAAAACTTTTTAAAAAAGTTTTTGGACACCCAGATAATAAACTATTGCAATAGTCCAGTCTAGACATGACCAATGCATGAGACAGTTTTTCTGCATCATTTTTAGATAAGATGTTTCTAATTTTAGTGATATTACGCAGGTAGAAGAATGCAGTTCTAGTAATATTTTTAATGCGGGGGATAAAAGATGTCTCCTGATCAAAAATATTACCAAGATTTTAACAGAGCTGGAGGGCAAATTAATGCCATCCAAGGAGGGTGAAAGACTGAAAAAATGAATTCCTAAGATGCTCAGGTCCAAAAACTAAAACCTCAGTCTTGTCTGTATTCAAAAGAAGAACATTTAGGATAATCCAGGTTTTTATGTCTTTAAGACATGCTTGTAGTCTAAGTAGCTGATTGGATTCATTGGATTTCATGGACAAATATAATTGTGTATCATCAGCATAACAATGAAAATGTATCCCATGCTGTTTAATAACATTACCTAATGGAAGCACAAAGTAAAGAGTATTGGCCCAATCACTGAACCTTGAGGAACTCCGAGTAACTTTTGTGTATGATGAAGATTCATTTTTTTACATCTACAAATTGGAATCAATTAGATAGATATGATTTAAACAAATTTAGAGCTGTTCCTGTAATGCAAACGTCATATTCAAGTCTCTGTAATAGAATGTTATGATCAGCTGTTTCAAATGCAGCACTGAGATCTAACAGGACCAGTATAGACACATGTCCATTGTCAGAGGCCATGAGATTCATTAGTAACTTTCACCAGTGCAGATTCAGTGCTGTGGTGAGCTCTAAAACCTGACTGAAACTCTTCAAATAGATTATTTCTTTGCAGATGATCACATAACTGACCAACAACTATTTTCTCTAGAATTGTCATGCTTCTTAATGAACAGTGATGACTTCAGCACTGTCATTTTCATGTCTCAATATCTTATCTATGGATGTTATGTGTGTCTACTGACTATGAAACAAATTGCCCCTCAGGGATAATAAAGAATCTTGAACTTGAAATAGATTAATCTTTTTTGTCATGTAGTATCATTACATTTGCTGATTACAATCAAATATTTTTAAGTATGGAGGCAGAGACAAGGTCTGGAAATCATTAGAACTGAAACCATGACTATTTGCATTAGATTATTTTAAAATATGTGCTGTCAAGAAAAACTGTCAAGAAACTTTGATAAGTAGTCTTCCTGTCCAGCAGGCTGACCAGCTTTACCATCCTTGAAGTCTTCCCTGCAGGACAGTTTTAAATAAAAGAAGAAAAGTGCACACTGTAAAATTCCAACAGTGGACGTGGGGCTGCTTTATAACGAGTGACTTTCTGGCTGGCTGACTGACTAGACATCCTTTTGAAGTGAACGCTGAGCTCTCAGTGTTGTGATTATCACTCCGTTGTGCCTTTGTCGCCTTGTGACACCCTGGGAATCACAGCAGTTATGTGCGTGAACGCTTTTGCACAGACACACACAGTGAAGCCGAGAGACGAAGAGTGTGAGTTACACAAGTGTCGACAAGGCCTAATTATACATGTCTCTAATGAACTGTAATTACTGACATCCACCAGAGCATCGGGGTCTATAAGCCGAGGACTTGCAGTCATTAGGCTGCTGCGCTACACTGTTTCAGCTTCTGCAAAAAACAGACTGAAATGTATGTTCTCTGTCTTCATTCTTACCATTTTCTCATTTCTCTCCCTATTTTAGTTTGATGGTGACAACATGTACATGAATGAAAACAACCACGAGTTCCTCCCGCCAAACCAGGTTAGTTCAACTTGCTTTTCCTGTCATCCACACCTTGAGATTATTGCCTGATTTAATGTAAAGTCAATGTTGGTCTGATAGGTTGCTTCCACAAAACTTACTATGGTTTCTTTTGTGTTCAGACTGGGAGGCTGGGAATAATATTAGTTGAAAGTTAATTTAAAAAAAGCAAGATCACATTTGCAACATATTGAGCATGATGCCCATGTAGCTTTAATACTCGATCAGTTGAAACATTCCCACGCTTTCTTGTCACATATGGAAAGAAAAAGCAGACAATTTTTAAAGCTGCAAGTTTGTATGTGTCAGCAGATACTCTGAACTGTTGGGTATAATTCAGTTGACAAATTAAATTCTCAAGAACAGAACAATAAATGAAATGTACATATTTTTTGTTTCATACTTGCTTATTTTAACTACTACAGCTGCACTTTTGCTGAGAGTAAGCTTGTAACATTATATCAGCAAAAAATATCCAAATGAAAACACAGAAGGTACTGGAAACCTTTCTTCTTCTCCTTTTTTTTTTTTTTTTTTTTTTACCCACTGAGCTAACTTCCTCATTATAAAACTCAAATTCCCTTTATTCTTCCTAAACAATTATCCAGAGCATTTTCATTTTTGTACGAGCCAACTTGGAAAATATTTTGCCCTTGTTGCAAAGGATTTTGAAAACTAGAGAAGGGTGGGTGTGTGCGTGGCGGTCCGGCCAGAAATCCTGTGGCACAGCTGGTCGTAAACAACTGGGAGACCATATGGTTGTGTTTGGACAGGAGGATTTGTGGAGTTTTTGGAATAAGCCCATATGACATACACAGGGAAGCAGAGAATTTGTCCCTGTCAATTGCAATTATTGAAACCCAACATGGAGACTGCAATAAGAGTTTTTTGTGTAAATCTTGTAATTTTTAAAATGTTTAATGCCTTGGATTGTTGAAACATGGCTAATAGCCTAGAATGAGACACAGAGCTGCTAAATTAGCCTTATATGGGCAACACGATGGATTAGTGGTTGGCAGAGTTGCCTCACAGCAAGAAGGTTCATGATTCAAACCCTGGTTTGGACCTGGGGTCATTTTGTGTGGCATTTGCATGTTCTCATGTCTGCGTGGGTTTTCTCTGGGTGCTCCAGTTTCCTCCCAAAGTAAAAAAAAAAAAAAAAAAAAACATGTATGTGCATAAATTACAGACACATATATGTTGCACCTTATGAAGCGAAATGTCAAAGAAATACATATGTGTGCATCCATAGATAAGAGTTTATGGGTGTAAAAAAGATTTGTATTTGCAAAAAACAATTACACAACTATTTTTTTAAGGATTGTTGACAGATGCAAATTTAAATTAAAAAAAAAAAAACTTTGTGTAAAACTCTGCTCAAAATCCCTGACTTGTGCAGAGTTTCAACTTGCAAATATTGATGATGACAGGCTGTTTCTTCCTCTTAGCTGATTGGTCAATGTCATGTCAATCACAAATTTAACAATCCGGTCAGAAAACATAAGTTTTGCTGTCGGGGTGGCACTTTACGGAGTTGCAGGTCCTGGAGGGTAGTACCTTTTGAAGACGGAGGACGGAGCCAGTACTGCTGTGGCTCAAATAGTCATTGCTTGCCCTCAGTGAAGTGCCACCCAAACAGCCACACCCATCTGTTCTCTGATTGGATTGTTTAATTTGTGATTGGAATGACATTGACCAATCAGTTGAGAGGAAGAAACATCCTGTCTTAGTTTGTTCTTGCAAGTTGGAACTCACACAAATCTTCAGTGCAGTTTTACACAGTTGTTTTTGCTTCAAATCTATAAACAAACCTTAACAAAAAATGTATCTTATGCAATTATTTTTACAAATACTGTACATAAAATCTTATAGATGGATGCACAAAGATGTAATTCTCTGACATTTTGGTTTAAAGTGTGCAAAATTACTGGAATTTGTGCCCATAATGTTTGGCTACCTTCAGGCCCAGGCCTCCCTTAAAAGAGATCTGTGATTTCAATAGGGTTTGCCTGGTAAATAAATAAATAAATAAATTAATTAATTAATTCATATTTCACAAGTGTAACATTTGCAAAGATGCATTTTATAATCAAATAATAATCTATGGTTGTTTTCAGACAGCTTTTCATGCACATACCAGATTGTCAAAAAAAATAATAATCTTAATTGCAATAGTTGTAATTCATCACATGTTGCTTTACTGGATTATTCACTTGTGTTTTTAGCCTGAATTACTGAGAAATACTCCAGATTTAGCACAAAATGATCAGGAGAAATAAGGTGGGGTTTGAGGATGTGAGAGAGAAAAAGAGAAGAAAAAAGTATAAACGATTTTGATGGGATGAAAAATGATTTGGCTTTGCTCTGTGTTGTACTTTGTTTACTCAGGATTCTCCCATATTTGACATCTGCCTTGCTCTATTCTCTGCTTCACCAAATTCATCCTCTCCTTCCATCTGACAGCTCAGATCAGGGAGGCCTTTAGGGTGGACTCACACACTCTCTGACAACAAAACAAAAACATAAAAAAACTACAGATCTTCCTCTTTGTTGTGAAATTACAAGCTGCACTCGAAGACATAAATGAGATTAAATGCATACAGTTATCTACTATGTTTTCCTGCTTTAAAACTAAATATGGCTCGGTATTCTGCAACATATTTCTATAATTCATGTCAATAGTTGCACATTGAATTGCTTTTGCTAAATATTAGAATCTCAAAAAACAGCTGATGCCACTGAAAAATAAACAAGGGCTCAAACAATGAAAAATAATGTGGATGGGTAACGAAAACTAGAGAAATGATCTTTCCTGCAAAAACACACCGTGAATGCTAATTGCAGAAGAACTTGTGGAAAAACAGCTGAAATTAGCTTAAAATAAATAAATTAAAAAACATGCTGAAATGGAAGAACAAGCCTAAATTAATTGTAAAAAGTAATTAAAAAAAAATGTTTGCTAAATTGTGTTTAAATAAGCAGAAATTACAAATAAAAATAAGAAGTTAGCTTAAAAAAACTGAAATTGGAAAAATTAATTGTTGAATAGTAGCTGAAACAGCAGAAAGAAGCTTAAGCTTTGAGAAGAAAGTGGAAAGAACTGAAATGACCAACACAAAAAAGAAGTGGAATTAGTTGAAAAAGCTAAATTTAACATAAAACAGCTAAATAGTAACTGAAATACCATAACAAGCTAAAACTAGCAGAAATAAGCTGAAAGGAGAATAACAAGCTGAAATTAGCATAAAGGTGTTAGTTAGGCTTAAAGTAGCAGAATTACCACAAAATACTTGAATTTATCTGAAAAGGCTGAAATTAGCACAAACAATATATAAAAGGTAACTAAAAATGTAGAACAAGCTTAAATTAGCAGAAGAAAGCAGAAAGAACACATTTGCCCAGTTAGACTGAAGAAGCAGAAATTAGCACAAAAAAGCAGACATTAGCAAAAAGGAACAGCTGAAAAGTAGCTTAAAGGTCAGAAAGAAGCTTAAATTACCAGAAGGAAATGGAGAGAGCACAACTTTGCCCTATTAGGCTGAAAGAAGCAGAAATGAGTGCAAAAACTGTGGAATTAGCAGGAAAAGCTTAAATTAACAAAGAAACAGCTAAATAGTAGCCAAAATACAGTAGTAGAAAAGGTTGAAACATGCAGAAATAAGCTGAAAGGAGCACATCAAGCTGAAATTAGCAGAAATAAGTTTTAGAAGAAGCACAACAATGTTGTAGTTAGCAGAAAAAATCTGAAAGGAGCACAAAACAGCTGAAAAACAGCTGAAATTAGCTGAATGTAGCTGAAATAAAGTTTAAATTTGCACAAGAAAACTGAAAGAAGCTGAACCAGAATAAAATGTGAAAGGAGCAGTAAAAGGTTGTAAACACATCCAAAGATTTGAAGGATGGAAAATGAGCTCAATTCATTTTCTATGAGAAAAAAAAAATGGCAGAAAAAGCTAAATACTGTATTTCAAAAAGCTAAAGTTGCACCGATACCAAAAGTCATAGCAGGATTGTCCTGAAAGAGCTGAATGTTTTGATATGATTTGTTGAAATAGCTTGAAAACTGCGGGATGAGAATCGTGCTGAAAAACATACAGAAGAAAAACGCATCACAATAGTGTGAATGCTTCAAAAACATTCACACAAAAAAGTATCTGCTAGTTTTACCCAGCTGCTTTTATAAATGGTTTTAAAAGTAATAATAAAAAAATAAAAAAATGACTGTGGTCATCTCCAATAATGTATTGGGGCAGACCTTTTCAGTAAAATGTTTCATGAAATATACCTTCTAAACTTAATTATGAGACTTCACTATGATTTAGCTAAATCTTTATGTTACATCTGTGGGTGTTAACTTTCTTCACACTGCAGTTTGGATGATTGTTTGGAATATGATTCATTTTACATCTAGCTTTCATAGGAGACGGAGATCAATACGTGTTACTGTAAACGTATAAAGTTAACAGAAAAGTATTTTTCAACAGCTTTTAGCTCATGTGGATAAAAGAAAATTTGTTTCACTGGTTTAAGAGTTTGCCTTAAATCAAGTTTAAAACACATTAAAAAGTATAAATCTGTTTATAAATATATATTTTTTGCTATTATTTGAGCTAGTGTGGACTTTTAGGAAGATAATGCCCACAGGGCTAATTTTTATTTATAACGTGTATTTTCTTTAGAAATGTGCCATGCAGCATGCACAGTAGCCACATTATTCTCAATATATGTCATTCTGAACAATATCTTTCTGCCGTAAGCTGACTTTTTTCCTTCTTTATTATCTCACTTTATTTATCTATCTTCTTTATCACCATCACTCTCTGACTCCCCCATTTTGGCACATTCTCTCAGCGTATCTCGATTTCTCTCTTTTTTTTTAATGCTGTTGCATTTAAATGCATTTGGGTCATCGGTTCTGCTTCAAATCTTTGTGAAAGTGCTCTTGCTTTTTTTATTTTGCAAGTAATAGTTTGATTTAATCTTGCTCACCTGTAAAAGTACATTTGTACATACATATATTTAGGTCATAAACATGACCCTGTTGCATAAATTTGTCTAAGTAACCACAGGAAAGAGTGCTTTGATGGTTATGAGTAACATGGAAACAGGGTCAGTGCCATTGTCATATCATTATTCCCATGAGCATCACTTTTTGACTCTGTAGTCATCTGTATTGCTTTTGCTTCTCTCCTCCTCCCCTTATTAGAGCAACAAAGTGTTAGTGATGACATGGCCGTGGACCATGATTTTGGTGTTAACAGTCACTTTGTCCGACCTTTGGCTACTGTCGTGGGAACTTATCAGACAAGGGTAATCTCATTTAATGAAATTGCCACAACAGAAGAAAAAAAAAAGATCTTTATTTAAATTCCATCTGTTGGAAACCTTCACCTAAGGTTAGATTTGTCTTACCGGTTTAAAGAGAATAGTACACAGCGACGTGATCAAAGATAATGCACTGTGGCGGTGTCTTCTCATGCCTCTGCAGCAAAGTAGAAAAATCAGTATACTTCATCAGCACTTTACCTTGATAATGCTCTCTTTTGATGTCGTTCTCCCTGACTTATGAATTAATTTAGCAGAACTGCTGTTTGAGAGAAATGTGTCACAGGAAGAAAAAAAAATGAACAGGAGGAGGAAACGGAGAGGGGGAAGGGGTAGAGATGGAAAAACTGCACAGGGGAATAATTCGACTAATGGAGTGACTGTTTGGATATTCAGCAGAAGTAGGAATGGAGATTATGATCTTGC
Source organism: Simpsonichthys santanae (assembly GCA_031762415.1). Lineage (NCBI taxonomy): Eukaryota > Metazoa > Chordata > Actinopteri > Cyprinodontiformes > Rivulidae > Simpsonichthys > Simpsonichthys santanae. The sequence continues at coordinate 22,859,174 of JARVLU010001354.1, forward strand.
AATTAGCGTAACAAGGTTTTATTGATTGGCTGCTGCTTAGCGTCTTTGCTGCCAAGACGCTGCATGTGGTTTTAACATGCACAGTGTGTGTATGCGTGTACTGTATGTGTGTATGTAGCCCAGCCAAACTACAGTCCTGTAACACTTCTAGAGTAGCATCCAGCTTTTTGGGACCAACAAAATGTGTCTATTTCCTCTTCATCAAAGCTGAAATATAATGGATTGCTCAGTTAAAAGGGTTTGTGTAAATGACGAGTGACAAAGTAGACCGCATTTGCATTTTCAACTCACTTTTAAGTTAATGCATTGGCCACTCCACCTTAAAAAAAGATAAAAATGTAGCTACTAGTAAAGCATGAGTTTCTCTGCCTGTTTTACATGTTGAGAGTACATATTATTATTTAACTGTTAGTTTGTATGGAGGACAGAATGTGACAAAATGAAATAAATAATACATACATACATAATTAAATGTATCATTTAATTATTAAATGCATCATTAAATCATCAAATATACAATTAAATTGTTAAATACACCATTAAATAATGCATTGTACCATTTAAATTATTTATTTCATTATTTATTTATTTAATTTTGTCACCTTCCTCCCTCCAGTATCACTGTGTAATTACGGTATGTTAACTGTCAGCTTCACTCGTCAACCTCAGTGGGCGGGACTAACCCTAACCCTAACAACTGATTGGCTGCTCCTCACAGCAAGCGAAGACAAATCGACCACTTATTCACTTGTTCATCCTTATTCATTTTATTAATCTTAGGAAACGTTAACAATGTGAAGAAATACATTCCTGATGCTACATTTGATTTTTATTGTTTGAAAATCAATACATGTATAAAACTAAATGAAATCGGAACTGTCCCCATTCCTTCATTTCATCTTGATAACGTTTAATTAATTTATTTTTTGGTTTCTGAGCTGGAAAAGACCCCAGATTTAACTTCAGCAATCTGGTCACCTTAACATGGAGGGAGCTGCCATGTTTGAACTGACATCAGACTGAAGCAATGGATTTCACATGCTCATCGTTGGTCCCGCCCACTGATTATGACGAGTGAGAGTGACAGTTAACATAATTTAATTGGTGACACACGAGGGTGGAATGTGACAAAATTAAATCATTGAATAAATCATGAAATAAATCATTTAATTGTGTATTTAATAATTTGATTGTTTATTTAATGATTGAATGATGTTTTTTATAATTAAATGATATATTTTATTATTGTGTATTTATTTATTTCATTTTGTCACATTCCGTCCTCTATAAGTTTAATGCTACTTCCTGTTTTTTTTTATTTTTTTTTTTATATGTGACTGTGTATGTGTGTGTGTGTGTGGGGGGGGGGTGCGTGTGTGTCTGTGTGTGAATCAATTCTGGCAATGATTATGGCGCTCACTTGGGTGTTGTAATTGTAATCAACGAGGTGTTGTAGTGCCAACAACAAATCTGAGTCTCAGGGAGGCGAAGACACTGAGGATCGATGGAAAGCTTTTGTTTTAAATACTGTGAGACAAACAAATGTGATTTCAATTAGATTTATGACACAAGTTGACAGACGGAGCTAATAATACGTGTTCTTTTGATTAATCTTGCTTTTAGTGAAAGACTGAGCAGCATGAAAGCTCCTGTTAACAACTTTGAGTGAAGATGTCATTTTGTTCAAGAGCCCAACGTCTTGAAACTCGTCTTTTATGAATATGAATAAAAGCTCCCCGGTGTCTCCCATCGCCCATATGTTTCTGATGAGCAACTGTCAAACATGATCCTGTAGTCTTTTATGTTTAACCTTTGACAAATCTATCACCTCCTCCTTCCATGCTCTGAATTAAAGACCCATTCCACCTTTCCAGTTTAGATGAGTGATTCTCTTGTTTGGCCACAGCCCAGAGCTCAGCCAACATGTCTACAGCCTCTGTGAGGTCTGATTGGTCAGGTTCAGTCGTGTGTGACTGACAGGAAGTCTGCAGATTGGGGGAGACAGTATCTGCGGATCTTTGCACTGATTAAAGCCTCGTGGCAGTGTTTTGTAAACTCCCGCCATTTGGGGGTCCCCACACTCAACGCCGTGGCCCTGCTGGTCTGAATTACAGCTTGAGCACATTAGTCTGATTTACAGCTTCCTCACGCTGTTTGAAATGGAGGAGGGTGCCATATTGATGTGCTGCTTCTTCCCCACACTTCCACCTGTCCCTTCTTATATATAGTATTTTTTTTTTCATTTTTTCATTTAACCTTTATTTATCCAGGTTAGTCTCATTGAGCCACGAGAACTCATTTTCAAGAGAGAAAAAAGTAGTTCAGTGTATTTCTTAGTTCATATCTTAAATCTTATGACTGTTTTTCTTTTACACTTTATACTTTTGTTGGATGTAACTGGGATTCTGTGTACAATTTCATTCCACCTCATGTACCACATACGATGCAAATGACAATAAAGTACCTGGACCTTAGTGTTGTAGTACTCAAGACCGTTCTTGGTTTCAAGATCGGTCTCATGACCACTTTTTGATGGTCTTGTTCTTGTCTCGGTCTCAGACATTGAGGACTCTGGATTTTATGTCAATACCACAACTGTGGAAATGTCACTAAATTGCCAGATCATTGTCCAGTTTATATGTTAACATCCTTGTTTTTTATTGGATGCAAAATGTACTGGTTCAAATCCAAGCGATAACGTGACTCATTGCTAAATACGTTTTTGTTACCGCTGTCACGCCCACCCCCTTTCATTCACACACGTCACTCCCAGTGTGGCCAGACTGGGAGGTTTACTGCCAATTGGGTGGTTTTCATTCTGATTTTGCTGGGAACTCTGGGAAAATCTTTGTTGGACTCTTGCGTTTTGCCACATATTGTTAAATTACTTTGGCTTGTACTGACGTACGTTCATGTTCAAACAGTAAATATACTGTAATGATATAATGATTGGGCTGATTTATGTGCGATGGGAGAAGATGTCTGCAATATCACCAGTTATAAAATTGGGCTATTTAAATCATAAAGAATACTGTATACTTGTATCTAATATCCATTTATGTCGCTTTTTTTTAGGTTTATACTTCTTTATTGAAACCACTGTGTAACTATATGGTTATCTTGGTCTTGAGTTCAGACTTATGAAGTGTGTTTTGCCACTTCAGTTTTTTTTTTAGGCTTGACATGTGATGAAACTGCTTCCAATTTAACAGTTGTGCTGTTTTATTGTTGAATCACATGACGTTAGGCCACTATCTGATTTCTTTGTTATATAGCTTTGAAATGTTATAAAAGCTGATACATTCATTCAAAAGCAAACTTAAAGTTGCATTATGTAACTTTTATAAAAATATTTTATATTAAAATGTTACATTTTATTTGTTTTATTTGAGGTCTTGGTCTCGATTTGGTCTCGGACCCTAAAGTCTTGGCCTTGTCTTGGTACACTCTTTGTCTTGACTTGGTCTCAGGTTAGGTGGTCTTGTCTACAACACTACTGGACCTTGACCTTCTAAGTGACCCCCTCTGTACCCTTTTCCTCAATCTTTCCATTCCTTTACCTCCACTTGAGTAAACTCTTCCTACTTTTTATAAGTTTGATGTTCATTTTTTTCTCTTTCTCCCATTCTACCCACCCTCCACACCGCCACAGTCCATCTCCCCCTCCTCTTTCTCCTGTACTTTTCTCTTCGTCCATGTTCCTTTAAAAACATCTGGCAACATCTCTTTACCTTTCCCTCCACTGCCCTCCCCACCCCCCTCCTGCCATTTTCACTGACTGACTACATCTTTGTGAAAATGAAAACAAAGAGCTGCCTGCCAAAATATTTCTATAGCCGTTTGCTGACGAAGCAGGGAGCGGAGACAAAGCAAAAGATGTGCAGGCAAATTTGTCACAGCAGCAAAAAGATGGAAAGCTCTCTCCTCATCACCTTTTTTTTTTAGTCATTTGGAAACTCTTCCCCTGCCCCCCTCTCCCTCCCGCCATGTTTGAAAGCCCACAGTTTGGAAAACTCATCTGCTATGCAGTATGTATAAATGCACAGCTTTATATTTGTGTGAGGCCCCTGCTTCAACATGCTTTTCACCCCCTACCCCCATCCCTGTTGCCCTAGGTGACCAGATGAAACTAATGGCAACCTAATGTGTTTGTGCAAACCTTTTGAGCCGCAGCATGAAATAATCAGAGACCAAACACTCATTTGTCTACTCATCGCATGCTACATTTCTAAAAGACACAAAACTTATACTGTATAAATATCAAAGTTTTAGTCGGTTTCAAAAAGAAAGTTTTGACGTTGACCTTGAATTGTTATTTTTCTAATGGCTGTGGAAAAAGGCTGTGGGGCATTAGTGAGGGGGGAAATGTTGCAATAAACCACAATTTGTTAGCAAAATACTTATTTCATTATTAATGTAGTATTTTCAAGGTGTGAAAAATGCCCAAAGCTGACGTTAGCTTATTTTCTTCGCTCAGATATAGTAAAAATGAGGTGATATATGTGTTTTTATTTATTATTTTAATTAACCAGTTAAACAGCATGAGCAAAGAAAGTCCCGGGGCAGTTGGTTAAAATATGTTTATGAGCTGGTTGTAAACCAACATGTTTTAATCTAATGAAGACACAGGTAGAGATTTACCAAGATTTATTTTTATTTTTAACTTGCAGATAAATTCTTTTAGAAAATGTCCTGCTCAACAAAGGGCCTCATGTTAACAGGCAACATTTGCAGGGTAGCCCATTATAAGCACGGCAACATAAATGTCATGTTTTATCATTTATAGATGAGTTAGGCACACAATCCATATACATTTGTTGTTTAGTGGTAGTGCTCTTCGATTTTGCTGTGAAAAGAGTAACATTTAAAGGTTAAGTGATTATTGAGGGTTGTAAATGTCTTTAACTAAACCCAAAAGACTAAAGACTACTGAAGACTAACGAATACTGCAGGATTACCTTCCTTGACTTAAAAGAGGCATAAACAAATGCTAAAGGTTTGTCACATATTTCCAGCTCTTGAAAGTGGCACGTTGGATAAAAAATAAATACTGTACATTTTGCTTTAACAATAATAAAACTATGAATGCAATGTCACATTCAGCTGATTTTATAGATTGTTTTGTTTTTCCAGACTAAAGACAATATGGACCCTTCTGACAATCACTATTACTAAAAGATCTTGATTAATATTGTCCCATAAATATTATGATATTAAACAAATACTGTGACAGAATGGGAAGTGTAAAGAGAGAGTAGTGGCACAGAGGTTAGAGAAGGTGGGCCTGTGATCAGAAGGTCGCTGGCTCGACTCCCCAGACCGCAGATATCAAAATGTGGGTGGAAAAGGTGAAACACCCACACCTGCCTCCACCCTCATTTGCCCCATTCTGGGCCCTTGAGCAAGGCCCTTAACCCCCACCATCTGCTCCCAAACAGGTCTCTCTTGAAATTGAATTGTCGTGACTCAATGAGACTACCTGTATGAATAAAGTTTAAATAAATAAAATAAGGTGGACTTTTGGTGGAAGTGGAGGGGCCGAGATGGTGTAGTCAAGGTAGGGTAGCCGACCTGGGTCCAGAAAGTCGCAAGCTCAACTCCCCACCATGCCTACATGCCGTAGTGTCCTTGAGCAAGACACCTAACCCATTTAATGTTTAACTAAATACCCAGAATAGCCATGAACCGTACGAGCAACCACAAGACAAGGAATACTGTAGTTCAATTGTTTATTTGCAAGTAAGTGATGTGCAAACAGTCGAACTGTGACCTCTGGAGGAAGGAACTGGAACCCTGAAGAACAAGGGAACATGTTAGCAGAAGCCCGGCGGGTCTGCAGATGATAATAATAATGAACACCCTGTTCACTTTAGGAGAAGGTGGTGAACTTCGGGGCATAAGAGTCCAAGGTTCCAGAGTCAGTCCAGCGAGGTCCCAGAGTGATCAAGGAATATAAAACAAGTGGAGAAGGCAAGGAGGGAACGAAGGAGGTCACAAGGGGGGTGCTCAAAGAACACAGGGAGGTCCAGGGAGTCGAAGGAGCCCAGGAGATCCTGTGAGGTGTAGGAGCAAGAAGTTAGATAAACCAATAATCTCTAGGATACAAAGAAGGGCCAGGAACGCACTACTGTCAAGCAGTTAATGCAACAACATTGGAGTGATGTCATCAAACATCTCTTATACACCTGCAGCTCCACCCACTGCTCCACCCGGGTGTAGCTCACATGTGATGGGTTAAAATGCAGAGAAGTAATTTTGTCATTGTATGGAAACATACAATGACGACAACACATAACACTTTATTTCTTTATTTCTTTTTTTATTTATTCACAATTTGAGTATGTGGATATTACTTGTATATACAGTAAACAATGGGAGTTTTAATGTAATAAATTGCTCTTGGCAAATATTAGTTCATGGTGAAGGCATCATTAATGCCTGCAAATTTTAGGCTAATGTACTATAGGAAAATATATTTCAGTTTCTCATGACACCATCCTATTCAAAAACAAACATTATCAATGATAATAAAAGTAGTCATTTTTGTCTCCAGTTCACATTTAACAGCTCACGTACAGCTCAAGGTCCTACTGGGGACACGTTTGTGCTACATACAGTACAAGTTGCAGCACAGGACTAGTGGGAGACAGGGAGGTTCATTGACACTCAAGAGCTGTCTCCTCCACTCCCCTCCATTCACAGCCACCCTCTTATTAACAATGGCACCAAGAGTACGAGGGTCCAGATGTTAGTCTCCTGCTCCCACCAGCTGTGCCAGCCTCCAATGCACAGCCTCATTGACTTGGATGCAAGCACACAAGACATGCTGACATCACACAAACGGACACTGAGCACACAGTCTCACTGTATAGAAAACGTTAATTTTAAAGGAAACATTTACAGAACCCTTTAAGGGCTAATATACAGAAACACATCGAGCACACAGATGGAATCCCAAATGTGAACACATGCAGTGTCCACTCTCTCCTGCCATGTTTTTTTATTACAAGCTCTTTGTCCTGGTGAAGAGTTAGCAGTGGAGTTATTTGAGGTTGACAGGATCCTAACAATTCCTAGAATAATGCACGTTTGTTTGGATGACTGCACCATCAGCGCTCCTTTTGTTATTTTCAACATTGTGAGAGTCAGTCGTGATGAATCCACCTCCTCTCTATTCTCCCCTTTCCCTCTGCATATAACAATAACTAGTGCTTTAATTCACACATACTAGCACGATTGTCCACATGATGATGATGATTTTTGACAGCACATACAAGAAGAAACTGGAATTTTGAATTTAAAAAATAAATGAATAAAAAACTGTTCACCGGCTGCCCTTTGTTGACCTTGTTGAGTCTTTGGGTTTTGTCTGTGTAGTCATAAATCAGTAATAACACTGACTGATGTTTAGCATTGCAGAGCAGGCAATGGCACACCAATGAGCAAAGTTATAAAGGCTCAGCAGACACGGCTGCTCGCAACAGGAGGAGACAGAGAGAAAAATAATTCTCCATTTCTGCCAGAGCAACTGTATAATTCCAAATTCACTCTGTCAGGCAATAAGTTTGATTATGGTCTTCATGTGAAATGTTAGATTTATCTCTTTTCCCCCTCCCCCTTTATTTTCTGCTCTTTCCTCTTCGTTTTCCACTCCATCCTCCCTCCTATCCCTCCCTCCTTCCTCCCCTCCCCCCAATAGCCTCAGCAGTATCAGCATCACAATGACTCCAGATGACTATTGGGAAACCTGAGCTGCATCTTGTGCATCCATGGCTTGTTTTACAACTGCATAACTGAAGATCACGGTTTTCATTGATACCCTCACTTCCACAACAGCTTGAACTCCGACTGTTGACACCCTGCCTCACTGAACGTCTACACTATTTTAGAAATGTCGTTCTTTTTCAACTTTTTCTTTTCCAGTGAAGGGATGACGATGTGGCAGATTAGTCACAGAACGTAACTAATCTTCAACCCCTTGCATTAGATTACAGATTTTAAAGAAGAGCATATAAGAAGAAACTGGGGGTGGGGGGTGTACAAGAAAGTCTGTGTTTATTATTTGATAAAGCCTCCCTTATAACCTCAGCATGTTGTGCAATAGCTCTGGCTCTCCTTCAACTCTGCGGTGTGCCACTTCAAATTAGCCGCTTGTGGAGAGGGCCCGTCCCGTCTTTGCAAAATGCATTAGTACACCACTCAGAACCTCATACAGCCTAGGGTTAAACACAAATTATATCATTTCTGTCATCCAATCAAATCACTGACCCTTGGACCTGCGAGATGAGTCAAATGCATAATGAAATATGACATGGCACAAAAGCTCTGATTGTAATCTGTTCTGACACGCGATCAGACGGAGATGACCTCCTGACCCTGACTGACAAGTGAGTCGAGGACTGGGAACAGGATACATGAGGGAGAAGAAGGAAAGGAAATATAAAAGAAAAAGGTGTGCGTGTGTGTGTGTGTGTGCAATTAGAAAGGCTGGTTTTAGTAGGATCATTAGTTTGTAATCAGCTGAGTATCTAGGGTGAATGAAGCCATTTGCATCTTTTGACATCAATTATAATCTTCATTTCCTCCATATTTTCTCCCACACTGGACTTTATTTTCTTGAAAGAGTGTCTCCCACTTCCCAATCTTTCTTTCCCACTCATGGCTCATCATCCTAGTCGGTCATTGACAAGAAACTGTGAGGTTGGCATCTCCGCATTACCGTTATAGTTTTCAAACAGCCAAATATTGATAGACAGATAACACAGTTTGCTTATTTTAGGGACAGATGTGATGACAGAGGAGGAGTAATTGGGTTCAGCATGGATGCTGAGCATGGACCAGAACTCTTGTATTTAGAAGAAACGGAGCCGGCCCAGTTTGGGCCAGCCATCAGAGGAAGAGAAAAGTGGAGGTTTAGGGTGACTGTCACTGGATCGTCTGTGCT